>VXBU01011047.1:1086172-1305098 GCA_013400315.1 Bombycilla garrulus
TAAAATAAGAATAGTTATAAGAAAGGGAGAAAATGAAGGGAGAGAAAAAAAGAAAGCCAATACTAAAAATGAAACATGGTAGAAACAAGGGCATGTGAATTCAAATTACTTAAAGTTTAGAAATGCAAGGGGAAGGATAAATCTTAGATTTAGCAGACAGGAAGAACAGTTCCCTAATTCCATCAGGACTGTGAAAGTAAAGCCCCCAGAACATCTGAAATAGGGCCAGTCAGCCACCAGGACAGTTTCCTGGCAGTTGAAACCACAGCAGATGGGGAAAGGGCAGAACTCATCTCTCAGAACAAGCCTCTCAAGTCAACAACAGTTCATAGCTGACTTGGGTAAAGTCAGGCTTACATCCTTTGTTCTGAGCTTCCTCTGCTAACTGCTCACTGAAAGCACTAAAAAGATTTGTACAATTCTACTAGAAGTGGTCTTTATCTAGATGGGTTGAGAAAATGTTCTGGCTAGCAACCTGCTTCCTTCAGGCAGAAATTCCAACTCAGATATTCACCTGCTTACAAGAAGTTGCTTGTAATTTGAATACAGAATTGGATTAGAATCAAATTCCACACGTGCCTCTCTCCAGGTGAATCCTTTGCAACTGTGTTAGTTTATATGAGCAGCACTTTCTCAGGACAAATCTGATCATTCCCACTTACAGTGCTTTGGTTCACATCTATCAGCGGCCCTGAGAGGCACAAATAGATGAAAAGATGAAGATGAAACTCAACTGGATGTACTCCATGAACACCTGTAGTGCTCTCCAACCTCTGACAGGTGCTCCAGTCCGCACAACGAAAGCTTTCAAAAAGGCACAAAGCAGGTCTGTAGTACCAGCCCTTCCAATCAACTGCCCCCTTTCTCTAATGCCACTTGATAAGGCAGAGATGGCCTTTGATTTCACAGCAATAATGTGAACATATTTTTAGTCTGGTCTTTCCTACGTGGTGCTAGAGAAAAGCTTTCCAATTTTCACCTCCTCACTTAAAACATATGTCCTGTACATTGGAGTTCCTAAAGTACATAGCACTGGAAAAATGGAAACCAAGGCTTGGTGATCACCTAAAGAGCCATTTTCCCAAATTAAACTAGGACTTTGGCCAAAACGAACTTTTAAATATAACTAATTCACTTCTGCTTATATTAAGAGGATTTTTTTTTATTTCTCTCAAGGCATGTTTCTCATGATGCATTCAATACAATTTAATTGCTAAATAGAACATAGGACAAGCTATGAAAAAGAACTCCAACTAATATATATCAAAACATACGAATACAAAACAAAATATTTATGTACATTTGGAAGTTTAGGAAACTTTCAAATATTTTAAGTTCTTGCAGCACCCTCAAGTTCACCTAAATCACTGCTTTTAACTATTTATGCCAGTTACAACCTAAGAAAGTTCTTCCCTTTTTCTCCAGAAGATCCATTGCACAGAGATAAACTTCTGAAATTATTCATCTTACAAAAAAAGAAAAACAAACAAACAAAAAACCAAAAAAACAGAAAACCCCAAAAAACAAAACTAACAAAAAACCACAAAACCAAACACATACACAAAAAAAACCCACCCAAAAATAGAAAAACAAAACAACCTCCCCCAAAACAAACAAAAGCCAAAGAAAACCCCTGCCAAAAAAAAAACAACAGACAAGAAAACCCATTGTCTGCAGTTCATGACTGATTTTTTAGTACTTAAGGTGGCCTTGAACCAAACCGTGTCCATCATGACACCAAAATAACTTTGGGAAAATTGGTGTACGGTGAACATACTTTCCACTTGTAAGCTACAAAGAAGGTCAAGCTACCTGACCTAGGTAGTAGTGCAAATAACCAAAAAATCATTTTTCAAGCTTTCTAGAAAAGAAAGAGTGAACAATCATCAAGGAGAAAACAAAATAAAAAAATTATAAAAAATAACAACCTACCTCTACATTATAAGACTGAATGCATCGGTTGTATTTAAAATCATAAGAAAGCAAATCTGAATCATTCTTCCCCCCATGCTCTGCTACTGGGATTTGTTATATTCTCATATACATTTGCATGTGCAAAGCTAACTGATTTTTCATTGATTATATGGATACTTTCATTTGCATTTTTTATAATCATCCAATTGACATTCTTTTATAATTTGTTTTGCATACAAAGATAGCAGAGGAATTAAATAAAATTCAGTAAAAAAATCCTTACGGGAAGGTTTCTCTAGAGGGTTTTATCTTTGCTCTTTTCTTACCATGAATAAACCTCAGACCAAAGACATGTTTTACAACAGTCTGACGTAAAAACAAATTTGCAATTAGACATATAAACACAGAAAAGACATGGCAGAGTTGACAACCATGCCTTCATTAAGAACAAACCTGCATTTTGCTTTTTCATATGATACACGAAGACATGGTTCCTGCCAGCTCATCATTTGACCTCTGTTGCTAATATGTCAAGCAAAAGGAGGAAGCATTTCAGCCAGCAAAGAATCATTTAAAATTCCACCGGTTTCAGGCAGCATCTTGACAGAAAATACAAGTATTGCCTTCCAGTGCTAGAGCTCATCTGGTCTCTTTGGGAAACATGGCTAAATAAAGAATTCATTATATATATTTTCATTCTTACTATGGAAGAAAATCTAGAGGCTGGGCAGGTTTAAATATTTGTCTCAGAGGCTATAAATTTTCCATATATATTAAAAAAATAATTTCCCTCTGCATTGCTGATATTTTCTTAGATTTGCCTTCCTGATACAAACATCTAACCCTTCACATCAAGAAACATTATCCATTGACTGCTTCAATTTACCAAGGGCTTAAGTACTACTCTGTCCAAAAGCCTATGGCAACCAGTCAGAAGGAAGAATCAAGCTAATAGTCTAAGGGTGTATTCATTATTTGGCCACTGGATTTGAGAGTAAAGGCAGCAAACAATGGAACAACTTCACAGGAGATTCTAGCAGTAAGAGTATTTCTAGGGAAAAATACTGCTCCCCCTCCAGACTGCCTGATAAAGCATGACTGAAAAACAAAATAAAACCAAAAACTCTAAACTCCCAGCTCCAAAGAACCTTTCAAATAATGACAAAACAGACTGATCAAAATGGAAACAAATCCACAAGATGTCAAAAACATGTTAATGTACAGTCTGCAGTGAAGACCTTCCTTCTAAGCAATATTTCACTCTCTTGTACTTCATATTCCCATTGGACTGTCATCACACATTCATCCTGGGAAATGAACAGGCATGGATACTCCCAGAACTGTGTTGTTTGCCTCAAACTCTCCCCATCTGCAGGAGTTACTTTACTGAAACACGTTTACCTACAGCAGAACGCAGGGGTTTCACTGATAACCAACTGACAGGTGACAGCTTGCCAAGACAAAGATTCCTCCTTCAACCAGCTGTGTTTCATTTTGTGCGTGTCAAACTCAAGTTTCACAAACAGCAGAAGGTAGGCATGCAGCTGCTTGCTCTTTCTTCCAGTAACTTCTGTCCACACACTCTGGCTGTATTTGAATACGTCTACATTTCAGATGTAAAAAGTTAGGACTTGGTTTCAGCAGACTATTTTAGTGGGTTTTTTTGTTGGTTTTGTTTGTTTTAAATTTGAAGAGCTCTGTGGCTGTTAAAGGTGCACCTTTACTCACTGCTCTGAACACATAATTTCTCACAGAAAGACACTGTAGGAAACACAGGACTTTAACGAGTCACCCAGAAGGTACTTTGTGCTTCAGTTTTCAGGCTCTCAAAGCAAAATTGTCCAAGATCTTGAAACTTACTGGCACTAGACAAACAAGGGAAGACAGAACCCCAAAAGCCCCACTTGTTCTGTATATACAGCATTACTCTCCATATTTTAAGTCTCTCCCAAACTAGCTATTATGGCCCTATTATTTCAATATCTGGACTGTAGATAAAATGTGGCAGATAGAAGGCCTTCCCTAGAAGCGGTTGTTTTATAGCTGACATTTGACTATCAAGGACAGAAATAACCATTTTTGTTCGGCAATAATGAAAACTACATTAAGTGTTACAGCTTAAAACACACCCAGAACACCACAGCATTCTCTCAGGTCACAGAATGACCCAGTCACCCCCACAGAACTCACGCTTGAGACTTTAAAACATCTACATTCACTTGTGTAATTTTTGAAGCCCTGGAAAAACATCATAATTTTTCCTCTGCTGTACCCAGATTTTAAAAGTGATTCTAAATTAATAAGAGTCTCAGTCTCTCTCTTTGTTTACAGAGAACAGTCTAACTGTAAAACAACTGAGGATGGAGAAAAGCAGAAGATGAACAGGAATGATGAAAGAGGATTCAACTTAAAATATCCTATGGAGCAATAATGAAGAGACACACTTGATGGGTGGCACAGACAACCTGAAATCTGTTTTCTCCCAGAAGTAGATCTCAAATTTGGTACTTTCTTTTGATAGAAACATAATGAGAAACAGGACTCTGATGGTCTAAATAATTATTTAGGCCAGTGAATAGGATCCTGCCAGGGAATGGGCACTTGATCTCCAGTTGCACTTACATTTTGTCAGTTAAAACACAAAAGGTGCAGATAAACCGCATTTCATCTCTCCCTCCACCCTCCTTCCATCCAGAAGTGGTGCTTCTTCCTTTCTTAAGAAAATGAGAGCTACTTTGAGAGTAAAATCAGTGCAGTTTACAGTTCTCAGAAGGGACTTGCTTTAGATGAACAAATTGTTACTCCAAGGCTGTTAAGAAAGAGAAGCAGCAGTAGATCCTAATCCCTTTTTCTATTAGGGTGTGCCAGGTACTGATGCCAGAACGGCTGTGCAGGAGGACTGCAGGGGGATAGCAAGAAAAGAGAGGCAGCATTGGCCTTTGCTGCCATGTACAGAAACCTCAATTCTGCTGCCTAACATTGTGAGTGTCAAAATAATATTTTGGCATCTGTGTGTCAAAAGATATCAAATAAAATAACCTATGCTGAAAACACAGACATTATAAATATACAAGTGCCTACTGTAGTGACATGTTCTGCAGCCACGGGGCCTGAAACTCCAGCCCTTTTTTTGACATGTCTTTCTGTGTGATTTTTTTTCCTCCAAAACAAATTTTCAATATAATTTGTCAAACGCAAAACTGCCCACACATTGCATATATGGTACAAATACTAAACGTGTAAAGATTTATATTGTAAAAGGCTTCCTGGTACAAATTTTGATTAAGAAGAAAAAACTAAGCCATATCCTATAATTTGATAATGCAGTTAAACAAAAAAAATAAAACAAAGAAACCCAACAAACATCAAACCAAACCAGCATTAACAATAAAAAAGCACCATGACCCTACAATATGACCTCAGGATACGAAACACAGAACAAAGGCAAACGTCTATGCCAAGGTTGTGGGATAGTTCAGAGCAGCATTAAGCAAAGAAATAAATACAAGCACAAGAGTTTTACTAAAGCCCATCCCAGATTCTCTGTATTTCCTGGCATGGGCAATTTATTTTTAGTGCATTAATTCTCTAGAGAAAGAAAATGACCAAGCCCATAGTAAGTCTTCTACTTACCCCAGCCATGAAGAACACTAACCCCAAGAGTTCCTGACCAGTCCACAGCTTTTGATGCTAAGTTTCCTTTCAATCTGAAGCCCATTCTCTTTAAGAACTGAGAGCAGAACAGTTCCAAAAGAAGAAAAGCTGAATAGATTTATTAGTGCTGTTTGTCAGATTAAGCTGGGCGGTTTGTGCCTTTACATCTCAATAACTATATTCCTATAACATATATAAAATCATAGTTGGTGAAATCTGTTCTCCAGCAAAGCAATTTTTCAATAGTTCTGCAGTGCTATGGTTATGCAACAACATAAGCATTCATGTAGAGTTTGTGGATTTATTATTTCATCTCCTGGCACCATAATTTCTTTCAGCATAAAGAGGCTAAATTTCTTCAAGTAGGACTTTATTGTCATTCACATAAAAAGCTAAGTTGATTTAACCAACTCTACTTAATGAAAAATTAAATTATTCAGAAGGGCAAAAGAATATATAGTGTACAGGGTCTATACCTACATCAGCAGCAACTGCACCTCCAACAAGGTCAGAGAATAATGTTCCAGAAAACAGAAGATACACGTTAAAACCTTTTCTAAAAGTACACTGATTATTACAGATGCATTCAGTATCAAGAAAAAGTGTCTGAGAGCAACTTAATAACTTTCTTCACCAGTGACATTTTCAGAAATGGAAACAGTTCAGTGAATAAAACTAAATCGCTGTGGACAATTTGTGGCAGAAACTGAAAAAAAAAAAGATGCTAACAAAAAAAAAATTTAAAAAATCACCACTTATTTGACCCTGCTTCTTTATGTTGATGGCTTTGATAATTCCACCCTTAGCATTTCCTTCCACATATGGTTCTTGGTCTTTTACTAGGGCAAGCAGGTATGTGATTCATTTGGCAGATTCTTCCCATAAACCTCAACACTGTAGATCTGCTGATCCTTCCTTAACAAACATTTCTCATTTGGCATTTTATCACTGGTTGAAACAAGTTCTCACAGTCCCAGAAGTCTGTGGTACTCGTAACCTCTTTGCCATTGTGTCTTTGCACCTTGTGCAGACATGAACTCTAAATACGACAGGTAAGATTTGATCCTGTTTAGAAAGTCATCAACTTTTGGTCTTCTCTGTCACTTCAATCAGCAGAAGACCAGAAAACAGCTCAAAAGATATTTTTTCTATGGATGAAAGAGCTTTAGCTACTGAATATTTGTCTATAAAATAGAGAGGTTACCTGCTTCTCCTGTTGTATCCTATTTCCTCACTTAACTGAAGTAAAATTTACAGATGTGCATGCTGCTAAAAAGAGCTGAGAGTAACCTTTGGACATTATAGTCTCAAACCAATAAAACCTATTACCACATCATCAGAGAATAATAAAAGAGAAAGAAAGCAAACCCAACTTTGCCAAGCCATGCATGCAAAAAAGAAAACAAAAAAAACAAACCATGACACAGAAATGAACTGTAAGTAACTTGACCTCACTTTCCCCCAGGCTCATTTTCTACTGTGGGGAAATAGCTGTCCATCTATTTGGAATTCATGGGAAGACTGGGGCCAAAACACTCCACAGCCAAGGCAGTAATTCTATCCAACTTTTATATATCATGCACAGTTAGCAATTGTTTACTTGGCCTTTACAAACAGGCCTGGTTACAAAATGAAAAGAAAAAAATTGAATGAAAAATGAATAAAAATTAGTTTCTGGCAAACATTTTATACACAAGAGATCTGGTTTATTTTGATTAAAATTAAATTTTAAAGACCACCTCTTTCCAAAAATGAATTGGTTTCTATGAAGGCAATGTACCTAGAGGGATATCCTTGAAAGGACAAGGCATAGACAGGGCTAAAGATGCCATCTGTACACTACATGAGACACTGTAAACATCTTTCACTTTAATTGTATATTTTATGGCAAACACTAAAAATGAAGGCCTTATACAGAATACTAAGCCTACTGAAACAGAAGAACAATTCTACTTTATTCAATCATATCTTTTACACATTTTGCTTTGCTTTCTCCAGAAATGCTCATACAAACCATGGTCCCCTAAAAAACCCCCAACAACAATAATGACAAAAACCCCACAAGAAACAAAACACAAAACCCAAAAAACCCCAAAGGCTATAATTGAGACTATACTGCCTTCATTTTTAAATTCTTATTTAGTGCTAGGACAATGTGTTAGCAATACTCTACTCTGAAACAAATCCAAACTATGGGGCAGATGACCAACTTCTCTTCAATCACTTGTTTATTGCTATGCACTCATGTTGCTTAACAGTCTGGAAAGGTAATATAAATTTATTCAACAAGTAATCAATATTGCGGAACATGGATAGAGAAAATAAAAAAAAATACTTTGATATAAGTAAAAAGTAACCCAAACAACCCACACTTATTTACCAGAATTTTTTTCTCACCCTGACCCCTCAAGTTCACATGATTTGTGCAGTCAGCAGCACATTATAGAACTACATGAGGATAAGAAAGCTGAAATATCAACCAAATAGGCCATATTTCAACCAAATAGGCATATTTCTTGAGCAGTGAAGAAGTGTATTCATGAATAAAAACCTTGCTTCATTGGACTAAGTTTGTTCCTAGAAAGTAGGTCAGAATTTATTCACATGCACATAGAGCAGCAATTTTCTAAGGCTGGAAATGTCAGTGCCTATCTTGATTTGTAAATCTCCAGGCAAACTTCTGTACATGAACAGGTATCAAGGCCTCTCTGTAAACTGCAGAGCTCCCAGGAATTGAGCAGAAACAGTGATACATTCCAGCAGAAGAATGAAAATTTAAACTAATGCATTTCTGCTGTGTGTTTGTCATTTTACCTTTCGCATAAGGGACCATGTGAGGCATGTATTGTCAACAGAGTATAAAATAATAATAAAAAGTAACCTTTTCATTAAGTTTTGTGCTGGTTTGAGATTGATTGACATTTTGGTGGGCAGGAAAGTAGCCACCCCTGGAAGTGAGGTGTGCCTGTGGATTTCTCATGAGCCCAGTGCAACACCAATTGTGGGCCAAATTGAAAGACAGACAGGGAAATGAACTAATTAAANAACATTTATTATTACCTGTTTAAAATTATGACTAGATATGTTTTTAAACATGAACATAAGGAAGTTAAAGAGGACATTGCATCTTCAGACTCCTGCTTACAGCCTGATAAGCTTGTCTAATTTCCCACCTTCTTCCCCAGTATTTCTCAATATCATTTTCTGTGCTGAAGCTTTGCCTTTCAACCATGTGACCTTATTGTTCACACAACAGAATATCACATTCCAAGAGCAGTCACCTCATGTTACATCTTAATTTTGTGTGCTTCCTAATGCAACTGTTTTACTATCTAGAAAATATTTCCAGTGGAGTAAGCAAAGAATCAGAAGAATCAGTTTGAGCACCTTCCCAAAAAAAAAAAGAAGAGAGTAGGCAGGGCTCTCATCTACTTCCTAGCTTCCAACTCAAACATAATTAGTACAAGAGTGCCTAATTTCACTTTACTCCAAATTTACCTGGAAAAAGATGTGTGAGGTAGAGAAAGGAGGAGCAACTGCAAAAAATTTAAGTAATTTACTGGCTGACATACTTTGATAAATACAGGTCTACTGTATTATTTCAGGAACAAGTTAGGAAGACTGAGAAGAGTGCAAGTGGGAAAAAATGTCAAAATCTATTTCCTCAGGCAATATATAATAATTAAGGATACTTAATCAAACAAAAGAAGTGGTAGCCACAGATTGTGTGGATTTTTTTTCTTTTTGTTTGCTCTGAAAAACTTTCTTTGGTAGAACTCTTTAATCCAGGTTAGGCTGTTTATACATTCATAAACTGAGAATTTCATAAAAAGTGAAATCTTAATTGCCTTAGTGTTTCCTGTGTTTAAGTGCCTTCCAGTACATTTAAAGAGTAATTCCATAAAGAATAAATTATATCCATTAACTGACTTCATTGGACATACTTGAAAGATAATATGATTGCTATAATTGATTTTCTTTTTTTGCAGGGTTTTGATGAAAGCCAATTTAGTATTGAATTCTCTCTAGAAGAACTTCCTGGTTTTAATAGTGCACACTTTGATAATTTTAAAAGAAGTACTCATTAAGTCCATTTGTCTAAGATATTAATAAAATATGAGGGACTATATCAGCATGATCTGTGTTCATTGCATTAAGTTTCATTTGCATTCTGGACATATCTACAACACAATATTCATATTTATGTTTAATAGCAAGTGTATTCTGTAAAGCTCTGTAGATCTACCCATTCATTACAGACAAAGCCTTAGCACAGAATACATAAGATTCAGGTAGTCTGTCTCTGTCCTGACATTCCAGATGGAAAAAGTAAAAAATAAAAAAAATCAAATTAAAAAAAAAAAACCCAAACCAAAAGCAAACCCCGCCCCCCCCCCCCCCAAAAAAAAAAACCAACAACAAAACAAAAACCAGCAACAAAACAACAAAAAACCCAAACCTTTTAAGCAGATATGAGCCTTGCTAGAACTGCATAGATCTCTGCCTTTTCACAGATATCTCCTGCTAACTTTCCTTGTTAATCTAACACAGACTTGTTTTATGCTGTGCCCCTGCTGAATTAGAGCTGGAGAAATATATTTCACTCTCATAATACTTAAAGCTGTAAGCAAAGCCAGTTGGAAAAAAACCCAAACCAATAACTAACTTTCTGCAGGATTTCATTGTTCAGCAGTTGAAAGGGCTATAGCTGAACTGATAGCTGTCAATTTATGCTCCTGCGTTGTCAGACATAACAACAGTGTCCTTAAATTGATGAAACTCATTGAAACCAATTTTCAGCTCCTATCAGTCATATCTGGAGCTGCAGTATTCAGATGTTGGGCACCGAAGAGGAGCAAATAACTTGAGATAATCAGAGAGTAAAAAATATTTACTATATTTATATATTGAATTTTAAATTCTTAACCAATAAGAACAATTGGTCAAGCCATTAGTAACATTTCAGTGAGACTAGCCCTTGGTTTTTAATTAAAAAAATAATTTAAAATTATTGAAAACTTTCATTTTTTAACATTTAACACCATACACGATATATGTATACACTATATAGTTTTAGTTGCTGCCTAATAAAAGTAAATCCTAAGCTCTGTTTTAATATGCCTTGAAATTCTTCAAGATAACAAACAAGTTAAATGTTTGTGGAATGTTTTGCTGTTTTCTGATTTTTGGGGGGTTTTTTTGTTGGGTTTTTTTTTTTTTTTTTCCACCACCCACCATGCAATCCAGCTGAGACTGGATTGATTGAAGTACTCTTCTGTGTACACTACTATCAGAATCTCAGATTGAAAGACATATTCAATATCAGCATGGCTTTATCCCCTCCATTTTTTCTTTATACAGTTAAAGATTTGAAAAGCTGAAAAATACATTGAGGGAAACAAAAATAATTGACTTACTTATTCACTCAATATCTTGCTGAGAAAAATGGCCTAAAAAAACCTGCCTGCCAGATTACATTCTGCAAGTGCAGTTCTGATCAGGTCTATATCCTGATTGTGCCAACAGATGCACAAACACAGGCTGATCCCTTGAAGGGCCTAAGATGTGTTGTAACATCAGTGCAGAGCACATGTTCATAAATAAACCCAGGGAATTCAGAACTAAGGGAGCAGGCACAGGAAAGACAAGCAGTAACCACATATTTGCACAGATGAAGACACAAAAAGTAATTTTTCTTACAGTCTGCTATGATTGGAAGACAGTGGAAACTAATACACATTAGAAATCCCCTTCATGGAATTTACTGTCTTAAGTTTTGTTCAAATTTGCTACAATCATAAGTAGGTAGGAGGGAGAAGAGAAAAGGAAGGGATGTACAGAAGTTGAGATGATGGGGTCACGAGTGAAATTAGACCAAGGTGTGTCAGTGGGCAATCAGGCCACAAAAACCTGGATGCAGAGGCTGCAGAAATGAGGCAAAACTGACCAAGTCAGAAACTTAGCTGCTAAGCAGAGCAGCAGTGGGAGAGCTCTGGGGAACCAGACATATCCAAATAGAAGCAGTGGCATCAAGCCCAAAGTTTTCCTGTAAGGTTGGGAAGAAACCCCTCTTTCAGCCAACTTTCAGTTGCATTGGTAAACTATGCTGCTCACCAAGACCCGACATTTTTAGCCCTTGTATTGGATCTCCATTAAGAGTTCTGGGGATAGCATAAGCCACAGGCAGCAGAAAACCAAATTCCAAATAATTTATGTGCCCCCCACAGAAAGGATATCATAGCCATTATTCAGAGCTAGCTTTGTCAACAGACATGACTTATTTTAAAATAAAATGAAGTCATTTAAATGTAAGTGTGAACTACAAGCAAAAGGCATGGCAACATACTAACCTCATCATTAAAGATTATGCTTAACTATCATAGTCAACAAAGACACGCTTAGCACCTCCAGTGACTTTTTCCAGTACATCATGAGGAGCTCTTAGAGCTCTGTCTTTCCAAAAGGGGACCAAAAAAAATTAATATTAATAATATTTTTAAAAAAACTACACAGAGAAATTTCTTTTAATGGCCTGACAGCCTGCCTTACTTAGCACGAGAGAACAGACTCTGTAAGCTCCAAGATTGCAGAAATATCACAGGGTAACACAAGCAATTTCTACTCAGCTCCAACCCTGGATTCAAACTTGTAAGACTGGTAATCGAGTATATTCTACAAGATCAGTTCCTATTCTTGATTTGGAAAAGGTGCTTTCCATTATTTACATATACCTTAAACCAGCACTTTTAATTAACATCTCATCTCACAAAGAAAAGACTCAAAGTTACTTGTCAAGCTGTGTGCAAACTTTCCAACAGCTACGACATTTCAAAATTTATAAACCTTGTTTTTCTATGAACTTTGCGTGAAGTTCAAACACTGAACAACCACTTTGCAAAACCATAAAGGTAGTAGAACTCTTCCTTTCACTTTTTCCACACAGCCTCTGCAATCAGCCATGCCTATCTGTGAATTGTGTGAATGACAGCCAGCAAGGGGAGATAAAAAAAGTTTATTGTCTAGAAAATTAGGCCTTTCATTTGATGGATTAGTATTTTCACTTAGAGCCAATCATTTGATAGTCCACATACATCATTTGTAGAAGTGGATTATGCAGACTAGGTTTGTGCCTAAGCTGAACACACAAAATCTCTGCATCTACCTCCAAATGTAAACCAATTTATATTTGCAAAAAAATTCCTAACTTGACATTTACTGCTCCTTCTGTCTTTATTTTTGGTATAAGTAATAAGCAAAAGTAATATGCTGTACATGCAATTGACAAGTTAACGCCTACAGTGTATAATGCACTCCTATAATAATAGTCTAAACAATTACTGTCAGCACTTAAATATACAGTAATGGTGCCTTGTTACTTTATCACTGTATATGGAGGATTTTTCTGCTCTCCCAATGTCAGCAAAATCCCAATTCAATACAGCTAAAACACTGCACATTAATAAAGGCTAGTTCATGCTTTTAGTTTTCCTGCATTTAATGTAGTAGACATCAATACTGTGGCACCTGTAACAAACACACAAGTAACTCAAAGTACATTAACACAGATGTGGATAATTATTCTTTAACAAGTTCATTGATTGCAGCAGATAGATTCAGCTAATTACTAAAAGAAGGAGGCCCATGGCAGAATAAAAAAAAAGTGTGCCTCAAAATTATTTTGCTTTCGATGCTGTTGCATAAAAGTTTAATAGTATAAATTGCTTCACCCACACACATTGATGTGTCCCAGCTTACTTCAGAAAAAAAAAGATTTCTATCCAAGCTTTACCTTTGGCAGTCATTTCTAAAATGAAATGGAAACCTACTTCATAAATCTTGCAACAGGTGACAAAGATTGAAAACCTGCTTGTACAGATTTTAGCCCCTGTGAAAATACTCTGGAAGTCTTGATGAAAGACTTATTGGTTTTGGGGAAAATACTGCCCTACTTCACAAAGATTTTGCAGACTTTTTTTCCCCCTTGAAGTAAGGAGTCCACACAGTTTCTTTCAAAGAAACCATAGCTAATTTCCATTAGGTTATTTGCAATGATATAGTTCTCATTTATACAGTTATGAATTAGGATTTGGACACAAGCAGGCAAAAAAGGAAGGGCAGTCAGAAAATAAAATAGACACAAGACCATAGGGGAATACGGCTTCTATGGAGAGAGACCAGGGGCTAAGGAACAAGGAATAAATCTTGGAAGAGAGGATAAATAAAGGTTAAGAAATAAAGACTGGGGAATCTTAAGGTCTACATTTCCTTCTCCTTGATGGACAGATACCCAGGCCCCTTTCAGAAGAGCTGGCTGCATCTGAGTTTTCCCCCACATGAACAAGGAGCTGTCAGTCTTGGATACTCACAAGTATTAAGCAGGGGAAGGCTGTAAGAATAGCACGACTTTTAGTAGCTTTCACAAAGTCTGAGATCTAAGGATATCCCAGAACAAAGGATAGGTTTTTTTTCGGTCAAGAAACTCCTGGTGAGTTGTTTGGGTTTCTTTTTCCATTTTCTACCTGGCTTCTTTCCATTATCTATCTGGTTTGCATTTTTTTTCCAATACAGCCAGATTTTGACCATCCACCATATAAGAATATAAGAAGAAGTTGTAACAGTTTTACTTTAATCTGAAAAAAGTATTCTATCTTGTTTTTTCCTAATTTACCTATTTCCTAAGCCAAGAAATCATCATTCCGCACCTAAAGTAAACAATAAAGTTTAATTCTAACATTGCTACTTTTCCTTAAGGACCCAATGTTTTAATATTCCTCTATTTCAATAGTCCTCTGTGTTGCAGCTCCTCCCTCAGTCATCTTTCATTTCCAGCCCACTCCACTGAAAAGATATTTTCCAAGTATTTTTCCCATTCTACATCTTCCTTGCCCTGAGCACATAATCCATGTAAATCCATAATTTCACTTACCAAGCATTAAACCTCCAGAACACACAGATTAATTGCTACAAAGCTCTTAAGATGACAACAAGGTCAGCCCTTGGCCCAACACACACAAAGCAGCTCTGAAAAAGAGCTAATGAATCTCTCTTGGGGGCACAGACCTTTTTGTAGTGACCATACAAAGCACCAGGGCACCATCCCCTCACACACTCACACACACAAAAGGCTGGATTGCTCACAGGTGCTTCCTATTAACTTAAAGAGGCACAGGATTAAATTTCGGGTGTTTTTTTGTGTGTTTTTTTGGCTTTTAGGGGGTTTTCTTTGTTGTTTTTGTTTTTTTTTTTTTTTTTTTTTTTTTTTTTTTTTTTTTTTTTTTTTTTTTTTTTTTTTTTTTTTTTTTTTTTTTTTTTTTTTTTTATTTTTTTTGGGGTTTTTTTTTTTTTTTTTTTTTTGTTTCGTTTGGTTTTTTGCCTTTCCCTTTTATTTATTCCTGCTGTTGAATTCTAATGAACTACATCCTGAGAAACTGTGTGATGCCATTAGGCAACCTAAACTCTGTGTTAGTGAAGGCTGGGGTTAGGAGTTTTGTCTGGATATTTTTGACAAATATGTTAAGAGAATTTCCACAGGGGAGTTTTTGGCCTCTTTGGTGGGGGGAAAGGAGAAGGGCTGTAACTCATTGACAGTCAGCTTGAGGCAACTGAAAAAAAAAGGAGAAGGCAACCTCCAGTAATTACTTCTTTGAGGTTCCATGGAGAGACTTCCTTTTCAGGGTATTGCCATCTTGATTTAGCTTGTAATATACCAATCTGAAGTAAAAGAAAACCAAACAACCCCTAGAAATGTTTAAGGCACAGCAGATATATTCCTAGGTTGGTTTGCAATCTAATGTTTTCAGAATAGGATGGGAACAATCCTAACACAATCTGAAATTCCAAATATAGAAAAGCAACACCAAAAATTAGAAAGGGGGAGAAGGAAAGAGAAAGAAATAATCTAATTATGTGATTTCATGATGAAATAATGTGAATAGCAGCACTGAATGGCAACATTGCCTTCAAGTCATGAAGCTGCTGTGCAGCTCTCTAATCCAGTAAAGTTGTCACCACTACTGGGTGACTCTGCATGGACTCTAAGACAGGGACATAACAGCTTTTGCGCAGGCTTGTTTTAGGCTAACCCAGAACATTGTTTTAGCATAATAAACAGTGACAGAAACCCTGAAATTATCAGGTAACTGCCACTTGATTTGATTTGGTTTGGGTTTGTGGTGGGGAGTAAACCCCACTGTTATTGATACCTTGAAATATTTTTAGCAATAATGCAAAACAGTAGCTAGCTGTTAGTCCTCATCTAGCAAGCTATTTATGAATTAGCATAAAAATGCAGATAGAGGAGTGAAGTCATGAAATGAGAACAGAGGCTTTCAAAGTACAGACAGAATATCCAGGACTGTAGACAAAATATTTAGTAATCAATTACTGGTCACTAAGGGATGCAACCTTGAGATCTGAATCATAAGGGAAAAAAATGAGCAAAAATACAATATCTGTGAAATGTATCAGCTAGGATGTAATGGGGGACTGTAAACCAGTGGAAAAAGGGATAAGATGTACAGCATGTTGCAGCAAGAAATTATATCAGCCTCAAATGAACTCTAGCAAGAGGGGAAATAAAACATTTCTAATATACCTGTCCTAGTAAAGGGCACAGAACACTGGTGACTCATGGCAACCTACTCTTCCCGCCATGCCTGCCTGAACCAGTCACGGCCCCAGAGAGAAAGGCGATGGCAAATGTCCCATCAGAGCACAGCAGAGGTGTGGGAAGTGTGTGGCACCATTTAACACATATGACTATTGAGCCTGCAATGCAAAACTCTTAGAACAAATTGCCAGAGATAATCTTGATTTAGAGACAACTGCTAGACACTACCTGTGTCTCACATGCTTCCAAGAGCATGGTAAGCACTTTTTCTCCTTTCTCTCTCTACCTTTTTAACAACTCCAAACTCTCCTTGGCATGCATTTGCCTGCAAGCTGAGCCATAGGATAAATAATTTTCATTTTAGCTAAACATCTCAGATTGAACCAAGGGTCTGTAAGGTCAGAACATTCAATGCTTCAATCTCAAAGCAAAGCAATGAAATATAAAAACACTTTGTTACACCCAAGGGATACATTCAAGTGTCAGGTTGGCTGATGGCTGCCATGAATCCAGACCATGACTAAGCCAGGCAATACTCTTATTTTAATAGCACTGTGCAGATGTCCTGAGAAGCACTGGCCACATCCTTACAATCATTTAACAACCCACAATTAGAAAGAATAGGTCTGGGGGTGTTGTCTTCTGGGTTTCTTTGTTTTGTTTTGGTTTGGCTTTTTTTAGCTTTGTTTATACACTTCTTGTTACTGCTATTCTGAACCCACTCACATCTTGAATAAGTGCAGTGAAATAGATTTATGAAAACAATGCAAAATATAACTCACTTCTGCTCACGGGTAACCACTGCAGGGGTAAACTAAAGCCATCTGTTTGTTACTATTCCTGCCACTGTGAGACCACTTACCCTTCATTGTTCCCCATGTACAAAGCACAGAATTATCAGCCACGCTGCAGCACCTACTTTTCCTTCTGTAGAAAGAAGAATTCCTCTGTTGGAACAGGGCATGTCTGAGATCAGCAGTGAACACCATGAACATGGCTGTGCAGTCTATGCCCTACCTGGCAAGTGCAATGAAAAGGCCCTTCATTTTTCATCAGTGTCTTAATCTGCACAAGTATAATTACAGCCCACCTCAGTAATGGTAAATACAAATTATTCTGTTCTGCAAGAAAAAGATAAGCTCATTTTTGTGTTTCAACAAAAAATGAGTGTATGATTGGAACAAAAAGATATTTATCCCAGCTTAAATGTTGGGATTATAGAACAACTTTTGAAATGCCTGCACACAAATTGCATGTTTTCTAGTTCAGCAACATAACAGTCATCTTATAAAACTACAATGGAGACAAAAGGAAGGCTTTTCTAAATTGTTTACAATACTCTTTAAAGGCTACAAAATATCAACCATAGGTCATTTATACTGTTTTATTTCCATTACAGCATATCCTTTGGACACAGAAAATTATTTAAATGTTTTATAACTTACCATGACAATACCAACACCTTGGAAGTCTTCACTGTGATTTGAAAGTGTTTGTTGAAGACAAAAAATGACAATATATTTAGTAGCTTAATTAGTAAATAGTTCAGCTCATAGGTTCTTTCTTAATTACAGTCTGAAATTACCATGTTAGAGATTAGAAGCCTTTAGTATTCAAGACAGAGCAGCCTGTTGCTTAATTTTTTTTTTTGAAGCAGCATGAATTTACTACTGCAAACCCACCTAGCAAGTGAGAAACTTCTGAATTTGAAATTCTTGAATGTCATGCTTTCTTCAAGAATTATTAAAATAGAGATTTGCTACAGTTTACAGTTTGTAAACTAAATCCCAAGAAGTCCTACCTAATCCTCATTTCTTTTTTTTCTTCTATAGCTAGCAAACAAGTTTCAGTCAAGGTAATGTGGTTACAATCTATTTGTATATATTGTTTATCACAACAAATAGCATTTATAGCAATGCACAGAGCAAGAAAAATACATTTTGCACTAGTTTTAAATGTTTATTCTTCCTGAGACAGGAAGTCATTTACTCTGCCTTGCAGAACATTTAATCCTTTTTACCATTCAGATCCAACAGGATTTAAGGACGTACAACATCTCATGGGGCAGGGCCTGAGAGCATTCCAAGACAAACCCCATCTTAACCAGCTTTACAGCCCCAGCAGGGCTCCACTTCTGGGATGATTTTAGCTGTTATTTTTAGAACTGATAATTACTCATTCTGACATACTAATTTCTAAAAACTTGCAAAGAAAACTGACAAGTATATGAAATATTCTATTCAAAATTAGGAGAGGGATATTTTATTTTATAATGGTGTATCAGAGTAGGACTGTTTTCTACAGAGGACAGTATTTCTTCACCTTCACCAGTTCCTTCTTCCTTGGCACAATAAATACCTTGAAAGTTTTTAGGAGGTTCTCTAAAACAAACCCAAAGAACTAAAAAAAAAAAGGGCAAAAAAAACAAAAAAAGACCCACCACCACCACCACAACAGAAACAATCCAAAAAAGAAAACAAACAAAACACAACAAAAAACAAACCAAAACCAAACCAAACAAACAAAAAACCCCCAAAAAATCCAAAATAAAACCCAAAAGAAACCTCAAAAAAACCCACCCACTGAAAAAGAAAAATATAATCCAAAGCTATCTGTGGGTTGAATTTGATATGAACCACCCACTGTGCACCTCCTGTTTCAAACCTTTGGTAGAGGTGTTGGTTAATTTTCTCTGTTGTGTGCAGTTTTAGACAATATTCTATTTGAATTATGCACATAGTTCTATATTCAGTTTTCTAAGCCATAGCACTGAGTGCATTTAATTTATCCTTATTTTAATTTTTCTAAGGAACAGATGTTTAGTAGGCACTGGCTGCCTCACAAGAAGGGGAAAGGAGGAGAGTCAAAGTCATTTTAGCTCCCTTGCTGAACCGAACAACAGAAAAAAGAACTGAGATAAAATATGGAGAAAAATCAAAGTAAAAATCCTGGTGTAACCTCAGAGAATCAGCAGGTGCTTAATTGCTTAAAAAGTATTAGGAGGTGACAGACAACAGGTTTATACTAGACTTTCCCAGCATGGCACTGAATTTTCAAGAACACCTTGATCAAATCTCTTGTGCTGGGAAGGCCAACGTTAAAAAGGAGAGTGTTAAAATCTGAGCAGATGCAACAGGAACACACAATCCCTGCTCTTTTAAAGTGCTTTGCTGCAGCAGATGCAGAGGGAGCTGCTGCACCTCCATCCCCTAAGGATCATCCCATCCCTGCCTGACCAGCCTGAGCCCGGAACCTCCCATATTTGCTGCCGGGGAGTCATTTGTGAGAGGGAGCATGAGGAAGGGGGTCAGGAAAAGGGATCTCTGTGCCCACACACAACAGGTTTGCACTCCCTTGTCTGTCTTGGAAAACCACACTGTGCTTGCACTAATCAATCTATGAAAGGATTGGGAATCTAGAAGTGACACATTTCAACTGATTATTGATCAACAGTTCATACGAAAGGGATTTAAACACTGCTCACATTACACTATATTTAAATAATTTCAGATTTCAAAGTATAAATAAATCTGCCTCTTTTGACACAAAATCTCTTTGGCTAAGACTTTGCAGTCCCACCTTCATGCTTTGTTTGCTCATCACATTAAAATTTCGATTTTTTTACACAGAATGGCAAAAACAAAGCATAAAAGATATTTACATAATACTTTACATAACAAGCTCCTTTTGAGAAATGAGAATATTAAAATTTCAAAAGTACAGTCACAGCAAGTGGTAGGCGAGCAACAAAGATAAATCAAATCCTATTTCTTGCCATGCTGTGAAAAGACGGCTGGCTTTTAATCATCATGATGTGCCATATGTAAATTCCATCAAAGAAGAAGTTTGGTAAATGTTATATTTCATAACCACAGGGAAGGAAGCTATTTATAAACACTAATTAAATGATATAATATAGTCCAAAGCCATTAATAATAAAACTATTAATGTAGGTAAACATTACTTTCACATGGAGTAGATTTTGAAGTAAACTTTTTCAAATGCATATTTAACTAAGAGAACATTGCATTTTATCTACTCAAGGTCATTTTAATTTCTCATATTTTCAGTGATATATGTAAGTTTTTCAAGAAAGAAAATAATGTACAAACCACTCAAACCTGGATTCACTTTCTCAAAAAATCTGAGATTGTTTCAGTCAGCAGCTGTGTTATATATGTGGTTAGAAATCTCTATATGCCTGTATGAAGCTTAAATGCAAGTTCATGTTGGGTTTTGCCAGTGTCTGGAACATTTGGTAATGCAAATGTCTTGAACAGAAGATTGCAGTGACGTTTAGCAACACAAGCATCTATTTGCAAGCCCCCAGTGGAGTAAAGAACCCATCACAATAATACTATTATCCCACTAGAATTGCACATTAGAAGAAAGCAAACTAATTTGGAAACATTAAAAGTCATTATGTTTCACAAAATTCCTTGAAAGGCTGCAGTAATTTATGCCATAGTAAGTAAAGCATTGAAATAGAATAGTTAATCTGCACTGTCTCAAACCAGTATGGTAAACTGAATCTAGATGTTAAAGCTCTAAATACTGGACTAACACTTAAATATATGGTTTTCCTACAGAGAAGATGCTGGATTCAAGAGGTTTAGAACAGAATTCTACAGCAAAGCATGAGGGATAGCTAATGACTGCTGGACTTGCCTTCTTGCAATAATGGAACTGACAGGCTACCCACTGGATAACCTAGGAAAGACACAAGGACACAGTACTTTACTATGTAATAAAGGCACAGAGGAATTTATTTCTTCTTAGTAGATATCAAACTTAAAACACAAAATTTCTAAAAGCCCACAGTAACGCATCCACTTAAAAAACCCCTAAACCAAACAATTTCCTCTCCAACTTTCCAGATACTCAGTCATTCATTTATATTTTGCTTTATCTAAAATACCCTCAAATCTAGTTCACAGTCTCACCAGAAAAATCATAGAACAGTGTGTTTGCTTTCCACGACACCTGAAAAAAACATTTTCAGTTACAGATTTAAAACCAAGGGTTTTATTCTAATGAGTTTTGTAAAGGGAGCAAAATATCTCCATATTTTCAGCACACTCAGCAATGTCTGTGTGCATAAACTGAGACCTATCATGTCTGTCTTGTGATTAGAAGAAATTTAATGCTTCACCTCTTTGTAATATTTGTTGTTTTGTCATAACTGGCATGTAGATTGAATGACAGGTGACATTTCCAAAGCTTTAAATAAGGTAGGAAATTATTCAAATTAATAGATTCATTTTCTAAAGTATAATGAGTCATTTGCATATAAAATGTAAGAGTCTGTAAATATAAAATGAACTCCAAATACTTGAGGACATCATGAACTCCATTTCTTATATTTCTCTGTGTGTATATGTATACACACACACACACATATATATATATACATACACACTACAGAGAAAGATTTTGAACCCCTGAAATTCTTTCTATTTTATGCAGCAGTTTAGATTGAGCATAAGATAATGAATTCCCCTTCCATGGATCACAGCACATAAGATTGCAGCCTTCTGTAGGGGACCTACATAGCTCCTTATATATCAGCTGCAAAGGCAGCCTCTGATCCATCCTCGAGAAGAGGGAAATGCTTTTACAATGCCCAGAGTATTTTGCAATGCTGAACTCCAGGTCTGATTATGTAAAAGGAGTGAGACATATCCTTTTCATACATGGAATTCCATGGAGATCACAGAAAACCTGGTGGAGAGGACAGGCTCTTACTCTCTGGCCACTTTGCAGAACTACAGTCATACTGAAAGGTAAGGCAAACATGGTGTGGGGCTCCATGAAGAAAAGAGACAGCAAATTAACATTCTCTACCAAGAATAAAAAATAAAAAACACTGTCTGAGCCTTGTTAAAATATACCACAGGAAAGTCACATTTACAAATTAAGCAGTAGGAATTTCAAGGCTACCAGCTAATTACAATTTAATGATGCTGCCAGTGTGTGAAACAATACAGTGAAGCAAAATAAGCTGATTGGGTCAGTCAATAATAGAAAATCTATGTGCCTAAAGTTGATTTACAGTGCAACAGGATTCAGCTACTGACATTTGTAACTGGTGCTCCTGCCAACAGAAGGACAAATTTATGAATTGAAGACAGCTATGACCAATTAAAGACGCAACACAAAACTGGGAAAGAGGATCTGCAACATGCAGTATGAATTCACATAAATACAGACATTTTAGCCAGCTGGAGCTGAGCTATAGTGCTAACTGCATGGGCTTAGCTTTGCACAGGGGATTCAAGAGTTATCTGTATTTTTGTTGATGTGCACATGGCCATTCACACGATACATAACTTATTTAGAAGTCAAAATACTATTGTCAGAAGGAAAGAAAAATGAGTAAAGAGGCAACAAATACTACAGGGAGGTTCAAAAAGAAAAACAAAGGCAAGTTTTAGGCTGAAGAACAGTAGGCAGTGCCTACAAGCACAGGCTACCTGCAGGAAACCTAGTGTTTCAATATCATGTGTAGATCTTTAAAAAATGTCCATATTTTCTTCACAGCTGCACGCACAGTTCCTTCTGCATGGACTCTATGTTAACAGTCTGCTTAAAAGTAAGACCCAAGTCTATGTATAAATTTCCCCCACTACTCCTCTGCTTCAAAATGAGCAACTCTCATTTCCCTCCTGGTGGCAGAAGAGAACTTTGACCTGTAATTCCTATTTCTCAGCATGCCAGAGACATTACTGGTTTAGTAGAATGAATACTCACCAAATTTATGTCATAAACATATGCTCCTTAAGGATATATTTTTTTCAATCTAGGTCAACCAAGGCAGAAGACTGACAAACTCCATTCTATAATCTACCTGATCACACTGAAACATTACAGAGACACAAAGCAAATGACTTTAAATGTCGGACTGTTATGCCTTATAATTGTTCAGAATTTGGCTGGATACACTAGGGAAGGCACTAGGAGGTTGAATTCCACGCTTGTTTCAGAATGGTTACAGGAACAGGACCAGATTTAGTCTCATACGACTTTTTAAGGTTACTATATTGGTGTATGTATAAGCATAATGTTTTTGGGTGAGATTATCTAACAGCTAAAATAAACTTTGAAAACAATAACTGAATATACAAGTGTTTAGGAATTTGCTGATCCATCTGATCCAGACTGTCAGTGAATGCTTGGGATCTTCCAGACAGTTAATGCTTGGAGGGGAAGCTGAGGATCTAATCACTATTTCTTTGACACAGAAGTCACTGCTATGTACAGGGAGCCTATGAAAAACATTTTTTCTGAACACAAAAGGAATCTCGGATTTGGTCTTGAGAAAACATGAGCATACTAGGAAATATCAATTTACAGAATTGTTTTAACCCACTTACAGTAACGGTACAAGTGTTTCTGTGACACTTCGACAGGCTTCTTTACTAGGTTCTTTCTACTTATTTCCTATAATTTATATTTCTCTGCCAGTATTTTCCTCTGCATTTCCATACTATCTCACTGTTACCTCCAAGTCATGTTTTCTGTAGTACTTACCTACCACTTCAGCTATCTCCTTCAGAGCAAAGCTCAGTTTAATTTCAGGCTTCTTTACAATGAGAGGTAACTGACTCTATCTTCAAGGAGGAATGTTTACTCTTTACCTTTGTCTTTACTATTTTCATTCTATTTCTTTATGTATACACAATTTTGCATACTGTTTGCCCTCACAGAGCTTTCCTTGAAGCCTACAAATTTCTCTTTCGTTTTTAAGCATCACTCTTCCACATGCTTGTTTCTCAAAGCAAAAAATATTTCCTATTATGATTTTAATTCTTACAAGAGATATACAGCAACTCAAAAATACCTCTACTAACCCAAGGAAAAAGACATTTTATGAGAAGAAGTGAGCGTAAACAGTGTCTCTGTGAAGAGACAGGGGAGAAAAATAGTTATGTGTCAGCACAGTGAGGATAGAAGCTACAACTCTATTAAACTCTTAATAGAAGTATTTAAATTAAAACACCCCTTTGAGTGAAATTCTGCACTAATGTATGCTACCTGAGACTTCCCCTGCCTCCTCTCTCTCATCCCACCACTGAAACCTGGGAAACATTTTAACCTCCTGCAGTGCAGTCAGCAATCCATCCATGACTGATTGACCCATATCACGATGGAAGCAGACCCTGTGGGTCAAAAGGATGCACCAAAGGGAATGATGAGGCACTGAATCTGTGCTTGATGGGCAGAGGAGACAGAAGATTAGAGAGGAGATAAGGTGGATAATAGGCTCGGCTTCCGACACCTCTTCTTGTGAAGGTTCTCAAACCAAAATATTGTCCGGAGATCTCTTCCGTTAATTAAATGGGAGCTGAGGGGATATATAACCTGTCAAGGTCTGAATAGCTCAACCTCCAACACTTTATTCCACTGAAAATCTGATTGAGAAAATGAAGTAAACATTCCCATTAAGCAGACTCCTGTTTCCTTCTCCCTGTCCTTCCCCCCGGAGCAGGCATGCACTCCCAAGGTGCTCAGCCATCCTGGATATTTCAACAAGCAGTTTAGCCCCACAGTGAAAACCTAAGAGCCCTCAGGAGCAAAAACTGCTCATTCCCATTAGAGGACTTCTCACCGCAGAAGTCACTTTGTTTTACTGAACAGACATGCTAAATCTGCTATTACAAAGTCACATCATTTTTTCAGAGAACAAAGTTGCTGCTTTAGCTACAGGCGTCTATGTTTCTTTGCTCACCTTCACCTATGCTTTTATCACTAACGCCTGGTGCCAGCCTTAACACAGAAACAAATGACCTAAAGAATGAGAGCTGAATGCTGTAAAAAAAGGAAAATTATTCAGTTGTGATAAAAATGAGTTCCTGAATGTACGTGCACGCTTCAGAGCAGGAGAGAGTATTCAGCTTCTCACACAGTATCACTTTTTCAGGGTTAAAACAGTCAAAGGAGCAGAGTCTGTCCAATAAAACACGGACTAGGGAAAATGTGTGTCCTGCATGTGCACATGGGCACTTTATAACTGAAAAATATGGCAGTAAATGTTGCAAAATATAAAACCCCTTTTCTTTATAAATAACGAAAGTTCCAAAGTGCCAAAGGTGGGACTTGCAATGCATTAAATGCACTGCATGTTGAGAAATTTATTTCCTCAGTATTTCCAGAAATGGAAGGGTGTCTCTTAAGTCACACGGAAAGAAGCATCAACAACAAACAACTCTGGAAACCAGAATGACAAGACAGGTGGCCTCTGTTAAAACCAAAAAAAGGTATTGACTAAAAAAAAAACAACCCTTGAAGTATTCACTAACTTGAATAATGAAAAAATTATTTGAGTGAAACCTCTGATTGAACCTAAGCTTGTCTATATAAATGTAAGATGTAATTTCTATTCAGGACACATCAATTTTCTTTTGTTTTCAAGAGAAACAATTAATTACAGAAGTTTAATGAACTCCACTCCATTTTCTATTAGGCTTTACCTTTAGGGGAGAAGGAAATGCTTCACCACATGTACTTAAGACACAACGTACTCAATGACAAACACCAGTAAGTAGGATCTCTAAGTTAATTTCTTCAGAATTATATATCTTCAAACAAGAATTACCTAAATCCTTCACAATTTCTTAGAAATTATAGCCTAGTCCTAGTTTTCATGTTAATAAATTATCTTGTAGTTGACAAGTACTGTAAAAAATCCCAAATTAGAGGTAATAATCACAACTGAGAAACACTTCAAGATCCTACTCACTGTTCACTGAGTAAAATGCAGTAACAGTGAACTAAAAAAAATAATAATAATAAAAAAAAAAAAGAGCATCAGAAGAATCCATTGCAGGTGGCAAAAAATTAAGGAGCTTCATTTTTTGTCTACTAATCAGTGGCTGAAGTACATTATACCCAACTATATTTTAAAGTAAAGCTTTAAAACATCAGCAATGACTGTGTATTGAGAGAAGCAATCCATCTATTTTTATACACATCATTAGAATAGAACTTGCTTTGTTAGAATGGTTGGGCCACACCTCATGCTGCCACTCATTCTCTAGCTTCACTTAAGCTGTGCCAATCAATAAAAAATTAGATTTTGTCCTTCTGCACTTTTTATTATGCACATGTTCGGCAGCATTCAAAAAAATCTATCAGGACTTTTTGTGAAATTACACAAATGTATAAACTGGAAAAAAATAGTGTTTAAGATTTTATGTTGAATTAAGAGACCTCACAAAGCTGAGAAAATTATCATTTAATATTATACTTAAACTAAGATGTCTTATCTCAAAACTTTACAATTAAAAATATTGTTAGCATTTTAAAGAGCACCTTAAGAAACGAGAGTGTTCTGTGAGATTTAAGGTGTATAACAAATATGACAGACAATATACACAAATGTGCATGACAGAGCAACTTGTCACACTGTCACATGCATAGAGCTCTTTAAAAAGAACATTATTTTTTAACAGCTTTTTATTCTCAGGTTTCCTACTGCTCCCAAAGACTCATTCACTCTTTTAAGAGAGTGGCAGATTTGGTAAATCAAACAGCTTTCTGCAGAGGTTTATCTTCCACGCCAAGGACGCCATGGAGGTAAAAAGCAAAAGGAATGGGAATCTGGGGGTCTCCAAGGAAAGGCAGAGAGTTGTCCATGCCATGGGGTGTTGAACACTCTTGGAAGAATGTGGTCACAGACATCAGTTTATAAGCAGGCACGGGGCAATGCTGCTGCAGAGCTGCTCTCCCACAGTGACTGTGGGACCGGCACCATCCTTAGTTTCTAATTGGAAATTCTGGGATTGCTGCAGGCAGAAGTGCAAGGTCCAGTGTGATGCACGACCACTCGGCTGGGTGGGATATTCCCAGACTTCCCTGCTTCTACATCTACAGACTGAGGACCACTGACTCAAACACAGAGGACAGAAGGCATCACACAAAGAGCCTGAATTAGTAATGTTGATGGTTAACAGAATATGCTGGTTTGCATCATTCTGCATTTCCAGTAAAGTTATACAATAGTGACTTGATTTTTTTTAAATTCAACATCCACAAAAGGACAACCTGGATTTCTTTGTCTTCCCTTTGTCTTGGTTATTTTTCATTGCTGATTCTTCCCGCAGATAAGTCTGAAAGTCATGGCACTTTGCCAAAGTGCATACTTCTTCTGAATCAATTTAGATGCATATTCTATCTAAACAGAGCACCTGAGGTATCTTGGTGTACCTTCTTTACACACATTATTGTTATCTGAACTGTTTATTATGTGCCTGTAAAAACATGCTGAGAAGAGAATCAAAATAAATGGGTCAAAGCAAAGACTTTACAAATGGGGACAAATGTGGATCTAATACATCACTTGGGAGAAAACAAATAATTTGGTTTCTGGCATAGGCCTTTTTAGTCATCTGGAAAATCAATTTTCAAAAATAAGTGTTAAAAATAACTAAACATCCAGATAAGGCCAGGTAATGATAAAGAGAAGGATCTCTGATTACAGGTTTATATACTAATCTTCTAACTTTCGTCTGAATATCACAAATTATGCAATTGTGTTTACTGTGACCAGCTTTCATCCTCTGATGGTTTGCATTTTTATCAAAAAATGTACTTCTTTTCTACCTGTTATCACTAAATTGAATTACAGTGAAATTCAAATGACAGAAGACGACAGATTTAAGGGAGCAATACACAAACATCTGCTGGAACAGCGAAAGAACAGTGAGGGCCACAGAAGGGAAAAAAGGACAAAATAAAATTTTATGAGCTGTCTCTGAACTGGGAGATACTAATTAAGGTTATAGAGTTATATGAGAAAAGATAAAACATAGGTCATACATCTACAGACATATTAACCAAGGGCTGCCAAGTGAGGCTTCAACTGTGTGCATCCATAAAAACGAACCACGGCCAAACCTGGAACAGACATCATGGATCTGAAAACCCTCCCTCACCCATCACCTCTGGGGAAGTCTCATCTAAAAACGTGGGTTTAAATTACTGGTGGTTGAATTCAAAATTTGCCAGGTCAGTACAGACTGCCTCACTGTCCAAAGACTCACCCTCTGACGATAAAGGGACATGGAGACAAGAGGACACCGGTGAGAAGCAGGGACTTGGACTGAATAATCCTTACAAGCTCCTTCGAAGTTGAAATGTTCTATGATCCTCTAATCCTCCATTGACCCACTGAAGCCCATGACTTGTAAACAAAGGTTTTAATTCCATCCTCACTACTAGACTGCAGTTCAGGTAAGCTCTTCAGTACCCAGCTCCATCCATGGCTGGTACCACCTGTGACCTCAAGGAGTTACTTTAATGAGATGAAGGAAATGCTAAAAGGAATTGTTGCAACAGAGCCTGCATGAAGAAAACACAATAGCAGAAACCGGGATATTTCTTGAACAGTTTTCCTTCACAAGCTTGATGTTGCCACTGCAAGGGAGCGAAAGGTAATTAGACTGATTAACTGAAAATCATTGAGGAGCTGTCATTTGCTCCTTTGTCCGTGCTGAACCTGCACAAGGCCAGGATCATTCTGCTCTGCAAATACCAACAAAGAATACTTAATGAAGAAAGGTGACTAGAGGGTGGAATTATTTGAGGAGTTTTGCACCATAATGCGGAACATTTGGTATTAGCTCCCAATGGATATTTTTCATCTCAAGGAGTAGTAGCCACCTTCCAAGTTTCAATTCCTTAATATTTCATATTTTTCCAGAACTCAACTCTTTTTGGATGAATTCCTTTCAAAGGGAAATGAAGAAATGAACAGCATTTTGCAGAAGAGTTTTAATCAGAGAGTCTTCCTGGGATTTTTTAGAGCAGAACATGAGAGATGAAAAAAAAAGTAAAGAAAAGAAAAAAAAATCCTTTTTACTTCTTCAAGTGGTAATACTGATTAACTCATCAGATTTTCTTCCAACATTACAAGAATTATCGGTAAATTTCCTTAGAGCCTGATATTTTTCTAGTCAATAACTGAAATATTTGGCCAATTTTTATTAAAAAATAGCCAGAATATTCTGGAACAAAAGCTCTGGCTATGCAGATTTAGATACTGAAATGTAACACTAAAAAGTTATAGTTTGAGTCCCTTAGAGCATTTAATTCACCTATTCATTTGTAAGTCTTTTTATTGCCCAACTCATCTTCCGCATGAGTAACAATAATTGTACAGGAAAACATCCTTAGAAAAGACTGCTCTAAATATTTTCTGTATTCATTCATAAATAATTTTGTATTGATTTAAACCCAAAAATCCCCACACACACTACAGGTTTGGCTTGAGCAGTTTCATCAGAGATGTGTGCCTTCAATCCCAATGTCACCTGTGTGGAAACATCCAGCAGGCATGACAAAACACACCATGGCATTGCTCTTTACTACACTGAACTTCTTCAAACAAGATCCAAAAAAAAAAACCAAAAAAAAAAAACCAAAAAAACAAAAACAAAAAAAAAGAAAAAAAACAGGAAAAAGAAAAAAAATATGACTGGGTGACAGCAACGGAATTTTTGAATACTCAAATCAAGGGGAACAAAAAGAGCACTGATGAAAAGTTGAATGACTCAGATGAGGAAAAATTAGTTGACTGCGTTCTACTAAAATTTGCTTTTTGGTTTGAAACCCTATGATCTGGAAAGCAACATATTTGCATTTGCTTTTTAATGCATTAATAGCAGTTTAATTCTGAAGGTTTCTTCTTAAATAATCTTGTTAAAAATTAACTGGCATTTGATTGATATGAAAACAGTTTTGATTTAGCTTTCTAGCTTCATTTCTACTAAAATTGTACAATTTGAAAAATAATATATTTTTCTTTAATTATTATCACAACAGTACAGTAATTTTGCCAGCTTTTCTACTGAATAATTTGATCACTATAGAAATAAGCTTTGCTTCAGCTGGCTTTTGATTTGCATGTACATGCATTAGGTTTTTATGGTCTTTCACTAAAAGCTAAAATGTGGTACAATAATGTCTCCCGTGTCAAGGACAATGCAATGGGGCATTGCTTTTGGAGGAATTCTGGCCGAGGATTTGGGGTTACCCTGCCAGCAATCTGAGGAGCAGACAAACCATTCCAGATTACTGCCCATCAGGAGGACCGTGCCAAACTCTTTTTGGTGGTGTCCAGCAACAGGGCAAGGAGCAATGGCCATCAAATAAAACACCAGAAGTTCCATTCAACACGAGGAGGAACTTTTTTCCATTGAGGGTGGGAGAGCGCTGGAACAGCTGCCCAGGGAGGGTATGGATTCTCTCTCTCTGGAGACATGAAAACCCCAGCCGGACATGTGCCTGTGTCTCCTGCTTGAGGTGACCCTGCCTTGGCAGGAGGCTTGGGCTGGATGATCTTCACAGGTCCCTCCCAACCCCAACTGTTCTGTGATTCTGTGAAACACACTTTTGAAGGATTTTTTTTTTTTTTTCCCACTGTAAATGATATCATAGGCAATTTAGAGGTTTGTTCTTTTCCTTTTTAATTGTTCATCCTCTGTAAGAAAACTTTAATTTGGAGATCAATTTAAGAAATGTGCACAGAAACCATCATGCAAACTGTTAACTTTTGAAAAATCAAGTACAAAAAGAAGATTGGCAAAAAGAAGCCCCACAATTTCCACATAATCTTTCCTGTGATACCACGTGCATATTTAATACTGGTGTGTGTTTTAACAATTTAATCTTATATTAGTGTTTCTGTACAACTCCCTCTTCATTCAAGGCAAAGGCAGTTTACAGGAAGGGGAACTTCAGTCTACTTTTAACCTCATAAATCCATTTATAGTCCTAAATTTCATTTAAGCCCTTCACTGGCAAGAAATCTTATAGACTGAAGGTAATTTATTTTACTTGTGAATTCAAGACTTATATTTAATGACCTTTTCCTAAACTAGAGATGCAGCTTAAAAGGAGGGATTATCCATTATCCCTACCCATTTTACTCACAAAGAGACCATACCTCCATTCACAATAGGTAGAGAGACAAAAATCCAAGCTGACCTAATGTAACCTCACCTATAAAAACACTGCTTATAGCATAGTTGTATGTGAAAATGATATAAAAACCCAAGAATCTCTGCAATTAATGTAACAATTTACAGCACATACTGTTGTCACAACTTAAAAGTGACTGAAAATTGCCTTGGAAATTATGGCTAATGGATTATAATATTCTTTGTCACAAATTATCCTGAGCAGTTTTGGTTAAGCATCATGTAGCTTTACATAACATTATACTGCATTAATACGCTATTTCATCAAACTGCTCAAAGACCTCTGTTAATCTTAACGGACCCAAGCAAATAGATTTCCTAAGAACTTTGACAACATCTCTTTTGGTATAGAGATGTGTGCTGGTTGTGGCTGGAATGAAGTTTGTTTTCTTCACAGTAGCTAGCACAGGGCTGTGTTTTGGATTTCTGCTGGAAGCAGTGCTGATAATGCAGGGATGTTTCCCCTACTGCTGGGCAGAGCTGGCACAGAGCCAAGGCCTTTTCTACCTCTCACCCCACCCAGCAGTGAGTGGGCTGGGGGTCAAGAAGTTGGGAGAGGATACACAAGTCAGGTGATGGTGACCTCTTGTTTGCATTACTCACCTTCTTTAGGGTTTATTTCCTTGTCTTTGTTATTTCCCTTCTATTTACAAATTATCTGAAGATTATTATTACATAATTTCAATTATTAAACTCTTTTATCTCAACTCTCATGAGTTTTCTCACATTTACTGTTTTAATTCTCTCCTTCCATCCTGCTGGGAGGGAGGGAAGGAGTGAATGAGTGACAGCTTGGTGCTTAGTTGCTGGCTGGGGTTAGACCACAACACGGTAGATGACTATTTAGCCCAAGAAGATAGATCTTACAATGTAAATATCTGCTTGACAGAGAAGCAGAGCTACTATTCGTTAAAAAAAAACCACAAACCAAAACAAAACAAAAAAAAATCTCCAAAAAACAACCCAAACCCCATATAAACTTGGACTGAGATACCTACAGTCAAAGAAATTCTAGAATTTTCTGCTTCCCCACAGAGCCCTAAAAGAGATAAAATTTTCAAAACAGGTATTGCAAATGTTCTGAGCAAAGATGTCATGGTGGAGAAAGACACAGGAAAAGGAACTGCTGAATTGCCTTATACAATTTCTTGCATCCTCTTTGGGTAAAACACAATCATGCAGAGTTATTATGGCTAAAAATTTTTTAGTCACTAAAAAAATTTAAACAGGAAAGTAACTTGAGGTTGCTTAATGGTGCAATAGCCAGCAATATGCAAACAAACATCTACAGCAACTCAATTTTTTTTTTGTTTTTGTCTGAGCTTGTATGAAAAATTTTAACAACATTCAGCAGATGCCTTCATGTGAGAATTTCTTGATTGCTGTAACTCTGCAACAGAAAACAGGATTTGCATACAAGTAATAGCAAACCACTCCTCGGAAAAAGGAGAAGGTACTTACAAGTGGACTTGTTAACACCAAGAAATATGGAATGCCTGCTGTGCAAACTTATTTAAGAGCATTGTATCGTAAAATATTCTAGTTGACGTGTTGCTGCTGGAAAAGGGGCACTTTTTTACAAAAAACCTTTCCTTTTACTACAGAAATGCCTGCTATCATCCCCATTTTATCTTAAATAAATATGCACTATCATGCCTTTACATAAAGTAGGAAACACTGATTATCTTAAAATTATCTTAGTCTAGACCACTTGCCAGCATGCTATACATGCAAAGTCAATTAGGTTACAGATTTGAGCACTTGACATTTCTCTCATTACAACTCTTTATACAGTGTGAGAGAGAAAAACAGTGACAAATTTGTGCATATGCAATTTCTTGAATTCACCAGGAACAAAAAAAGGATGGCTACTGGGATAGGGAAAGATGGAAGGGAGAGAAGGAAAAAAAAAGAAAAGATGAAAGCACAAATTGCCCTACAGTCAGAATAATTCTGTATGTCAGTTTGAGGAATAAACCAGAAACTGTTCCAAATGCAGTCCTTATCAAACTTCATGATGCTCTGCACAATTTACAGGTATCGATCTGATCAGAGATACACACTCCATGGTTTCGAAACCTGCACCTCAACTTTAGTACCATTCATCTGCTACAGGTAGCATGCTCCAAGATTAAAACAAATAGTATATTACATTTAAAGCAAGAGCATCTGCTGGAAGTACATTGCAGAACAACAGATGTTACTATACCAAATAATTATCAATCTTACGCTGATCCAGTGGCACTGACAAGGCATTCAAAATGCAGCTGGACAGGGAAAGACCCTCCTATCCCAAAGCTATTCACGGAACTCTGGGTGATTTAGCAAAATACTGTTGAAACCTGTGGACATCTCAGCACACCTTACCTTTAAAAAGCCATTTAGAGTTCTCACACCATTCTGTCTAGCAGTAAAGGATTTATGTTGTTTACTTGTCTTTGTGTAGCTGCAGGATTTTATGTATCCCAGTATCCAACAGTGCAGATACTGGCAGCAACCAAAAAAATCAGTGCTCAAACATGAATACAACATTATTAAGGATACCCCAGCACTATAATTCATTTTAAAGTTGTATTTTTAAAGTCAGGATGCAATCAAGGGAACAAAGACCTCTAACATGTTCCAGTTGTTTTCAAGAGGCTACGCTTTACTCTTGCTGGAAAACAGCCACATCAAGGACCACAAAAGCACAGGCTATTCATGAGGGGAAAAACATGAAACAACTTTAATTAAATTTTCCAGCAGAGTCTTAGAAAGCTGTAGATGACAAACATTCTAGTACTGGATCTTGGCTGAAGTGACTGTAATCCTTTGTATTTTATGTCAACAATCACAGGTTAATAAATAAATGAGCTTCAGCTGTCTATTTAAAATACAATACTCTTACAAAAGTAATATCCATAAACCTTGATTAACACCAAGGATGTAAAAGGAAACCAAGCTTGTTTGGTTTGTTTGCAGAGCTTTCCATATCCAGTATTAACTTATAATCAAATAAAAAATTATTTTGGATGCTTGAGCACATCAGTCTATGCAGCACTGCCAAGCTGTGCCAATCCCACCTCCTAGCAAAATGTCAGCCTATAAATACTATCTACAAGTAGAAATGAGTATGAAGTATCCTTATAGCACAATAGTATTGCAGGATCTTTTGACATTAATCTCGGTACTGTGAACTACATGTTTAACATGATACTTTGTTACTATTTACATCAAATTATTTTTTTCTTCCTTTTGTCCTTTTAACTTTTAAAATCATTTCAAAAAATGATAATTTTATTGTCTTAGCCTTGCTTTGTAAATATATAGACATACAAAATACATCCAGTATGGTAACAACATGAATTAAATAGTTTTCACAGAAGAAAAGCAGAACAGTAGCTCAGAATATAATTTTTTTCTACTATATTTTTAAGGTTTGTTAAAGATCTGCTAAGATTGGCTACTTCTCCTTTGGAAATCAAATATTTTACTGCTTCAGAGACTTTTCATATGGAAGGGAATCTGATGTTCACACACACACGCACACACACAATTTTAGTCCCATCATAGGCTTCAGATACCTGAAATATATTACCTTGCTGTAGTCTGATTATAGCATGAGAAACCTGATATTCTCTTACCTAGAACACAAAAGATAAAATGTTTTAGATTAATTCATAGCATTGTTCAAATCAAATATTTTGCAAATTAAAGAACAAACTATGTACAACCAACAAATTTGGTTTAGACTATTTAGTGGTAAATGGTCTTTAGATTAAATCAGTCCAAGAGATTTGATATCATCTTCTTTCACAGCTTTGTCATTTACTCTCCTTAGATGATTAAAAACTGTTGTTTTAATCAAGGAAGGTTAAAAGCCATGTAAAAAATCCAAGTTCCACGTTTGCATTTATCTTGGTGTGATTCAGGTTCTTAACTTTCAAACTTTGTCCAGTATGCACCACCTGTACAAATGTACATGTATATACTTTTTTTTTTTTTTGAAAGTAGAAATTCAAAAGCATCTATAAACCTCACTCTGCAGTGGTTTGGTGGTTTTGTTTTGTTTTGGTTTTTTTTGGTGTAATGATACTATAAAAAATACTATGGTTTAATTTTGTCTTCCACTTCCTTTTTCAAAATGAAAAAGGTCCCATAAGTTTTTGTCAACAGTATCTTGAAGCTCAAGGAAAGTCTGAAATAGTAGTAGCACCTTCTGTTTATAAAGTGTTTACGAACTAGTAAAAACATATTTTTTTCAAACAATCTAACCTTTAGATTGTATACATTCATTTAAATGAAGTAACACCACTTTGATGATGCCAACAAGAAAGAAAACAAATTCTTTCAACTGCTTGATCTATGGAATATAAGGGTTCCTGGGACAACTGAAAGTTTGTTCCTAAAAGCTTTTTATTAACACTTATGTGGATTATTGGAGTCTCAACCGAGTCTGCAGAACAATTTACTTTTCACCAAAGTTTTCCTTATGACAAAAAGGAAACAAAATATCTCTTAGTTTAGAGCTGCAGCCATAAAGCATCAACTCTCATATTTATAATTTTAAATTTTAGCTTTGAAATTTAATTTAACTTCTTATGAGCAACGCAGCAAAGACGAACACAAACCCAGCCAACTTAGTATGTTTCCAACACACAAAAGTGTTCAGATAATTTAAAATCCACCAGTACAATATCTCTCACTGGTCCTGGCCCAGTATCACTGACACATCCAGCAAGCACAGCTTGGGTACATTTTTTTCCAGCACAAACAACTGTAGATCTGCTTCTTTCCTTCTCTCCCCAGATGTTACAGTTTCTTCATGCTCTGTTTGTGCAGCCATGCACTGACCCGAGACTTCTTGGTGACATTCCCCACTCTGAACTTCAAACCATTTAAACTTGAAAAACAGTTTTCTGTTTACTTTTTTAACTAGATCATTTAGACAGGTCTGGGTTAGTTTCTGGTAATAGCAATGCTTGAAATGGCACAACAGAGAGTGTGATAACTCTCAGTGGAGAAAGCTTTGCTGGTAGAGGATCTCAACCTTTTCTTTAACCTAATTCTGTTTATCCATTAGGTGATCTAAGTGATTTTCTCAGTGAACAGCTATGGGACAGCAAACCTAACTTTTTTTTCTCCCCTGTTATTGAAACCGGTGGAACAGACCTTTCTTTAAAACCAATTCTTTTCCTGCTCCCTCTGTTGAGCTCATTATCTTTTTAACAACTAACTGTTATTTTTGTAGATTTTCGTGACTCAGGTAGGCTGAGTGATGGTCTTGGGGTAGAGAGGAGGGCAAAAAAAAAGGTAACATTCCCAAGATAAATGGTTTCTAGTGTCTACCAGATTTTATTCTAGAGAAAAGCTGCTTGGCTTCATCCTCACAACTTTGAGTAAATGTTTTATTACACTCGAAGAATTATAGAATATTCTAGCAAGAATAGCTCTTAGGTTTTGTTAAACAGAGTATTGAGATCTTCAAATATTAACTTATTTTATTTAGAGACTGTGAAACACTTCAAAGAAGGATGCAAAAGTGCTGTAATCTGAAAATATTTCAAGATTAAAAAAAAAATTGGGCTTCTATCAGGGCAAGCCAAGCAGATTCTGAGAAAGGAAGACTTTGCCTTGTGCAAGTCCTTCTGCTGTGAATGTAGTCACAGTTCTAAAAGTCCTCCCTATTCAGTGGTCATGCCATTTGTGTAGGACAGAAAAAGAGGAGCTCCAGAGCTAGACTCCTCCTGCTGCATCCCTCTACTTGTTCCTTTCTACTCTTACCAATCTGCAGAATCAAAAGTAAGTTTAACTTATGATTTATGTGTATTATTCTGTTTCTATTCTGTTTCACAACTGCAGCCACTAGCATGGTGTCTTTCATGTCCTGTGAGAGACCACTTAAAATGGTTTTTGGAAAAGAGAAACAAATTCTAAGGGCATATATGGGGATTTATTGCTGTCATCTGAAATACCAAAAACGTCTGTAAGTTTTAGTAGCTGGGACACATGTTAGAGAAAGGAGAGGAAAAAAAATAGGGTATAATATTATACCCTGTATTTTCAGCTGTGAAATTGAGCAGCAAATGTTCTGAAGCAGCAAGTGATTTCAATGTAATAATTAGTAAAGGAAGTTGCCTTAGTGTGGGATAACAAAGTGGCACTGGTGTCCTCTAGTTTGACACAAAGGGAACAGAGAAAAGTAGACCAAGGAAGATTTCTGTGCCATGTACACAGAAGAAACAGGGAACAGCATAAGGAAAGAGCATCACTGGACATTTTTGTAAAGGTTTAAGTTCATTTCCATACAATTTAAAGAGATCAGAGCTTTACATCTGAGGTGTAAATTGAAAGTTATAGGTTTTATGAATGATGATCCAGGAACAACTGAGTTCAACAAGTATCTGACCAGTTAGAAATCAATAGCAGTCCTATACCAATAGCAGAGTATAAGAGTAGCCTTGAATAAACCGATACCTTGTTCCAAAAACCCAGCTGGGAAAATCCATTATAAAATAAACCACAGTAATGGGAAAAAACCCATGATTTTAAGTTGTGATAACTACTAATGAGTCAAACAACTAAATTACTTTCAGTTAAAACAGATGACATATAAAATCTTCAAACTAGTGATTTTATACATTCAATCTTATCAATCTCCTTAATTTCTTACTAGAAATTAATCATTTGCGCTCAAAGGCAGAATACAAAAAAATAAATATTTACATCTTCACCATAGCTATGCAAACTGCACAGATCCAAGCCTTGCTCACAGCTCTCAGGCTAATCAGGCCTGCCTGTATCATAGGAATTCTCCTTGAGCTTGACTTTGAGTTGACTTTGAAGTTTATGAGCTGAAAAGCAGCTAAATTAAGCAGAACAAAACAAGCAAATGACAGCTAAAGAAGCATTAGACCCAAGTCTATCCATTCAATTAATTTGCAGTTTTACCCACTCTTCTGCTTAACTGCTTTGTCAAAATTTCGACAGAAGTACCATATGACTGAATTTATGCCACACACATCAGTAAGACAAATATCTGAAATAAAGGACAAAATAAATAGTTCTGCACAACAAGACCTAGTTAAAAACAAAACAAACTAAATAATTCAATTTTTTTCTAGTTTACTTTTAGATGTATGCATTCACTTTTTGCTGGCAATTTTAAATGTTGTTATTTTATAAATAAATGAAAAAACATCATAAAGAGATAGGAAAATATTCAAGAACTAAAAGAAGGAGAAAATGTATAAAATATAGAAGTCTTCCCAGGAAAAAGGCATAGGAGACCTTGCAGGAAACCAGCAATTTTTTTCTTTTTTCTTTTTTGTTTTGTGGGGGGGGGGGTTTTGNAAAAAAAAAAAAAAAGAAAAAACCAACCAAATGTTGGCATAGCAACTGCAGAACATTTTAATTTTCAGACAGAATTTTAAAATTAATATGGATATGTAAGTCCTCAGTAGAGGTGATAGTTATTGCAATTGTGCTTTTCTAACCAAAGAATGCAAGAACACACTTCTCACTTCACAAAGCTACCTCGAATAAGAGGAAAAGCAGAAAGACAAAACGTTGATGAGTCTAAAGAAGATGATCAATAAGCCTTTAGGAGTATGTTTATATAGAAGAGTGCTAATCAGTCTGGAGTCCTGTGGAAACAAATGTATTTTACTCTTCTTGTTTTTTTTCCCTCCCCATAAGGAAAAAATAAACACAGTGTGCTTTAACAAACACTTTTGACTTATGTTGCCACAGAATTTATTATTCTTGTGGAGAGATTTGTCCAGTAATCAAGCTAACTTAGTAAAACCTGAAAAAGGTCACAGGTGCTAATTTTCAGAGGCATCATATTCATACAAAGTCAGGAAAAATACTCATGGGGATTAAAAAATTATGCATTTTGATCCAAATACTGTCCCACTCCTGTCTTCTAAATCACAGAAACACTAGAACAAGTCAAAGAAAACAGTGAGAAAAATTGTTACATTGTCAGTGTTACTCTCAAAATAGCTGACTGCATGTCCCATTAACTACATTATTTTAATGTAATCAAGGACATGAGAGTTTGCTGAGCACTTTATGTACGCAGTATTACAAAGCACATGTAATAAAAACCTCCTATTTTCCACAATTTTCATGTAAGCATTAACAGATGTAATTCTTCTTTATGAAATGATTTTCTGACGAGTTTCAAAAGCTTGCATGCAGATGTACTTATCTGTCCTCTAAAGCCAAGATAAACTGAAGTGCAAGCTTTTTTTTTTTAATGCATGGTTGATTTTCAAATCATGCCTTGGAACAAACTAATAATTATATACAACTAGTAACTTAGGAAAATGTTTCCAATTCACACTGCTGACTAGAAAAGCATTGTTAATGACTAATTCAGAGAAACAGTAATAATATATTAAGAAAAGAATAAATATAAAAGATATAAGTATCACAAAAAATGTACCTTCAGTTTTACTTGAGTCTAACTTCCATTACATAGAACAACATATCATTAGTGTATTAATCAACTTACTGTTGTACAATTTTGTAAGAAGTGTTAGGAGATATCAGAACCAAATACTCCTTGCCAAGAACTAACCAAACAAAAAAGTTGAGAGTGTTTTAAATGCATATGTCAAGTTTAAAAAAACAAAAAGTAGAGTCAACCCAAAATATCTAATTTGTCCAAACTACTGGGATTTTTCCCCATCTGAACTTCACATTTCTGTTACATAGATTCCTTTTCCTGAAAGACAGGACTGTAGCCTTGTTTCTCAAAGCCAGACGGGCCAGATGTAGGCTCTCAACTGTAATTTGGGGTAACAACCTAATTTATACCTTTAGAGAAATCAGTGATGAAAAGCTTAATTGCAAACTCTAAATTCTGGAGTAGGATCTCCACTACTTTCATGCTTAAATTGTAAGGTAGGCAAAATTGTAAAACTACAGGTTAGGACAGCTCTAATACACTGGATAAATAATCACATATTAGGTCCTACGCCACGAGTTTCTTCTGAAATGATGTAGAACTGAAAACAGTGATAACTACTGTGCCTTATTTATACCGATTTACAAAACTTAAGTTACTTTAAGAAACAGTAGCTGCAAAGTCTGAATATGATTCTAGATTACACATTATGCCTTATGTTAATGTAGAAACACTTGGAAAATATTAAGAAGAAATATGTGTGTGCTAGACATAGACCTGGATTGACATGCTATATCAAGACACAAAAAACACAGAGAAGCTGTGGTGAGGTGACCTTGGCTGGCTGCCAGATGCCCACCCAGATGATGATGTCCAAAACAGGACAGGGAGGAAAGAATAAGGTGCAAATGCTCTTTTATTAATTTTTTTTCCCCGTCTTGCCACAAACAAAAACTCAGAGAAAATTAATTTAATTTATTGCCAGTTAAAACAGAATTGGATAGCTGGACGGTAAGAAACAAAGACAAAAACTACAAAACACACTTTCACTTCTTCAATCCCAAATCTTCCACCTCCCCTACTGGAGCAAGGCAAGGGAACGGGAGCTGTGGTCACCACCACAACAATTCCTCTCTGCCACTCCTTCCTCTTCACACTTTTTCCGGGCTCCAGCATGGGGTTTTCCATGGGATCTGCAGGAGACCCTGGACCACCTCCTCCTGCTCTCTCCTCGTGGCTCTCAGGATTTTCTCACAATTTTCCTCACAATCCTGCTGGGGGCTCAGCTGTGCCCTGCTCCTGGTCAGCCAGATCCTGCTGTGTCCAGCCAGGGGCAGCTCTGGGGCCAGAGCCTGGGCACCATCACCCCTGCAGACCGCCAGACTGGCTTCATAACCAGGGCTCTCAAGGCTGCAAATTCTCTGGGGAAGCTGCGCAACACAGTCAGCTGTCATTTGTCATCAGGCAGATGCTTCCCATCTCAATTTCTCTGTCAGTCTCTGTTCACAAGGTAAGTACTTGGAGTAAGTGCTGTGACTGCTCCTGCAGCCGAGAAAAAGGCTAAACCTTGCTATTTATTCAGCATTTCGCTTTAAGTAGACCTCTGAGTCAATTATAAAAGTATGTGTATGGGAAATTTCTATCAATAATACTAAACAGATGAAGGAAGAAGTAACACTATGGGGGACACGAAGATTGTTTTGTTATTGACATACACAATAATTGATGAGGTTTCTCAGCTTCTGTTGCTAGAAATTCTGATGTATTACACTAAGGCTTACTAGTTAGCTTCCATTTCCTTTCAACTTTTGCCTCTAGATAAGCTCAACTATTCCCAAGAAAAAACACTGATCAAGTACATTTGTCATGCGAACAACTATAATAAGGTAATTCATCATAGTCTGCCAGACTCTTATTCCAGGAAGACTGCTGCATTTTTATCCTTACTTAAAATCCTGCTGTCACTCCTGCTGGAAATTTTGGTAGACACTTTGGACATGTTTAAAAGCCCTTCCAAACTGATAGCGACAGATAATTAAGTTATCAGCTATCAAAGTCTTTTTTCACTCTCTGCAATGTTTATGACACCATGAACCTTTCTGTCTGGTTTAATCTGACCTGTTCTGAACGTGTGATCCCTTGTTCCTTCTCTTTTCCTTTCCTAATGGTAGCCAGTGACCAATGCAATTCACTACAACAAATGAACCTGTTCTGGAGGGTCTAATGGAGCAATTTTGTTTTATTTTCAAGGTCTGAACTCAGCCACATCCCACAACCTATTCTTCAGCACTGCTGTGGCAAAAGATCTACTTGAAGGTAAAGAGAGTTAAAATTTTAGGTTTCCAAATGGAAGAAGAATAAACTAATGCTGGCTCATAGTTGTTCATGGGTGAAAGTGGGAGTTGCTATTTAGGCTGTCAGTAATGCTTAATGTTTTTGCATATTCTCTAGTCAAAGCTTTTTTTTTTTTTTTTTTTGTCAAGCTTGGCACATCACCTCCATGTTGAGTGTAAAACTTCATGTACTCTTCTTGTATTTTATCTTACATTTATCTAGTAATGCTCTGTGGATATAAATATTCTCTTTAAAAAAAAAAATCTGCTTTTTGTTCACAAAAAAAATACGGCATGAAGTTCTAGCACTGGTGAACAATCTCACAAATGGAAATGCACTAAAGGAAAAAACTATAGAGAAAGAAGCAGGTTCTATTTTCATCTTCCAGAACAGCATTAACAATAGCAAGGAGAAAATAAACTCAGTCTTGCAGATCTATTGCCTCACACACAAACACAAACAGGGCATAGTTTTAATCCTTGCACCTCGTCCATCAGCCCCTTTTATCTGTGGCTTTTCAATATAGTAATGCAAGCCTAATGACAAAGTGATCTTAAAAGCTAGAATCAATTTCCACTGCAGTCACAGCCACCAGAAAGATAGGGAGAGAAGTTAGCTCTGATAAGCAAAATTAAAAGTATCATCAGTTAAAGCAACAGGTAGATACACAGGGTAGATTTCTAGCAATGTCATGCGATCTGTGTGCACTTGGTTTATTAACAGCATTTCATTTATGAAAGATGAGGTATCATGACACAAGATTGTTCCTGAAGCAAGGCTTCATCAAGTGTGAAAGATGGGGATTCAGCATCACAAGACAAATGAGCACTACTCCTTATGCTGGAAAAGGGAAGGAGCCCTGATAGCTCTAGGTGAAGCAAGGACCATTCTTAACGCTCGCTTCACCTGTATTAATAAGTCTTCAATAAAAATGACATATATTACAAATAAGAAGTCTAAATATGCAAGAGACCAAGTTGGTAATATTTCAGTCTTCAAAACAGCCCACGTTCCAAGCTTTGTTTGTATGTGTCTCATATTAAACAGGTGAAATGAATTTTAAAAAGACAGAAATAGTATTCTGCACTCAGAGATTCTCATGCATTTGGAATTAAGAACATTTGTAACCATTTCACTTGGATTTAGAGTTTCTCAACTTTGGTCCCTGAGAAGGGAGATTCAGAAGCTAAAGTAAACATTATTTTCAAAATCAATATTTAAGTAGAATCATGCTTAGATCTTTTTCCTAGACTTTCACATTGCCTAAAAATTTACAGAAATAACATTTCCAGTGGAGATCCTGAAACAATTATGCATTGAAGGATGCAGCTTGTATTGCTAATATTAATTCCAAATCAATCTAACTACACCACCCAGCACTTACAATTCAGGGGCCACAATTCACCTCAGAGTATCAGCAGAACTTGGTATTTTTGTCCTCCCACCCCTATTTCCACAGTTGGATCACTCCTTGCCCACACTGTGGTTCCAGGCTTGAAGCAAACAGATATGCCAGACAAGCAGAAGTCCTGAAAACCTTGGCTGTAAATTGCAGCTCTTCCCTATCCCATGACCAAATGAAGAGGCATATGTCCCTCAGAGGTGAGGAAAAAGTTCAGAGGTGCAAATGAAAGTAGCCCCTGACCGTGTGTGGTGACCTTTGCCCAGCACATCCACCCAAAAATGGCAGAGCCTCTCATGTTCAATTCATAGGGATTTTTTAGTTGGTTGTATTAATCTAGTTGCCCTTACGAATCACAGCTTGCCTGAGCTACAAGCAGTACCAAGAAACAGAATCAGCAATTCCAGGGCAAGATTTTGAAAGTCTAAGAGTCGAGTGCTCATATTCCACTTGAAGACAATATCTTATTATATTTCTTTCATATTCTGAATAGAAAATCTAGTGTCAAGATTTTGTGTATGTGGAGTGCTATGATGTAAGTATTTAGTATTAGAGAAAACCATATTGCTTATACGGCTGTTATGAAAATCTGCATAGACTCTAATGAAGGTAAAACTCCTGGAGTACTTACAATGAGTCAGAATTGCAAATAAACCCAGTGTATGTTTTAAAATAGCATTAATTTTTGATATAAAAGCCATTTCAAAGTTACAGCACAGAGAAGCATAGTTCTTATTGCCAAAGGGACCTGGGGACCATGACAACAAATTTCAGGATGCTGGATTTGAAACTGGAGGCACTCCTATCACAGAACAATCGTTCTATCTGGGGATTTATAAAAACAGCCTAAACACTGCAAGGCCATAAAGTGTTTGACCTCTTTCCCACCAGCCAATAAATCAGGGTGCCAAAGAAGCACAACACTATCAAACTGACGAAACCATGAGGCTGATGAGAAAGCCTCCAAATTCAACTGAGAAGAATTTCATTTGAAATTTCCAGGGGGAATTCTTGATGTGAGATAGACTGAATTCCTACTCAACACTTCTCTGTCTGTGGCGATCATCAGTTTTAATTATTTCTGACATTTTGTCTATCATACTGGATCCCCGGAGAAAAGTAATGAGTCTCCTCGTGTGAAAGGTGAAAAGAATGAAGATCACATTAACATGCTTGAAATAAATTAACCACATGATGTTATAACTATAAAACCCCAGAAAGGATCCCATTAAACCACTTGCAACTACCAGTGTGACCACAAAAATCTCCTCATTAGCTATAAAAGCTAACTAGCAATATCTTAATTCTGGAATTTCAGTTTCATTAGTTGATCATGTGTTCTTCTTCCAGATTTAATAACAGCAATTGTCTGATAAGAATGATCATGCCAGTACCAGTCAACTAAACAGGGCTACTTACCTGAGGAGCTGAGCACAGTCATTTCTCAGCTGTTTCTTTATGAGTGCCTCAGAAAGAAGTTTGGTAAAGTTACCTTTAACTTTTCCCTGAAGGTTGTGTTTGTATTGTAATAAAACTTACTCCGCTTTTTTGCAAAGAATATACCAATCAGCTCAAATCAAAAGCATTGGAAAGTACAAATCACATTCTCTCTCCTCCTGGCTTACTGGGAGAAGCACTGTGAGATAGTCCCAAGGAAAATTAAGCAAAGAAGTCCACCAGTCTATATTGTCTTATCTTAATAGAATTTTAGAACAGCAATGAATGCCTCTGAAATACAACTAAGGAGAAAAGGTAATTGGCAGAAGCTTATGATTTATATTTTCATATTCAATAAATAAGTACAAGATAATTCATTATAATATTCAAAACTACAACTCAGTGGGTGAAGGCAGAAGACTGCAAAAAAAATTAAAACATTTTCCTCTGACAAATACTGTTTTATGAACTACTAATGTATCAACAAACTTTATAAAAAACAAAAGATACATTAAAATAGTCTATTTTTCCCTGTTTCTAAACATTATGCATTTGCTAAGCAATGCTGTGGATATATGCACCCACCTATATAAATATAAAGTAGCATAAAATGAGCAAATACGTACTCAATTTTCTACTTCATGAAGTAAATTGTCTACCTTCTCTTGGTAATATTAATATAATATCTCTTTTCTAAGGTGCATAAAGACACATCTCCAAGTAACATTTCGAGCAGTTCTACCGACTGGCAAATCAAGTTCGGTCTTGTCCCAGAAATGTAAAAGATGGTCAAGAAATAAAATGTTACAGTAGATATCATCATGTTTCTAGCTGACAAAAGCTTCACAATCTCAAGAGCTTTGAGTTCATTTTCTGTGATCTTTTAGCACCTTTTACCATTCCTAAGTTTCTTTAGTGGAACTCCCACAGATCTTTTTGTCAGAAAAACACATTAAGCAAATTAACTGGTTACGTTTCTCCTGGGGCCAGGAGCTACACCATATATTATAATGAGGTGATTATGTTGCCACTTTGCCACTGCCGGACTTTGCGTTAAGTGTTATTTGACATATGCTTTCATAAAAGGAATTAAAATAGCAAGCAGTTAAATACAGGCAGCAGAACAGCGGTGACTTCACGTGCTAATCATGACTGCAGCTCTCTCACTGGTATCTAACACTGCACTACACACAATTCTGAGATAAATTTTATTTCTGCTATCATTTCAGATATAAAAGATAACTTGTTAGCAAACTTAGACAAGTAATTAATACCATGCATACAAACGTGAAATAAAATTCCAAGTTATTTTATATCTTCCCTTATATGTTGTCAATGGACATTTGTACTAAATGTTTAGAGGTAATTATCCAACCATTACTGGAAGCAGTTTATAAAAATCTTTATAGTCCATAACTACATAAAGAAATTGACTTAACAAAACCCAAAAAAAACCCCCAAAAAACAGAGGAGTTATTCTGCAAATTATCAGGTAGAGGGGCAGCAGAGCACTGTAGAATAATTTTACTATAAAACTAGACATGTGCAATGGGCTTGGGTCTGTATGAATAGCCCTGACCATGAAAAAAACAAACCCATAATTTTGTCAGCCACATCCAGCAGAAGAACCAAACTCAGTAATAAGTTTTGGGCACATAAGCACAAAAATCAGTGTTTATTCAAAAGTGCATCTGTTGCCTTGCAGCAGCCTTGAATTACTAGAAAAAAGACACATATATAAAAAAATAAAAAAAATCTGCAATCAGGAAGGAAATAAACCTTGTGAATATACTTCAATTTAGTTTCATGTTTAGCATTTGCTGCAGTGCCTATCAGATATGTTACAGTAGTCAGAACTGGTACAGTCATAAGCCATGACTTTGCAAAAATTCCCTTTAAAGTTCTTTACAAAACTAAATGTGAAATCTTGCTGACTTTTCACTGATACAAACACATCTTCTGGGTTAGCAAACACCGTTCTTTGTTGCACTAACTCATACTAACACTGTTCTTAAACTCACCTTGAAGAAAGAAGGAGTAGTTATTTCAAGAATAACAAGTACTGTTGTAATTGAACGTGCTGGGATATTTATTACAATGTCTCTCATCACATATAACTATGCAAAGCAGTTATTATTTTTATCATCTGCAGTTATTGAACTTCACATTCACCATCACAGAAGCTCATGCTTAATCTTAAATTGGTTTTAAACATTTCTTTTTAAAAACAAAGACTTTTTCCTAATTTTTCTTTTTAAATTTCAGACACTTGGGAACTGCATTTTGCTTAATAAGCTGCCCTTGATAAGACACCTAAAATATGCAATCTGGCAAAAAAAAAATAAAATAGACATGTTAGGCTTTCATATATCATTATATATGTTTAAAAACATGAAGAGCATTAGGCCTTTTCATCTTTGAGAGTTATCATTAAGAGGGGCAGTCTTCAGAAGAAAGCAAGAATAAAAAAAAGACCATGTCCAAGTTATTACCAAGTATATCACCTCAAGATGTGGAATAGCAGTTAATAAAAGCAGAAATAAACCTTGCAACATAGTTTATTTAGTATGAATAAACATCTATGTGATTTGATTGGAAAAAAAGAAAAAAGGATCAAGTATCTCCATTCTCTAACCTTCCTCTTATAGAACAGACTTCCAGAAAGAATATTCTTACTGAGCTATATTTAATGACCAGAAGGATCTTTATTCTCCTACTTGCAATTTAAGACCAAGAAAATATCAGAAATAACCCACTCGTATATAAAGATACTGTACAGCACAAGGTGCTTTACCCAATGGTAAAACTGTTATTTATACTTTGTGCTCCCAGCATAGGAAATGGAAGAGTCATAAATCATCACGAAACTGCCTGGGTTGGAGGAGACATTAAAGACCATCACGTTCACCCCCTGCCATGGGCAGGGACACCTCCCACTAGACCAGGTTTTTCAGAGCCCCATTCAGCCCGGCCTTGAACACTTCCAGGGATGGGGCAGCCACAGCTTCTCTGGGAAACCTGTTCCAGAGCCTCACCATCCTCACAGTAAAGAATTTGTCCCTGATCTGCCCTCTTTCAGTTCAAATGGAAACGTTTTAGAGGTGGTTCCTGAAAACAAATATTGTCTTATTTTTTCTATTTTTTTTTTTCTCAAAATGGATTAGTGGTCAGTGGGAACAGTGTGGCTTTACTGACTCTTCTTTTTATCAACTGGCAAGATGCAACTCTGCCATTTTGTAGAAATAACATATAACTGGTGCTATAGTGATTAATGGAAAGGGACTATCTCTGTTCTGAGGCTTGACTTATCCATCTAAATGCACTTCTAAATGCACAAGGATCTCGCTCTGCTCACTAAACTGAGAACTGCTGTCCTTTCACGGCACAGAAAATGACCACCATCTGTTTCTTTGCAAATACTTTATCTACAGAGATTGTTGTAGAAGCAAGGTAAATGCTGAGAAAAAAAAAAAAGGAAAAATGTAATTTGAAGTTGTCACAATACAAATACATAGGAGATGAAGATGGACGATGGTGGGTGGTCTGGAAGCCTGTCTAAAACCATATGGCCTGATCTAAGAAATAAATCAAAAGTTTATGGTTTCCTAAAGAGATTTCAGTTACAAAGACCTATGTAAATCATTAAGACTGCAGAAACAGAGTCCTATTGTTATCACTGCTTATAGTTCTTTTAGTTATTTACGAGTATGGAACTTTGTTATTTAAATATTGTGACATTTCCAAATGCATTGCATGTTAGCATAAGCTCCAATTTATAGCAAAACAAACTGCTTCAAGCTGTGCTGGATGTAGCAAATGGAAGCTGCAGGTGTCTAAGGAGTAAATGGATGCCAGCTTGTTAGGTGAGGTGAGAGGCTGAGGCAATGAGCACGGTGAACCTGCATAATGAAGAGCAGGTTTCAGGAAAGGCTGAAATTCTGCAGGCAAATGAGAAAAAGAAGCAGAAGCAAAGGTAATTTTTGTTTCTTGAGAAGGTCTGGACATATTAAGGTAAAGCAGGAGCTTTTGATAAGAAGCTGGATTTCTGGAGATGCTGGAGGAGGATCACTAGAACTCTGGAGTAATTAGGCAGAAGTCAAACACCTTTGAAATATGTGGAGGTGGTTTGGGCAGCCCACAATGAGGATTCATGGATAACCACCAGTACCAAATTGCCAGACCACAAAACAAGAACAGTTTCAGCGTCCTTTTAAGAAGACAGAAGAAAAGGAAACACTAACAATAGACGAATTACTATACTAATAACCATTTTAGTGTGATGGTTGAAACAGCTCTTTCCCCAATTAACTCCTCAAAAGAAGTTGCTGTTCCTGTTTCTTCTCGCCCCCATAACACCACTTTGTATCAAAAGGAGCACTTTCGTGGTAGCTGACTGAACACCAGGGAACTAACTCAGCTGCAAAGCAACCTTGCATTCAGTTCACAACCTTACCTCATAAACACTCCCTCTAACTCAAGGCAAGTCGTTATGCAGGGCTAGAGTGCCCGAGGCAGCAACCACTTTCCATGGGCATGAATACAGTGAACAAGTGGGTGTGAACGATTTGAAAAAGAGCCAAAAACTCAGGAGTCAAACCTCCTCTGCTATCCAATAAAGGTGGCATATGATTGTGACTTCTTCAGGACCCAAGCAGAAGTGACCACAGGCATTCAGCAATCACCACTTCTACCAAATATTACTCACAATACAAGCTTGCTGAAAATTGTCTGTTAACTAGAAAATTACCATAATGAGAGTCAAGGACCTATCCACAATCACCTTTAGAGGAAGCTCTCTGATTATTTTTTTCTTTTGTTTTATACCTGTCTGTGTGTAAATCGTGGACCAAATTAAATGAGAACTTCCAATGCAGCATGCAGTACTGGGTTTATTAGGGATAAAATACATTTTCCCCTCAAAATCCTGTCCCTTTAAAAACTGCAATCATAAATCTTTGTTTTAAACTTGTGTGATCTTCTATGTCTGGCAATCTCCGCTATAAAAGGTGTGAGCAACTTTCAGATACAGGAGCCTGTTTTACCACCCTACCACTAACATTTTACCATTTACACAGTTCTCTTCACAGGATCTGCGAAGCTGGCATTATGAGCAATAGGAAGAAATAAATGCAAAACAAGCACTTTCTTTGGCTCTTGCCCAGCTAAGTCACAGAAATCAAGCTCACGGTTCAATCTTACCAGATTTTCACCACAGGTGAAATGCTTCACTTTTTAGTTGTGAATTCTATCATATGTGCAGTGCAAAAACTTATAAATAACAGGAGATAAAATGATCTTGGCACCATCCATTAGAATTCCAGTCTTCCATCCATGTTTTTTTTAAATGAAAGATTTTATTGGTGGCAAGATACCACAAGACCTCTAAAGCAGTCTCAAGAAAAAGGGAGAAAAACTCAATTTGATTACAAAAGAAATTAGGCCTTATTTCAGATACATGTACTCTCCCTTTAGTTTTTTTGAACTAAAAACATACTTAAAGCCTAAGCTGATGATTTCTTTGAGAGAAATTAATGTTATCTTTACCATGTGGCCATTAACCACTCAGTCAGTGGTGACTGGAACCCTCTTGAACTTTAGCTGTTCATAGCATCAGCTATAACACAAGTTCATGTAATGGAACTGCCCTCTTGTTCTACAAGAGCAGACAGTGCTCAAAACTTATATGTATTTACTTAGACACTTCACTGTCCTTGCTACTTGTCACTGTCACTGAAAAGCATCCCTAAATTTGGCATTAACACTCCAGTGAATGACATCATTGTGTTCTCATTTATAATTGACAAAAAAAGTGACGCAGAGAAATACGAAATACAGGGCCTAAATTCCTAGATCCTTATGTTGTCACCTGACTGACCACCTGTAGTTCTAGTCTGCTGAAATGCAACCTGACTGGCACCTCACATTCTCCTTCACAGCCCCAAGCTGAACAAACCCCAAACCATTAAAAAATTATCAGGTTTCTAGTTACAGTGACTAATTTCAGTTACTTAAATTTTGAAGTCCTGACTGAAGCACCTTAAACATTATAAGGAGGCAGTGTATATTATTAAATTAGCACCATGACAGAGCCCTTCTTGGAATGAAGGATGCAGATGAATTAATGGCTAGATAATGAGAGAATGGAAGGAAGATCAAGAGAGAGGTCCCAGAATAGCAAGTCCACCCAGCACTGCTGGAAATGATCTGTCCTGTTCTGGAAGCAGTCTAGCCACATCAGCATGCTGCTCTGCTGAGCCAATAAACTTTTAGAAGTTAGAATGCCCTGAGTGAACTGGATAAAATAAGTGACTCAACTCGGGTCGGGAATCGACAAGTCTTAAATCTTGTGTTTCAGAAGGTTTTGTTCCAGAGCTGAAACAAGCAGCTTAATTCTGCCTCTGCCTGACATTAGTTCTAGTAAAGCTTTCCTGTGGTCTAATCTGGCTGTGCTGCTATGCCTATGTCCCAGACAGGATCCAGTTACTGCTAAGCTTCCAAAGTGTGAAAAGAGATCAGATGCAGTCTCTGACTTCAGGATTTCCAGAAAAGTTTTTTTAAGAAGAAATTCTCTTGGACATGAATGCCACCAAAAATCAGTTTCTCACAGTATCAAAAGGACAAAAAAAAAAAAAAAAAAAAAAAAAAAAAAAAGAGCAATAGCTTTTCTGGACTCCCTTGTATTTACTTACAAACCCCAGCAACCTAAGCACCACAAAACAGAGCTCTAGGTTTGTAGCTAAATTTTCTAAGCCTCTGTTGAAGCTAAAGAGAGTAATTTTCAGATTTTTCTCACTTCAGTTGTACTTAATGTAACCCTACTGCTCAGATGTGGTCAAACCATATCACATCTACAAGCGCTTCCTTGGTGTCACTCATTACCCTCAACTGCAGTGCAGTATGTGGTCAAAATCAATGTGCTCACTCTCCTCATTTTGGTGCAGATCCTGGCTTCTCTTCTAAGACAGGAGGCTCTCTTAGCACCTCTGCTTGTGTCCAGCATTCTCCCCTCCCCAAATTGCAGGCGTCCAATGCCTGTCAACCTGGCAGCCAGTTTTGTTAGAATTCCTCTTGTCGAAACACGCTAGATGACCCTTCAGCTGGTCACTGGCCCACTTGGCAAAGCTGTTGCCTTGCTTGGCCAGCTTCTTCCCTATATCCGCTATAGTGCCCAAGTGAACCTGTTCAAATGCCAATGAGCTTTTTTAATCTCTTCACTGTCCCTAGCCAGGTATTGCCTGTCATTAACAACGCTCATGCAAATAGTGAACATCATGGGAAAAGGTTAGAAGCAACACATATGTGCACAAATTAACCAGGTAAATCAATTCATAGTGCTTCATAAAATTAATAAAAAAAAACTCCTTTGCTTTTGAGGCTTCAGGTGTACTTAAGGATAAAAACCTAACAAAAATCTGATGCTGTTACTCTGTTGCAGAAAACTCAGGCAGCTCTGTGTGCCCTGGAATAAAGGAAGACATAAAACTTCTACATAAACTCCTGGGATGCTATAAAACAACAAGTTTTCAATTTCTGACCCTGAACACTATCAGTAAGTATGCCCTGCTTGTTCAGCCTATAAATTTCCAAGGTTATTTTGAAAGAGAAGAACAAGAAAAAAAAAAAAACACACACAAGAAACCCAAAAAAACCCCAAAACAAAAAAAAATAAACCTTCTTCTCATGAGAAAACAACTCATTCATATCAACAATGAAGGAATTATTTTTTTTTAACTCATCCAGACATTATTACTGATACAACTTAAATAGGCTAAGCCATGATACATGTTGTATTTTTAATACATTTAAAATTCAGTTTGATTAAAGTCCAGCAGGCAGCATTTTAGGATATAGCCATAACTTCTCCAGTAGCTTTGAAAGATATTGCTAGATATGAGCTATGGAACCAATTAGAGCTCCAGTTCAGTCTAAGGAAAAATGAGTCTCCAAAAATAGAACACTTGTATCACATAAAAGAAAAAGCAGATATACCCATAAACCCAAACTAGAACACCAACACGAAATGAAACTGGATTTTCAAGGAAATGTGATAAAGGCAAATGAAATACCTGCAAAACATTGTGCAGAGGATTTTACACTGAGCATTTCAATTATCCAGCATAGGCATGCCAGTGACTACTTTACAGATACAGCTGAACTGCCTGGTACCAGTATAAACATGAAATTAAATATCTTTCTCAACTTCTTTTCCCTCTTTTAGGGACTCAAATCCTTAAAATAATTTACATGCTTATATGCAGCCCCTCTGAGTGAAGAAAGGGCAGTAGAAGAGAGGGCAAAAAGACTGAATCAAAATGTGGCCTTTTGCTGTTTCTGAAAACATAACAATGTGATGGTGCTACGGTGAATACAAGAAAGAAAAATTAAAATGGTGATCTGAATGCCTCTGGATGAAATAATTATTCTCAGTTCAGCTACCTGTTAAGATCACTTCCCTCAGAGTTATGAAATGTTATGCTGCACCTTTTACTTTCATCAATTGTAGCACTCCAGCATTCTACAAAGAAAGAAGAATCATTGATGTTCTAATCTCTACTTATTTTTCTTTCAGCATTTTTAATCCTTTTCAGCTTCTTTTGAGGTACAGCTTCCTTCCAGCTCACAAAGAGGGCTAATGACATCAATAGACTGTTCATGAGGGCACTTGTAACAAAACCTTTGCAAAAGAATTCCAGTGCTTTTGAAATAATTCAAAACTTTTCAGGAGACAAAAATGAACTAGCTTCATCCTCCATCCCCCTTCCAATGTAATTAAAAAAAAATACACACACACACACATCTTTCTGTTGTGGCTTTCTCAAACACTATGAAGGAAAATCTCTCGCTTGTCTCTGCATTGATCAGTGAGAATAAAAAAAGACTTGCACCAAGTTGGAAACAAGTCAAAATGCCCTTTCTGACTTGTAATGAAATCTTTCTTATGTACAAAAGGCATTTACTCACCACCTTAATAGTCACACTGCAAGCAGATTTTATCTGGCTAGAGATTCATTTATTTCAATGAGAAACTAATCTTTTTTGTGGGATTCATACAAAGGATTTGAATTTAAAAATAAATAAAAGGAATTGTTTACCTGCAGTAGGTAATAATACCTTTGGAAATGCCATCTATGGATATTGACTATTGAATCAAGAAGCATTAACCTGGCACACTTAAATGAGTTCATGCTGTAAAAATATAATGAGTCTATGCTTCAAACCAGCACAGAACAAAATGAAGACAAAGTTAAAATTAGATTCCAACAGCACTCAGAAAAATTAAGGGAAAATTATAAAAAAACACTTTTAGAGAAGAGGTTTGGAAATGTATGTAAAAAGCTTCTGCTTGAAGCCTTGCAAATTGCATTTGAAGGGACTGACCTGACATAAGGTTGGCAATGGATGCAACTGGAGCTTTAATTGACTAAGCCTGGACATCTGTCTGAACTGTCAATCCTCCTAACAATAAGATTGATAGATGCAAGCTAATCACCAATTAGAGGGAGCTCGTTCAGATCTGGGCTGGGGCTGGAGAAGCTGGATGAACTCACACAGACGTGGATAAAATGAGTGTGCAAGAGACAGAGATTTCTGTCTGTTTCTTTCCAGAGACCAGGAAATCTTCTTAGGCTGAATCCCTAGAGCAAAGCAGCACAGTAATGAAGGAAAGGGAGAAATGCTGGCTCCACAACTCCATCTCATCTTAAGACACTTTGAAACAACACCCAGTAAGGTTTTACTTGTAGAGTCATTATCATCCCTTTTGTTCCAGAATACAAAGTATTTCAACATTATGTAATGTGACTTATTAGCTGTCTGCTTTTCTTCCTCCCCCAAATGCAAATGCATTATCTAGTCCTGGTATCTCTTCCACATCCTTCTTAACAGGTTACTATTTATAATAAAAAATCATTAGGATTCCTTTTGCTCCTATTATGTTTAAGCTCTTTCTGGACTGTCCTTGCTGACTGCTGGTTAAAGATTATGTTTTCGTTTTCTCTATAAGTTTTCTACCATTGCTAGCTTTGGATATATTGCCTTTAGGAAAAAAATTTGTTTTTCCTCCTAGTTTAGCAACTGCTTTTATTTCTTTTCTCTGGCCCAGACTTTTAAAAAACATAGAATCATAGAATACAGTGAGTTTGAATGGACCCATCAGGATCATGAAGTCCAACTGCTGGCCTTGAGCAGGACACTCCAAGAATCCTACCATGATGATGAGTCTTGTCTCTTTTCCACCCTTTTCCTCCTCCAGGCTGTGGAATTGTGTTTTTGTGAACACAGATTGTTTTATAGAGTTACTGATATTTGGGATTCACATATAATGCCACTCTGATATACCATGAGAGCACTCTAATGAAATATAATTATATTCAGGACACAAAAATAGTGCAATGAATTTATTCTTTCTTATTCTCCTCTCTCCACAAACAAAACGTTTGTTTCTCTCAAGACACACGCTAGTTCCTTTAAATACTCCTTTTCTAAGTACATCTGCACAAGTACTTCAATTTGGATTTATGTGCTTGTAGAGCAAAATTGTTAAGACATTTGGTGGCTTTTGGGAGCAAATACTTGTTTCAATTGTTGTTTAGCTCTCCATTCTAGCCCTCATGTTGACAGAAAACTGCTCATGGAGGCAGCAGTTGAGGTTAATACAAGAGTGACCAGGTGTGAGAAAGAATAACTGGCACCACAAAACCTCCAGCCTGGCATAGACACATCTTCCACCTAATAGTGCAGTGAATCTTTCCCCCTAAAGGGTTTCTGGGGTGATTTAGTAGCATGGAGTAGACACTAACAAATACACCACATTAAATGTTCCCTAATAAGGTTTTCAAGATAATCTGTTTCTAATTTGCCTATGACTTGGACACATGTAACAATCATACCCAAAATAAAAAGAAAGATTTTAGGGCGCCTCATGAGATGCTTTGTCATTATCCATCGGAGCTAAGCCTTTTTCAGGAGCAAATGCTTATTAGGTATCTCCATACAGCCATGGTTCTCTCTTTGTTGTTAAAAATGAGCATTATTTTAAATATCTGAATTCATTCTGCAGGGCTTCATAGAGAACCGGTACCTTTGAGGAGAGGGAAGGGGAAGGGAGGAAGCAAAAGAACTTAGGCTTGCATTTTTATATCTCAGTGGTCAGAGAAGTCTCCACCAACCTAAAAAGCCCAGGAAGTGACTTCCAGATATTTATGTCTGCACCAAATAAATCCTACCTCTGGCACACAAATATTTCACAGTGGAAGCTGACTGCTGCCATTGGCTGGTAATGGAAATGCCAGAAATACCTGCAGTCCCAAGGGTTAAATAATTTCTGTAACAATAATGATCAAGCCATTAAATGTACATGAATATTTAATTTCTGCTGCACTTAGTTCCAGTCTTAATTGTCAAAATCACTTTGCTAAAAATATGCAAATAAATTATCTGTTCTCCTCATTTATGCAATATCTTCACCTCCAGATCTAGGACAAGGAGTTAAATCCACCAGGAAGCCATTCTAGTGACTTGTTGTGCCATTTTTGTCCACTATGCACTAGGACTATGATCTAGGACTAAGAATAGTCATAGCATCATTGATTCTCCTTCACCACCGGTTCTTTTTACCATAATTTTCACATCTTTCTAATGACCTATTGAAAATATTTCCTCCACAGTGACTCAGCTTTATCACCAATGCTTTTTACTTGATCCAGGGAAAAGCTGCTGTCCAGCTCCAGGCTTTCAAAACAGGCTTCCATTCAAAGTGTGGGAATAACTCTGGGTTAAAATCTGATGTGTGGAGCGCAATTCGCTTTAAACATAAAATTCTTTTAATGGCACTATTGAAAGTGCCCCTAAGCATTCTCCAGAAGCTATTAAGCCATTCAGTGCATCCTGCAGTGCTAGAAATTCCATGTACTCTGGCCCAACAACTACTCCACATGGATCTTTTATCTAGAAGAGCTATATAGCAAAGAGGAGCAGCAGTGACTGGCACATTGCAATTTAAAAAAAAATACAAAATATGGTTTATTTTTAATTAGTTTTCCTGAGTTTTTGTAAGAAAATGTCTTTTTTTCTGCTACATTTACTTTGTCAAGATATGTAGGGATGAAAGACTTATAATGATATTACTTAAATAACTGGAAGAATAAAACAGGCAAATAAAGCTGGACAAAAAACAACTATTGGAAACAAAACTTTAAAAAGTAAACTTGAAGTTGTACACTACAGCCATTAGTAAAGAAAGGAAAAGAGTGATAGGGCACCTACCCTTAGAGGCAGGCAAAATGCACACCGAATAGTTGTGCCTTTAGGCAAAAAGTCTTAATTCATTGAGTTACAAATCCATTTTCCAGTGTTGCCTGCTACAGGCCACACAGCCAAGGAGCATTTTCACATCGTTTTTTGTAACTCTGCAAAACAGCTGACTGCTAAAATTTAGTATTTTTTTGAAGTGCAAATGAAGTTATTTTTGTGTCATTGAGAAAACTTGAACTTTTCAAAGCTTAATTAAGAGACATTTATTAGGTTTCATGCAGCATGTTCAAAAAGACGTGTAAACTTTAAAATAAAATACTGCTGCAGATGACTATGACAACATAACTGAATCTTTTACAGGGAAGATCTATTGTATTGTAATGTGGTTTTATTATATTCAAAGGATTAAATTGTATCAAGCTGAATGAGTAGCAAAAAATGTTTTTATTAGGCTGTCTTAGAAATGTGATCAAATTTGGACTAATGTCATTGAGGTCTAGTGTGCATACTAAAAGGATGATGAGAAGATCAGGTTCTTTCACCCTCACCCCATACACGAACCTACTAAAGAAAACAGCAGGTGGGACAAGCTTCAAAAGGAACAATATTGATGGGAAAGGTGGAAAAAAACACAGCCCTAGAACATATTTGTGAATATGTGAGTGTGAAATGTTACATCTAAGAAAATCTGTTTGTGCATTAATTCAAAGACAGACAGTATAGTGAAGGTTTTTTTAGGAATATTGAACTTCTCACAACTTCCTTTTTGTTAATATATAAGTCTGTTACATGGCTACACTACCGCTATCTTCTTAATCTCAGAGAGAAAGTGAAATTTATTCAACAAAGAAACATACATTGCCATGAATTATTCCTTCATTTGTTTTCTAATGTTTCTCTAAAGTAAAGCAGCAACACAAAAAGATAGTCCCAGGTTATCCAACTAATGCATTATTCCAAAGGAAAAACTTATGAGCATTGGCATGAAGTGTATGCAGAATTATTCTGCCCTATTTGCCCTATACTTCCTGCAGCAGACTCTATACAGGCAATCAAGCTTTGAGGCAGTCTGGCACTGTCTATCCTGTTTTCAAAAAGAAACTACCATCCTAAAATATAAGTGTGAAAAATCAGTTCTTGTCCAAGCCATTACATCTCAACATCTTCTGTTTTCAAGCTGTAAAACAAGAGAACATTATTTACGCCCCTATGCCTACACTAAGATATTTCAGGTGTTTAACATTCCTGGTGAAGAGGTTAATAAAAACAACAGGTATAATTGCAACAAGCTTTTGTGTAGCTTTAGAGAAAAAGTAAACAGAGTTCTATGACCTTTTTTTGTTCCTTTTGTTAAGGGTTTTTGAAGTTTTGTAACACACATTGTGTTAAGTAAATGCAAATAATACCAGAAATCAATACTTTCTGAAAGATATCATTTGTTATTGTATAATCATTATCATTCCGAAGCCTAAATAAAAAGTCTCAGTTCATTATTCTTGGTATATTTTTAAGTATTTTACGAGTAGTATTTTTGAAAAAAATAGCATGTTCTCTGGAAAATGACAGAAATGAACACTTCCTATGAAATGCAACTTACCTACTGTAAGCTCTAATAATGCAGGGAATAGGAAGGAAGGAAGAGGGAAGGAGGTCTTCAAGTTGGCACTTATACCACCAGAAATGGAGAAAAACATCAGAATCTTCTCCACTTTCTTTTTTTTTTCTATTCCACTCACCTCTTTTTCATATTTTTGTCTTCAACAGTCTTATAAATTGGTCTTATGCACTGTCTCTGAGCTATACTTTATTGCATTTATATGTTCCTAATTGCAGGGAATATGTAGATACAAGAACATGAAACAAAGCAAGATAGGTAATGCCTTGTAAAATGGTGGCTTCCTCCTTTTCTCCACATATATTTATAGCAAGAACATGAATCTCTCCCTGAACAGATGATCTCCATCATTTTCTGCCTTCACACAGGTATGTTAAAAAGTTTTTTTTCTCAAAACATGAGCATGAAGCTCAATGGGAAAGACTTTTTTCTTTTTTTTTTTTTTTGACAGCACTTTCTTTGTATCCCACTCCTCTGCTTCTCGATACATGTGTAAATTTTCATATGCAGCAGGCAATGATTTAGGTTGAGGAATTAGTAAGCCAGGACCTGAAGTATGAATGTTTCCAAAAGCAAAAACATAAGCCTAACCAATAACAGTGGTTTTGGTTGCATTACCAAAAGCATTGATATGTAGAAAAAAAAATCTAGATTTTACTTAAGTGCCAACAGCTGAAGCTCTGAATAAATTTGGATAGAATGCCAGATAATTTCTCTTGAAATCAAAAAATCTTCATCAGCATGAAGCTGTTAAGCACATCTTTAATTCCTATACGCAACCGCAGTAACATTTCTAAGATTGTTAATTTCTGAGTGAACAACTGCTAGATCCTCACATGAAGATAATTTTTATTAAGCCTGCTATCCTTATATTAAAGGCCAACAGTTTCCTGCAGCACTGAGCAAAGGTTAGTTTTCACACCTTTCTGGATCCTACATGCATTTCCTTCCCACAGTAGATGGAGGAATTTCCAAAGCTGAAAGCTATTTTGAGCAGCTTCCAGAGCCTCTCTTTGTAACACCTTCTTAACTGTGATTTCCTAATCACTATGCAGAAGATTTCACTGCCTAATTAAAGGACTGGTGCAGTGATGAAGATAAAGAATACAGAGCAGGGCTGCAAGCTAATCTACAAGCAAAACACAGGAGCTACTTGTCAAGAGTAAGGGCATATTTTATCGACAGCTGTGTCCAATAACGATGAGTTATACAGTGAAGGTTTAATATTAATGCATTTCAGTCTTTCCCATTACTTACTCGTTATACGTACCTAAGGCATTTCCAATTCTCTCACTCTCCCTTCTTATTGTAATGCAATTAACATTTTAACCCCTCTGAAAATCCTTGTTTTCACATCATCTCAGACTTTTACAGAAAGTGCTTGACAGAGCTGTAGGTCTCAGCAGTTGTTTTTGGTGGAGTAGGCTAAGTCTTGGTGATGAGTGAGTCTTCTATTTGTACCTTTGAAACTTTCTTTTTCTTTCTATGTCTCTGTGTCTGGCTCTATATATGTTGAAGTATATAAGTCTCTTTATACAATTGCCCCCCAAAAGGATATCAATAATGAAACAGGAAGAGACCATTGTTATACACAGAAGACACTACCTACTGTTACATAAAACAACTATTTTTAGACAATATATGTTATTGACTTAAACATCAGCATTATGCATATACAGTCATGGTTCAGCTCCCTTGAGAACTGGACTGCCTCTGTTCAAGTCATCCATTCCCTGCATGGACTTCTGCCCATTTATTGCAGAACTATCACCTGGGGAAAGATTGAACTTCTACCATCCATATGGGAGCCCACGGCTGCTCACTGAGGAGGAAAGGAGCAATAATCATAGAAGAATAATCTTATGGCTGAAAGCAGCAGTCTATTCTACACTGTAATAAAAAAATATTAAATCAAAGTCCTCCTTATGACTACTAATTGTCCATTCTGTGTTGGGGGCAAATAGTTTGAGACACCTGGGACATAATCTGCAGACATAAGCACTCACAACAACAACTCAGACAAGGAGAACACTGCTATCAGCACACAAACATCAACACATATGTTGGGAGTGTCTAAACGAAGACCCAACTGATGCTTTTAAATTGCTGAACATACATTGTCCATGCCTGCATTTGCCTTACACAATTTAAGAATAATACAAATATGGCTTCAAATCACAGACTTGTTTTAATACTGGATTTGTCATATGGACATGTATTTTACAATAAAATTCTCTTGCAACAGGAATGCTCAGGTTTGGTTCCCTGCAAGCACTGAGATGTTCATGATCTCTCCTCTCTTTTCTGACACTTTGAAGTTTTTCAGAGGGAACAAAGCTGTCAGGACCCTAAGTCCATCTCACCTCCTGGGGCTATGTCTAGCTGGACTCAAAGCCAACAAAAAGCACAGCTGGTGACCTTGGAGACAGCCAAGAAGAAAGAAAGAAGAAACCTCAGCTGGGACTGCTCCCCATTCCCTTGGGAGCTGCTTTGCTGCTGACCCTCTCATCCTAGAGCCCTGTCTGAGCTGTGCTGCCACAACCCTGCCACTGCTCGGCCATGATTCCTGCTGAGCTGGACCCTGACCTGACCCAGCCTTGGCCCTCCTGGCTCCTACAGCCACAGCACATGATCAGGACCCTTGGCTGGATGCACTCACCATGCCCAGGCCTGCCTGGCTTGCCCAGATTGCTGCTGTGGGACGGGGCTGCTGCCTCTGAGAGCAGTGTGCTGCCTGCTGAGCTGCCCCCAGTCCTGGGGCTGTGACCCAGGGGTGTCCCTCAACCCCAGAACCATCAGGCTTGACCCCAAGCATCCCCCGGACCCTACTCCCCAGCCCACCTCCAGCACTGTTGCTGTCCCTCAACTACCACACCTACCCCATGCCAGGCTGCAAGAGACGCCCAGCCCCACTCAGGTTTAGCAGTGGTCTCTGGTAGCACCTGGTAGGAGGTGTTAGCAGGCTTTCCACACCAAAATCCTCTGGTTATTACTAACAAGACTATTCCCAAAATGCTGTATTTGCAGATAGGAAAGTTCATTCACAAACAGTCAGAAGTAAACCTTGGTGTCCTGCAGTTTGAGCATCTTACAAGGGGTGAGAAACAGGACAGAGGTTTTAACATCTCCAGAGGAAAAGAGCCAGAATCACCCTCCTTTCCTGCAGAAATGGAATCATAGAATTTTAAGGATGACCTTAAAGATCATCTAGTCCCAGCCCTCGCTGCTATGGCCAGGGACAGCTTTCACCAGACCAGCTTCTTCAAAGCCTTAAACAATTTGGCCTTGAACACTGCCAAGGCTGAGGCATCCACAAGCTCCCTGTGCAATCTGTTATACAAATAAAGACTCTAGGCAATCAGCCCTGGATGTGTTATCTCTCAATGAAACAAGAGTAGCTAAAGACCTGGGTTCAAACCCGATATCTTTATAAGCGTCCCTTATAGGTACAAACACCAACGGTCAACCAACGAAATGATGGATTGTCTCCCAAGCCCTCACTGGCACCAGGAGCTAAATCTAAGGGTGGCAGAGGATGTTGGGTGTGCGCTGATGAGCCTACACCACTACAAGAATTCCTGTCACTGAAACCAAGCTGAGGATTCCCTGCTCTGTGGAAAAGCCTGTAGCAGCAATAACCTGAGGCGTCCATGCACTGAAAAGGGAATTTAAGTCGAGGTTGTACAAGCTAAGCTGAGAGCCAGACACCTACAAATTAGGTAAAATACCTCCATCCCTTTGAGGATCTAGTTGCAAGATATAAAAGCTGAAATACTTGGAAAAAAAGCACACGAGGAAATCAATAATTCCGTCTGTGTTCAATGTGAAGTCTGGATTGTGCGATGTAAATATTACATGCAGGAAGGGAATGGGGAAGCTGGAAGGAAATTCTGAATAGGTGCTCATGCAGTCCTCAGCAGAAGTTAAACGTTGTGAGGTGACACCAGTCTGTGAGCAGGTAATTAAAGCCCGTATTAGTGTCCCTGCCTGCAGGGGACAAATCAGGGTTGCATAGGCAATCCTCATCAGTGTTTCCTAGGCTTCAAGAGCTTGCCTTGCCACCTTGAGGTATCCTTGGTGTATGTTAATTTTCATTCCTTTTAATGTCATATTATATAAACAATCCCAGTATAAAGATTGACTTCAGATATTTGTATTAAAAAAAAAGAAGGAAATTATCCTCTTTGTTTTATTTGAAGCATATATTATAACACCTTCCCTGCTAAAAGGACACACTGTAATTAAAGATTGAATTTTCTCAGGATTTTAACTAAATCTGTCACTTAGCTTATGAATTAAAAATAATTAAACACAGGGTCTCATAAGAATTGTGCTTCTGCGCCTGCTCGCTTGTCTTATTTCTTTCACTAACAAATTTCTAGTTTTCCAGTGTTCTGCATAATTTGAAATAACTTATGCACTTAGGAAAAATACAATTACAAATATTTTTCCCTTATTATAGTCAAAATTTTGACTTTCTTGAAATAGTAGTCATTCCAGTCCTGTCTGTGATCAAGGAAGGCAGAAACTTGTCCACAGGCAATTTTGGCAGGGACTAACTGGTCCCTGTCAGACAATGATATCCTTTTTATTTCTCCTAATCCCTCAGAAGACACAGGGGGCCGTTGGGAAAGAGAGCTGCCATCTCTCTGAAGCTTGGCAATGCTACCTGCGAGCAGCAGTGGCTAATGTTCCCAATTCTGGGAGAGGGGCTGCTCGGGGTGGGGGCTGCCTTTCATTAAGAAGTTTCACTGAAGAACTCAATTATTAACCATCTCTTTCATTTCACAAAATAAATGAAACACAGAACATCAGAGTTTTACTATGTCCAGTAAATAAGATAAAATAGATCAATGCAATATCAGCCCTACATACTTTGTTACCATATGAGGGAAATTCATTGTTTCTGAATTCATTCTACAGATATTTCAGCATGTTTAATCCATATTTACTTGCCACCCCAGATACTTGCTACTAGCAGGATTAGCAAATGACCTTACACGATCCACATCGTAAGGCCTAGCTCCTCTTGGCTGCTACTATTTCCCTTTCAAAGCTCAACAATTCCAAGTGATTCTTTCACTGACTAATAGCAAAAATGAAACTGTGGCAAGAGAAGGGAAAAATACCTAAGTTTTACAGAATCACAGAATTTCTTTGACCTTTGGAGGTCATCTGGTCCAACCTCTTCTAACACTTAGGGTTTATTGCTCAGGACCATGTTCAATGGCTTTTGACTATTTCCAAGGTTTGAGAGTCCACAAACTCCCAAGGAATTTCAGCTATGCTTATGAAACAAAAAAAAAAACCAAAAAAACCAAAAAAAACCAGGAAAGGAAAAAAAAAAAGAAATGTGCTGGCCACACATTAATTATAACACGCTTAACCCGTCATGCAAGGTCAATTCTGATGATTTATCAGTGTCTATAAGGTTGAAATTCAGCTGCGTGTTGCTCTGCAGAAGAAGTGCTAATGCCAGGAATATATGCAGAAGTACAATATAAATGCAGGTTTCACTTCTTCCCAGATATTAATCTTGAAATTGCTTATTTATAAAAAGCACTCAAAGATTCATAACCACTTGTGGCTCCTTTTCTCCCCAGCTGACAGCAAAAATTAAACACGAAACATAATTCTTGCTCAATTTTAAAGATTAATACATATGTCTGCCATCATACAAAGTATGCAATTAGAAAAAATATGGAGTTCTGAGTGTTTGAAAAAAGATAACACTCTTCAAAAGCAGAATTTATTTTCCTGTCAAGTACTGCCTTAGTTTAGAAATGCAGTTCATAAAAAAGTCATCCTCTCTATATCTCAGTTCTTATCTCTCTCATAAGATGAGTTAATGATGTTTTATGGCAGCTGCACTAACTTTTCCCTTCCCTCTGCTAAAATAAGGCAATGCAGTAGAATGAGGGAAAAAAACCCTGTTTTCCTAACACTTCATGGCTTTTGTTTGATTTTCATTTTCACTTTATCGTGTAAAGATTTTTCATCAATTTTGCATATGCTTATACATTTCACTCCTTTGCCCAATATAATTACTTCTTATTTCCTTAAAATTGCTCTCCCAAAACAAGAGCAAAAGTTCTTGAGGCAAATTTATTATAGTTCAAGGCTCATTCTTTTTTCTGACTGTCTTTATGAAATCGAAATACACGTAATTACCTTAGGGACCTGTAGCCTTCTGTTAAATTTGACTGAAATCAGCCAAAAGCTTTGGATATTTTCAGAGGAAGACAGAGCCATGCAAGGTCACAAACATTGCAAAGTTGTACAACTCTTCCTTTAAAAACCAAAACCAAACTAAAAAAAAACCAAACCAACCAAGAAAACAAAACCAGTGTTACTTTAATAAATGAAATGGAAATGGTCTTGCCTTTGAGCTGCACTTCAGAAGTATGAAATTCAAAAATTCTGCTTATTCCAGGAGAAAGATTCATTTAAATTCAGTCAATTTTAATGAGAACTATGAAACGACTATGTAGAAGATTCATTTTCATAAACCAGTCTGACTTAACTTCCAACCTTGCTCATGATGTTCTATTACTTTTTAATGCTATTTTAATATATTCCTTAAAAAAAAAGGAAAAAATGAGAGAAAAGATAAAAAATGCCAACATTTTGGTGGCTTTTAAAACCAGACTAGAAGTAGTAATTGTCAAATTTTTTTTTTTTTTTACTAAATTCAAAGTTCCTTATTTCAAAGAAAAAATAATTTAGCTGAAACTCCTCCTAAGATTAGCTTTTGTTAGAATCCTAGAGCTCATAAATGACAGAAACGTCCCAAAATCTGCAAAGATAAATCTCATCTTTTAAATTACTGAAAGCCTTCATTAAGCCTTAATATATGCTGTCAGTTTCAAACTAAATAATAGATGAGATTTTAACATAATCAGAAGAAAACTGCTGGTACCTGCCTCTGTTACTGTCACAGTTAAATTGACATGGTAATTTTCAAAATAATGCCTTCTCTAAGTCAGTTAAAGAGTGACAAGCACTCTCCATTTAGAAAACTTTTCTCCACATAGAAGGAATCCTCTTAGTATAAATTCAGTAGTAAGAATGAGCGAACATCTTCTGCTTGTCCACTGTGGGAGTAAAAGTCAGTGGCTGGGTTAACCAAATAAATCTGAAAAAAAATCATACTAACAGTTTTGTCTTGGAAAAAGTATTCTCTTGTTGCAGTAATGCCTTGCAAGTATTTTACTATTTGTTATTTTGTTATTCATGGCTGCAAAGTAAACTCTATAAACACCCATAAACAACTCTTATTAAATGTGGATTTGGGGATTAGATTATAGAAAAACCTACACTTAGCAATACATGTGCTTTGAGGATAAGGGCTGCACAATGCAGACACTAAATAGCTAAAACCTTGAGTCCCCCCTTCATGTTACCTGGTATTCAAAATGTATGTGCCATCATGTACCATCAGTAAAATTTTGGTTTGGGAAATGTTGCATTTCTCTTCTAGAAGATCACCCATGATGGTTTCCAAGTCTCTTTTAAGACAGTCGTGTTTTGTGCCCATCAGCTGTCACTATTAGAGACACTTCCGATCCCATCCTATTTCACTATTTTAGCTGCAAAAAGAATTAAAATGGGATGTAATCATTTCAAGTACTTCCCAAGTAGCTCAGAGTTCTAGTTCCTGGATCACTTGATAAAACCAGAGAAAATATTTGAACACTCAAGGAAGGCAACAGCACTATGGATGTTAAAATGCTATCACTCAGAGCCCTTCTTCAGTGTTAGGATTTATTTTCTGGTTTTCCAAAACAAAACAAGAAATTTACAACTGAAAACACCTGCAAGGATTGCAACCTCTCTGGGCTGAGTTGGGCTCCTCTGGGTTTTGTCTATAGAATCTGAAGAGGCCTTGATGTTTGGAAATTCTTTCAGGTCATCCAAATGCGCCTGGCACCTAGGCATGAAGCTATATAAAAATAATTTAAATAAAAACAAACTTCACCATCTACCTAGGAAATTGAATTTATTACTCCATCCTCCTGAGGATTTATGGATGATGACAAAAAATAGCACAGGCTCATTTCTCTTTTCAGCTTCCAAGCAAAATAAACAGGACAGACTAAGTGAACAGGAAAAAGAGAGTTGTAATTCAAATAGCAGGCTTAAGATGTGGATGTTCTTTTACATCCAATTGCTCCATGAGCTTAAGAAGCTAAACTCACCATTAATAACCAAGATTGCTCCATGATTAGAGAGCCACATCATCCCCTTTTAGTAAGGGAAAAAATGCTTACTGAACTCTTTGCTGACTTGACTGATGGAGAAGAGAGCCCCAGTGTGCACAGCACCTCTGTGCACCTGTATTTATGTGTTGATGTGTGCACACACAGGTGTAAGAAGGGAAACCTTTCACTCTTTATTTCTAACCCATTTTCTTCCTAATACCTTATGCAAAGGTGAAATGGAAGTTGTTCTGGTTCTGCTTTGGCCTCCTTCTACTGAAGCCTTGATTATTGTTGCTGCTTCATGTCACATCCATCCATGTGGCACGTACTGCATATATCCAGCATGAATATTTCATGAATATTGGGGAAGCAATTGCCATGTGAGACACAATGCATATTTCAGATGACACATGACTGATGTGTTTAGAGATCTGGGTTTATTATGTACTTGCAACATTCATCTACTACCAGAAAGCTGGTCTTTTCCCCTATTGCACTGACTAAAGTCAAAGAAGGAAAACAAATGTGCATTTTGAATGTATCTGATCTTTTACTGAAACAATGAATTAAGGTACTGTCATGTTTGTTTTCCACTTTCTTTCCCCAAAGACAGAGCACAGAGATAAAAACAACATCAAAACTGCTTTGTATTTACTTCAAAACACAAAAGTTCCATTTTAAAGAACTTCTCATGCTCCACACCATTATTAAGTTTGGATTAATAACAGATTTTTTAAAGTAGGACTTCTACTATAGAAACAATTATTGTATTTTATTTAATACCTCTGGTTTTCTAAAGACTAATCTGGTACTTACTATCTCCAAATGATTACCAAGTTCAAATTTAAAAGGGGAGACCCACATCTAGTCAGCAAGCAAGCAGTTTTTAAGATGGGAACATGGGTGAACATTTGTTACCATTTCTGCTGCATGAATTCACAGTTCTAGCAGGGGATGTCTTTCATTTTCTTGCTTCATATCAAAACAAAACAAAAATAGAAAAAACATCCCCACTCATAAACTCACATATATGATTTTGAAAAGGCTTCATTTGTCCTGGCATGGAAAAAAAACCTCTTTTTGTAAGCTGAATAAATTTCAGAGTGAGGAGATTTCCTTTGTTTAATTCCATGGCTCCTTGCATCTCTTCGTCCATGAGGAGCTCCAAGGTCTCACTGAGTTCAGCCCAGGTACAGAGAATGCCACACCTCACTCAGAAATGCACAAGAAATTCCATGGGAACTTTGAGGCAGCCCTGAACTAATTTAAGAAGTGATGAAGAAATATGAGATCAGACTTCATCTCAGATAGCTGTTGCTTTCAGGTACTGATTCAAGCAGGTCACACAGCTACTTTACAGCACTTCCAAGTTTTCCCTCCACTAAAAGAGAATCCTACCACCTGGAGAGATGCTTACTGCTAGAAAATTCTTTGGGTCTTAACAAACCACTAAACATCAAATGTAAAAATACCAGTGACAACTCAAAGCCAAACAAATACACTGCTAAGTCAATTGGTGTAATTGTGAAACTCCCTCATGACAGTTTCTCAAACCCACCTGTTTCCCCTTCAGTGCCAGAATTGTGGACATTTCAACTATTGTACCTTCATTTCTGGCCCTTATTTAAAGGGTGCACATTGCAGGGGAGAAAATGCTGCTTTTCTCTTCCTTCCTTTCCTCCTTTTGTAGATGTTGCAGTGAGAAAAACAGAAAGCCTAGAGTCTGCTTATAGTTCATTGTATGTATTTATATTTTAAATGGGCTAATTCTCTGAAATGAAACAATTCTGTCACAAATGCTAATGCTTCATGGCCTAAGATGAGAAAGGATTCAAACAGCCTAACAACAAAAAATATATCTCAATTCACACTATGCACAGATGCCACTGAAAAATCAAACCCAAGTTAAACATCCAGAGAAAAAAGTTTCTTAGTCCCTCAAAAGCAGACTTAGTAAATGATTAACATGCATTGATTAACAAAAACAAATTTCAGAAAAACTAGATTATATATCCACACGTCAGCAATTGTAGAAAAAAAAAGAAAGCAGATATCCTTTGGAACTGGGAAACCCTTCCCAACAATGCAGCTAATTGTAATTTCAAAAGGGGCCACAGGTGTTAGTTACCTAAAAGCCTTCCTGTGTGGCAGCTGCTTGTTCACTGGTGTTGGTGGACAGTTCATCCCATCATGTTCATCACGACAATTATCGCCTTTGTTGGCAGTCCTGGCATAAGCCAAGAGCTGCAGGGCCACCCCTGCTGCCCCTGATGAGCAGCATGTTGATGAGCTCTGCTTCTGCCTTCTTCTGTGCTTCCGGAGCTCGTTTTAATTCCCACACTTTGCTATTCAGCAAACCCACATTCCCTTGAAAATATATATTCCCGTCCAATCTTGTCTGCCTCAATTAATCACCGTAGCTCTAGACAGCATCCCAGTCCTTGAAATTGACAACGGGAGGTCAATTCAATGGCTGGTTTTACCTCAGAAGTCAGAATTTGTTAGGAAAGACAATGTGGGATGCCCAGCGCTGCTAAAAAAGAGATGTGAAGATACTCTTCAAGAAAAGGCTCCAATGAATCACCTGGGAACAAGTGTCATGACCACACAGATGACATGGGATTTTCCTAACTAGGGATGCTGTACATCAATGCAAATAACATGAAGGAGGAGAGAAAATTAAAAAAAATGGAAACTTTCCCCTTGTCTTAATTCAGGAATAGAACAGAAAGAATACTGCAGCTTAGCCTAGAGATACAAATCTTTATAAAGCTGATTGATCCCTCTTCCATACTACTTTGAATTTCACCGTAAGAACGACACCCTTGCTTTTCTAAATGCTGGCATTTAATCCATTTCTGATACACATTAATAAAATACACAAACATTTTATGCACACATACAGACATATATGCTTTAGAGTAGCATATGATCAAGAGTTATTAATTTTCTTGCTTTCAGCTGACACTCATTTATATCTTTCACATCATTCTACTTACACTGCAGTCTTCAACAAAAATCTAATTTATGTGCAAATATAAGAATGCTAGGCCACTGTGTTCTGTTTCATATTGGATTCCCACCCATCACTTAAAGCATTTCTGATATTCCCATCATCAGAACATCTCCAGTAGATTACAGCCCTTTGAATTAAATAAATTAAATATAGGGAAACAAATTCTTCTGTGGTATTTCTCATACTTCTCTTTCAGAATCAAAGAAGGATTATCAGAATATAAAAAAACAAACAAACAAGAAAAAAACCCCAAAAAACCAATAAAATGCATATTTAAAAAATAGGAAATACACATATATTTATGTATCAAAGCCCAGCATTATGGATCTCAAGCCTCCTCATCTGGTAAAGGCAGCTGCAAAGATGTTGATTCCCCCTCAGCCTCATGATTCTCAGATAAGAATAAAGAATCTATACACTCGGAAACAGTGTGGTGAAAACAATTTGGTTGTCATATCTGAATGCTTGAAATATATGAGGAGTAATTAAGGTTGTTAGTGTTGCTCTGGTGAGTCTTGATTTTCCACACAGACAGCTCCGGGGTACATTTTCTTGTTAATGCTACACTTTAATTTACTATGATGCTTTTGGCTGTTGCCTTGTGAGTCATTTTATTACATCTGAAGACCTCCCATGATAAGAATACTTCAATGCATTTACAATATTGTGATTTTCTATATGTTAATTTGGTCAGTCACCACTTCTGGTTATTGATCATCTGAGATGATCACAATTCTAAACAAACACCCTCAATGAAACTGCACTGCAAAATAAATTTTTAAAAAAGCAATGACACTAACTAAGGAAAAAGTGACACTGTTATTGCAGTTTCCTAATCTCAAACATCCAATCACTAACACCAACAACAGTACTTAATATGAAAAAAATCAGCCATGTTCAAATACAAATAAATTCAACTTAAATTACTCTCTTGGGAAAACAAAGTAGTCTGTTAGTCACTTAAAGCACTAACAAAATGGAAAATTACTATAAAGACTAGTTTCTGTATTCAGTGTGTGGCAACCCATTTGAGTAGCTGTAGTACCTTAGAAAAACAAGGCTAACAACTTTTAAAGGACAAAGAAGTATTTTTTAGGCAAATACAAAGAGAGGAGGGTAGGACTCCGATTGCCTCCTTAGCTGCAGCTTGACTCTCCTTTATGCTCACTGAATCCTTCCTCTTCCAGTTCTTTTCTCCTCCTCTGTTTTTATCCATTCACCAAGCAACTTCTGCCTCTTTTTACCTTTATCTTAGACTGCTTTTAATGGATTTCTTCAATCACAATCCCTGATTAAAAAGTGAATTTGCTTACCTGGGGAAATTCTGTTATAACCTTCCTGCCTACCAATAAATCAGTGAATTTTAGTGAGATCTTAACTTTCCTGACTGGCTCTACAGCACTACTGTACCCAGAGAGAGGGGAAAGGCTTTGCAGATTTACCACTTCTACAAGTGGAGAACCCTCCCCACCTATTTATCTTTCTGCTGGAACTGGTCATGAATTTTCCACCAGACAGTTTACCCACCAGAGCCCGCAGGTCCATCACAACTGAGCCAAGGCACTCCGTTGTCAAAATGAAATACAGTGTTGGGCCATTCCTGACAGTTATCCTCTCTGGGCCTTTGACAGTGTGTCTATCCAGCCCCCTAGGAATTTCAGTTCCCACTCTTCTAAAAATCCTCCAGCTCTGCTGACAGCCAGAGTGGAAGTGGTCACCTCCCAAGCTCTGAGCCTCATGAGGCACTACAGAGGTGAGGTCCCCAAGTGTCCCAGCAGCCTCACCAGGGGAGTCAGGAGCAGGAATAACTTCATTTTTACAGAAATAATTCATTTTCTCCTTCATGCTTTCCCTTTCCTTTTCCTACTCTAATAATTACTGGTTGTTTTTTCTTCCTGAAGATAAAAATTGAGAACAAAACCATGGTGAGTCGCCCCGTGGCAATCCAACCATGACAGAAAACAGAGAAGCCCAGATGGAGGAGAGGAAAACTTTCTGCATTGCACAACTTTGTTTGACACCTATCTATAGCTAGAAAGAAAGTGGTATCTCTTTCCCTAATCCTCCCCACACCCCCGCCTCGTTTCAATAGCCAAGCCTTAAGAGCACGAAGTTGCTTTACTTCCACACATCTGTTAGCAAATCCAGACGTCACATAATTACTGGAGGTCAAAATAGTAGGGCTAGCAATAGAGATAACAAACTAAATCTTGTTTGAGAAATCTCTGTATTCTTTCTGTCATGCAGAATCGACTTGATCAGTCATTAGCTTTGTAACCTAAGCTGCTTACCACACCTGTGGGCTTTCAAATGAAACCAAAGGAATTAGTTTTGACCTTTAAATGACTAGAAAAAGGATACTTGAGTACCCTTTTTCTCTGTTGTGTGATTGTCCTGCAGAGAAATTTGTGCTAGAGTTCTGTCAATTTAGTGAAGTGGGACCTCCTAAAAGGGCACTCACTGTCAAAGTCCCTTGACTTGGAAATTGAATGTCCTTTTAGCTGCCCAGCCTGGATTTATTGATGCTTCTGTAATGATATTAGGTTGCCTTCTTTACTAGAAAACTGAAAGAAGCTTTTGAATGTTAAAATAGGGGCTGATATTTTGAGCACCTTATTTAAGACAATTCCTTTGTAATTCTTATAGGCAGTTGAGTCCATTTTAATAAAACTATGATACCAAAATAAAGTACAGTAACATTCAATGCTATTCTTTCAGACTCCATGAGCAGAAGATATTCATATGCAATTAGAATAAAATTGTTTACATTGAAAAAGCATTTGTGAACATTGTATGATAGAGAAGCAAATGTAAAGCTACATGTTTTAAAGGAACTGGAACCAGACTTGCTGCAAGTTTGGATTTTGAGTCTAAGAGATGATTCTCATTAGAGAAACAGCAGCAAAAGCTCCTGTTGTTGAGGCAGTCTATCAAGTGGTGTGGGAACTAGCAAACTACTTTCTAGATGCTGTGACATGTACTAGTATCTGTCCCCCAGGTCCCTAAAAAAGAAAATGCCAGAACAAAATTGCTTTAAGAGCCAATTTCAAGTTGCTTAATGCTTGCAAGTAAATTCTCCATCCTTCCAGCAGAATGAGATGCAGGCAGGAGTTTTAGGTGTAAGCAGAAAGCGGTAACTCAAGCCAGATGAACAAAAAAGTGCCTGTCCTTCTAAACAAGCTACTGGGAACAAAGCTAAATGAGCCCCCCTAAAAACTTAGTGTTCTTCCTTCCTACCTCCCAAAACAAGAAGCCCTTAATCTGTCAACCAGCTTGACAATAACTCTCATCTGGGGAGGAGAAAGCATTTGATTCCTACAGGTTAGTTCCAAATTAACTATCTGAAAACACAAAATCAAATTTAGGTTACTTTTAGGTCTTGCATTTGTCATTTTAAACTTTGCTACATCTTTCATGACGGTCTGCCTTTGTACCTCCACAGTGATGTTTCTCACGTGATGTTTTAGGGATGCGGTTCAGCAGTGGACTTGACAGCGTCAGATTTACTTGGACTTGGTGATCTTGGAGGACTTTTTCAAGCTAAGTGATTCTGAACCTGGCCTAAGAGATTTTAGGTGTAGGTTTCAATTTGACAGCTGAAAAAATTTCTGCTTCTCAGCTTACAGTTCCCTCCTTTCTGCATATCTAACAATGGAACTTCTTAAAGGACACAAGAATTAGGCAGAATGATTGAACTGCTTACTACTTCATGACAATATCCAAATTATATTTTGCCACCTTATCAATTATTAAACTGAACAATCAGTAAAATAAAAGGAAAAATAAGGAAAGATTCTCAGATTCTCCTCTAAAATAAAAAAAAAAAGAGATAATTTACACTTTCCATATAGCTGCCAATACCAGCAACTTCATTTTGTTAGCTAGCTGCTATGTTAAAAATTAAATTTAAAAAATCTGAGATAAGCCAATGCCTTCAGTTAGATTTAAAACTATTTGTCTTACTCAATTTGATTTAATAAAACACACAGAGAAATGTCTAGGTCCTAAACTATTAGAAGCATTTCAAAGACTTTTTGACACCTCAATATCCAATACAAGTTTAGTCTCAGAAATGTCTGAATGAAAATTATGGTAATTTCCATAGAAATGGATAAATAAGGTCTTTTTTTAATTCTTAGTGTTTTAATTATGTAAGTAGGTATATAAAAAAGACATTATAGTCTTCATTTCATTACTTTTCCTTCATTCTGGCTGGAATGCAGGTAAAACACAGTTAAAAAAAGGAATGGCTTTTTTATCCATGGTCCCTGAAACTGCACCTAAACCAGAAATTATAATGCTTACATTACTTACAGCTAGAGAGTGTTGAAATACAGCCAGTGCTAGGCTGAAATTCAAGTGTTTCCTATTGTACATAAATATTACTATCACAAAAACAACCCCTTTAAAAATTTAGTAATTCAAACGCAGCTTACTCTACCATTCTATAGTGTTTCCTCAGTGACTCCAACTTCAGTTCATAGAACAGACAGATAAAATTCATAAGGAGCATGTAAACTTGACTCAAAAGAAACGTGGAAGGCATTTAGAAACTGTAGCTTTAAGAAGGTCTCTGTTTAATACAAATTCATCTGCAAGCAAATAAAAAAAACTTAAATTGTAATTTTTGATCAGATCAAACTTAGATTTTAAAGTTCTGATTTATTTCTTCTCATCCTAAGCCTTCCAAAGTAAAGACTTATTCCTTCCTAATATGTTCCAGTTGACATGAAATTAAATGTGAAAAATGGAAGCAAAGGCAGTAAGGATCTGGATTCACAAAACTAGGGAAAGATGATTTAAAGTATCTCCAGGGCTGGGAAAATTGAAATCAGACACAGTTCTTGAACTCGGCAGTTAACATATAATCTGCAAATACCACCTCCTTCAAATTCTTTTCTTCTCATCCCCCCAAGAAGAAATACTACTTTTGCTCACCTTAACATCAATCTCATCTCTCTTTCCCTCCCAGAATGAGAAATCTCTGGTTTTCCTACTTGTTCTGAACCATATTCCTTATTCCAAAAGTAGGCAGTGTGAGAACAACTCAGTAAGAATGTTGTGGGGCTTCCTGTTTCTAGAGGCCAAGGTTTGTTAAATAATGTGTATGAGATACAAGCTTAGTACAAAACCATCTCTAGTTGCTCCTAAAACAAGAAGAAATAAAATACAACCACAGCTTCCAGACTCTCTCTAGTTTATGTTTGTTTATCAATAGTTTGCAGAAATTTCTGAGTTCCCCCACATTAAAATTGTTTGTAGACTGCCCTGAAGGGACATCTGCACTGAACACAAAACACGTCTAGAAGTGACACTGAGCACGGAATCATCCCTGGTTGTTTACACTGCTTGTTACTTTTATCCCAGACTCTACTCCAAAATGAACAACCCAGCTATTCACGAAACAAAACCTCTGTCCATTTCTTCAGACAATTTACTCCCAGCTCAGCTCTCAGGACACAGCATAGTTAACATCACAGGCAACTGCCTCCCATCACCCAAGAGAATCTCTCAAAACCAACTTGGAACATTTTTGCGTCCTCTGACTCCAGGCACAGCACAGACCATCATATACTTTGATATTCATATTACAAAATAAAAAGTTGGTCAGTGCAAAAGAGCTCTGATATTTTATGCAGAGGGACCTTAAGCAGGGAAAAAACAGCTCTGTCTACAGATTCAGACACTGTAACTTGCGGAGGAGACTCAGAGCAAAGCGATTTGTAGTGTGTACAAGGCCTTTGCTAGTTTTTGATGGTCATCTTGTCTTGCACTGAGACGTGATATTTCTGAAAGTTCTTACTGGTATTTATTTATTCCTCATTTTAAAATTAAATATAATTAAATATAATATAATGTCAATTAAATTTAAATATGAATTTAAATTAAATATATATAGCTAGCAGTCCATAAACTACAGTAATAATTTCTAATTAAGTATAACTTCTTTTTTCCCCAGCTAATAATATTATATGCACTTTAGAATACAGTTGAAAACATCTCTTTTAAGAAACTATTCTTTATATCATCTATTTTATATGCAACCAGACATTTGTGGCAGATGATTAGTCCTTACATTGGGTAACTGAATCTAATATCAAAAATCCATTGTTAGCAAGCACCCTTAAACTCATCAATGACACATTACCATTGCATTATCTTTCAGCATAGACATAAGGGAAGGATAAACTTCAGGTTCTTCTTGAGATTGTACTAACAGTTTAATGACAGAGAGATTTTAGAAGGAAAAAAAGTGTGGAAAATGAAATAAAGCTGTCCTTAAAGACTGAAAGCTCACCGAATTTTGAAGAGTTCAGCAGTTGTCAATGCCAATAGAATTTAATGGAGTAGATACAAAGCAAAAGACAAAATCAATACCAAGGTGTTTGTGCTTCATGTCTTTGTAGTTGTCAAAACTTTGAAGTTGTTAAATAATGACTTATAGACTAGGAATAGATGTCTACTTTGACATTTCCTTAATACCATGTCAAGAACCCATCTACTCAAACTCAAGAAAAAAAAAAAAAGGTTTGTATGATATGGAAGAGAAAATAAGCCCCAGAAACCATGTGATGTGAAATTTACAACACCTCTGTCTTTATATTGTCTATGTACAATACAGATAAAATAATTTAAAAACCCCAAACATTCAATTTCTAAACAAATCTTTCAGACACACTCAGCATGCACGCACAGAATAAGAAAACCACTTTTCAGGCTTAATTCTACAATAGATAGAAGATCATTCTATAAGGATTCTCCATTGAACTGCTTCTCTGAAACAAGTCTCACTCAACCCTGGCAGGCAGTCAATAACCTAGTCAGTTGAAAAAGGCCTAGTCATTGAGGAAAGAGCATTGCACTAGGGGATGTTCAGGTTAGGTATTGAGAAAAAACATCTTCACTGGAGGGGGATCAGGCATTGGAATAGGCTGCCCTGGGAAGTGGTGGAATCACCATCCCTGCAAGCGTTTAACAGATGTGGTGCCTGGGGATGTGTTTTGGAGGTGAACAAGACAGTGCTGGCTTCTGGTTGGACTCAGAGTCTTTAGAGGTCTTTTTCAATGCAAATGGTTGTATGATTGATCTTCCACAAAGCTCAGATAAAACCACAGGCCTCTCCAGGAGAACCCAGAGCATTCAAAACCATGAGATGCACAGACTGTCCCCTTCCCACTGTGTCCCGGCTCCTGGCCCGCTGAAGCTGGTACAAGTTGCATTCCTCTCTCCTGCAGTACAGGAGTCTGGCATGGATGATGGGCTAGCAAGTTTTGCTTCATGAGGGAGCTGCTCCCTGAGCCAGCAGCTTGGTACTGTGGATCTGGGGCAAGTCCACCCAAGAGTGTCAAACAGGAAGGCTGGGTTAAAAAACCAGAATGTAAATGAACCCCACTTCCCTAATTCTCAGATGAGCAGCTCTGTGGCTCTGATTCATGACTCGTGCCTGATTAAGTTGCCACAGATGAAGAGGTTACTGTCCCATCCCAATCAGGCAGTTAAAATAAAGTAAGAATATGCAGAACTTAATTTCTTACCCTGTTTCAGCTAAATCCTGCAGGGACTGTGAATCAGCCCTCTCAGGTGCCATGGCTCATTGTCTCACATATAAACTGAAACATCCCTTGGTTTACCCTAATACTACCATGGCTCTGGAGCAGAAATTACACTGTTCCCTCAACCCCACTGCTGGAAAAGAAACTGTCAGCTGTGGGACAGGAAGGACAGACACCAGACAGATCCTCTTCATCCACTCAGCAGGAATCAACAGAGCTCATGGCTCCAAGCTCTTACTCTGACCAAGAAGTATCTTGTCTAGTTTGGGTTAATCTACCTTGTAAATGCAGCATAGATTTTGAACTTTAAATTCACCTCCTCACTCATTCTGTATTCATCCCATTATACAGAGATAGTTAAAGTAGCATTAATAATTTAAAATATACATCAGAGAAAAAACAATACTTAAATCTTAGAAATACTACTCTTTCTAATAGCCATTAAAAATATAATTTATATGGGCATTGTAAAAGACTATCAAATGAAAGGAACTGAAGCATTACTAAGATCCAACTCTGAACCATCCTGCAGAACAGATCAAGGGTAAAACCAGTCCCCTCACTCCCTCAAAAAAGCCAAGGAGGAAGCAAAAACAAAGCTGCAAAACCTCCTCCCTGGATTTCTATGTGCATTTAAAACTGCTGTTAGAATCTTGTATCTCTGACAGCCATTTTATTCATTCACATATTTATGGAATACTGAAGAGAACAGATTAGGGAGATTTCATTTGTTTCAAGGTCACTCCTTCAGTGAGCTGAAGAAAAAGCTCAGACTTCCAGAGTACTATTGTATTATAATTATTTGGATATTAAATGGACTTTAATTTACACAAAATAGGCAGAAATTTGGAAGGCTAATATCTCATTGGGAAATTAATCTCCAAATGCTGGAATTGTGTGTATATTGGAACCATGAGTAGCCTTGGTTTGCACTCTCACTATCAGATCTCCACATCTGGTAGGCCACAGTGGGATTTCCTTACAGGCACTCTGCAAAGGGCTCAGCAGACATAGTCACAAAAATGTTGTCACAATTGTGCCTGTGCTTTCTGAAACCTGCTTGACCTGGGATTTCCAAAAACTCTGTTACAGGGTTCAGACAGAGGTACTGAAAACAGAATTCACACAACTGAGATGAAATGTGGGGCTGATTTTGCACTTTGGATGTCTGAATATCATTATGACTGTTCATTTTTCCATGACAACACACAATTAAAACAAAAAAATCCCAGACATTGCTGCATCAAAGTTGGGTTTGTTTTCTTCTGCAACTGTCTAATTTTCTTTTTAGGAATTTTTGCAGAAATACAAATCAATGGGAAGGAGACTCCAGAGAATATTCTGTCCTCCAGTAACGTGTATGGATGAGATTACTTGCTGAGCCTTAACAATACCTTGTTAACAATTTTCAGGTTTTAGGGAAAGTGGAGGGAGTTAGTTTGCATGCTGCTTGCTTTAAGAAGGTACTGTATAATCAAAACAAGATCTCCCACAGGAAGGATTCTTTAGCAGCAAAGGAAGGCAGGCAGGCATGTGATATAGAGGGTACAACAAGAGGAAGAACGAAGGGACAATTCAACACCACTTACTCTTGCTGTGGCTGTAGAAAGAGCGACAAGGAACAGCGGGCAGCTCAGAGAACTCTGCTGCTGAAGAGCTACTTCAGCAAAGGGACAGAGGCACCTGGCACAGGAGATGACAGTTGCAACGCACACGTCTTAATCCCACTGCAAGCAAAGCTTGAGAATATTCCTGTTTCTCAGCTAGTAAGGATAAGTCTCTATTCTGTCCCACAGTAAACAAATCTAATTTCTGCTGCTATGAACTCTTCAAAGCACTTCTTCAATTTTATCCCTTCAGCTTCCAGAAAACATCCCAATACAAATCATAACATAAATGCAATGATGTCCTGCTTCAGAGACAAGACCACATAGTTCAGGGTCATGAACATATAATTACAATTCCATACTATTCTATTTCATCGTTTATCTATAGAACTTTGTTTGCCAGTGCCAATTTTTGGTGCCAATCAAGAGATGTTAGCAAGAGTATGTGATGATACACTTGACCATTTACTAATCCAGCTTCAATATTTCCCATTAGACTCTTGAAAGGGATGACACGCTCAGGAAGCAAAGGAATGAAATTACATTAAAACTGTTACATATCAGACTTTGGAAGAACACAAAAAGCAGGGCCAAGAAGATCTGTAATTTTTTTAGAGAAAAGAAGCAACTTATGAATTTCCTGTTAGGCTGTGAAGCATCAAAAAAAGTAAGGAAAAATATTTAGCATCCTAAACTGATGTATAAAATGCTTGTTTACCAAAGTTATTAACTGAAATAATGCAAAATTTTAACATTGTAAGCTATCCGATATCTTGCTTTCATCACTGGCTAGTAGCCAGTTAATTACAGCAAATTAATAATGTATTAAATTCTGTTTGCTGAAGCTATCAACAATTTTCACTGGGTGCAAACATTCAAGTTTTGTGGAAGCTGGAACAGATATCCTTTATCCTTACCTTGTACCATTTGCAAAGTGAGGAACTGCTTAATGTAGTGTGGCCATACTGTATGGGGAAGCAGAACAAAAGCAACTCTGGCATAGTGTCAGTGACAAACTTTATTCTGTGCCAAAATCACACTTTAACTTGCACATTATAACTGACACTTTTGCAATGCCACAAATAAAAGTATTCCCACAACATTTTTAAGAGAGAGGCATCTATAATGATAGGTAATTTGCCATTGCAGACAAAAATCTGGAGCTGTCCAGAGGCTGAACATTATTTCAGATAACTGTGCCTGGCTATGACTGAGAACAGTGAATAGGAAACATTCTCCCACAACTGTCCTCTAAAAAAAGGTTTTATACATCCCTCAAAGGGCAGAAAATCTACAAATATTAGAGTTACTGAAAAACCCAGAGGACTCTTGAGGAGAAAGTAAGGTTTCATGAGAAGGACATTATCTACTCTGCTGTCCAGGACAACAGATTTTTTCCATGCACTTTACTCTTGTTCAAAAAGATGCAAACCAAAACACAACTATATGGCCTAATTCAGTTCCACAAACAAGCACAGTAATTTGATTCTGGAATGTTAATAGTTTCATTTGTTACTAGAAATACCTAAAGAAACTGCATCATTTGGAGGCTTTTCACCCTTTTTTTTTTAACTTCCAGGGACAACAACTAACTTTTCACCCCCTCTTTTTGCACCACCTCTTGATGGGGTATGAATTTTTTCATCACATTTGCATCTTCCTTCTGTTAAGTTGCTGAGCAACCCCTCTATCTCACACTGCCTGCATGCTCATAAGGCTTTTGGTCCTGCCCCCCACTTCCCTCTTTTCTCCAGCCACAAACTTCCCTTGGCTGTGAAGCTGGCTGCTATATCCAGACAAATCACTCCCACATGCACCTCACCAACTCTACACAGTCTGATATCTGCAGCTGCCAAGCAGAAAATGTGTATTTGATGATGGCTTAAAGTGTACCATTACTCTGTCTCTGAAGTAAAACAGGGAATACTAACAGTCTTTCTATTTTATTTTAATGTTGTGTCTGTATATTCAAAAGTCTCATTAAGCAGTGCTGCACTTTCCCTTCTAAAAGGATGCCTGTGCAATGCATTTTCCTAAGGGTGTTACAAAAATATACATGAATCACCTTTATATATGAGATTATATACAGGATGTTCTTTGTACCCTGTAAGTTTAGAAAATAATTCATATTTCATTTTTGCAGATCTGTACTCCACCTGACTCAAAAAGAGTAATGTAAAAATGCACTGTTTTTCTACTTTTTTTTTGTTTGTTTGTTTGGTTTGGGTTTTTTTTGTTTGTTTGTTTGTTTCTTCTACATTGCATTACAGACCTGTGATACATTTAAGGCAAAAATTTTGATGATGCATGAAGTGAAGACATCTCTTAATATTAAGAGAGTGCTTGACATGATGACAAGTCTGAAGAGTGAAACAGAAGCTCTCTGGTAAGATGAGGTGACACCTCTAAGGAGACAGAGCTTACTTTACTCTGTGCAAGTTTATTGCCACTGCAGCATCAAAATAAAGCTACTCAGAGGAGTAGATGGAAAAGAAAAAAAGATTTAATTTACCTTTTTCTTCTTATATACATATTATTAGCAGGTGGGTGAACCTCATGCTAAAGCATGTTTGAGAAAATTAAAAGAGAGATTAATTTATTGGCAGAGTTTTAAACTAACTGCAACTCGTTTGTCACTTCTGTGTCAACTCAGCTCCTACCCCCCCAAACATAGATCCAAAAGCTCATTTTGTGTAACCACTAAGTGTTAATTACCTGTTGAACTCTGTCTTTAGGACCAGCAGGTGACAAAGTGCAATCATATTCATACAGAGGCCTTAAATCTCTTCCTTTATTTCTCAGTACTCCAGATAGCAGTGGATTTTTACTTTAATTTTAGTGAAATGTCAAGATTTTGTGTTTTAGCTTCTATATCACCTCAGTGATCCAGATCTGATTTTGGAAGAAAATTTCCACCTCTAACCACAGACTCCACCTCTCTGATAACTTTCCTGACGCTTCAGTGTCTGAACAATAATAGTATAAAGTTTTCACATCCAGTTCATTGAACTGATTTTTAAAAATGATGGAAATGGATCAGCAAAACAGGGTCTCAACATGATTATTTTTCAATCGTAAATTTTCCCAAATTCTCTAAAATAACAGGATGCATTGTCTTGCTGCAGTAGACATCGTGGAAAAGCTTTTCCCAAAAGCTATTAGGTTTTCCCTCAAAATAAATAGTTATATCTTGTTAGCTAAGTTTCTCTAAAAGTCTGTATATTTTTGAAATCTTGCATGACATCTTTCCCTGTAAGCTCTCAAGTCAAAAAAAAGGATACCTTATTGGCTAAGAATTTTTTTTTGTATCCCTCAGTCTGATGCAGAAGATGTGGAAGTCATCCAGAATACACTGAAAAAGAGGCAGGCTAAAACTTCACTTCTAAATTTAGTTCTGTACACTCCAGTTACAATGTTTTAAAACTATAAATATGAATTAAAAATTCAGGTTTACTGCAGAAATTTTGCTCTTTGCAAAACCCATTTCTCTGTATCTTCCACACTATCTGATAATATTTACAATCTACATGACAAAACAAGTACATATAAGGAAGGCACTACTGTATTTTTTTGTTATTCATTAACAACAAATATGGGTTGAGAATATGGGCATTATAGCTCAAACTAAATTTATAAGTATTACAACTCCTTGAAAACAAGAATGCCTGAAGAAGAAATCATTTGTACTGACTACATAGAGAAAGAAATACTTAATTTGACTAATTGTCTTTATATCTGCACCTCATGAATGAAAACTTGTATCATAGAGTTAGATTGTCAAACAAAACATGTCAACTCTCTACTATCTTCACATCCTTAGATAAAATAATCTGGAAAAATTATTTCCATAATGGGGAAAGGTGTGAATTTTACTGTGGAGGGGGTTGTATGTGGCAGTTTTGAATGAAACTGTTTAACAGACACGGTCACCAGCAAGGCACAGCTTGAATATCATAATAACTATAATTTGAATTTACCTGACATAGAGAGAGGAGGACAGGGGGGAAAGAGAGGGAGGATGGGGAGGAGGGAAAGAAGGAAGGGAGGAAGAAAATAGACTCAAAGAGCGAAAGACTACAAAGGAAAGTAAAAAACAGCTTATGTATCCACAACAATCTCATGACTACATTAGAGCTAATGGAAGCTTGCCAAGACTGGCACAAAATTAGTAATGTTATCCTTCTTCTCAGTAGTGCTAGCCACCACAAGTAAAAGGTGACGAGAACTGGAAGCCTTCCCAGAATTTAATTTTCTCAGGAAAACACCCAGTAGATAATTCTATTAAATTCTAAAATGCTGGGTAAGAAAAAAAGAATCCCAAGTTTAAATGGCATGTCTGCATAGGCTGTGCAAGGTGATTTACTTCTTCAAATAGGGCAAATCAGTGAAAGAAAAATGGCTTAAGTGCCTGAGAACAGTCATCATGGGTCACAAGGGACAGAGGAGGAAATGGAGCAAATTTGGGTTCAGCATTCTTTTCTGAAGCTTGCAGTGCTTTTCCAGTTTAGAGGTAGTTTGTTTAAGCACAGTGAGGATAATTTATTGCTAAAGGATGCAAATTCTTATTAGAAATGTGTCCAATGGCTTATTAATAAATGCAATATAATAGAAAAGTCCTTAATATGTGCTAGTAAAGGAAAATCAATTGTATTTGCAAGTCTTAACAAATCTCACAGTTTAATTGCAAGCTGTAATACTCCAGAAGGACTCTGCTGAATTTATTTTACCACTTGCTTCTAATTTTAACAGGTGGAAGCAATTTAAATGGCACTCAGCATTAACAAACTCCCCTCTCAATTTATCTTTATATATTTGTGCCTGTGAGGTGTTCAGGAACCCCTTAGTAAGCAACACCGTGTGAAAACAAAGAATAAATAGCAAGTAAACACGTCCCATTTCCACTGGCAGCAATAAGATCTGCTGTGAGCTTGGGATCCATGAGGTGATGTGGGCTGCTTGGAAAGCTTTCTTTTTCATCTACCATTGCAGATGATTTCTTTTTCATCCTACTATTGTAGGTCATATTTGGTGATAAAACAGAAGTTAGGAGATGAAGTTCCTCAGCTTTGAATTTTTAATAGCAATGTATTTATAAATAGACAAACCAGCAAAACAGTTTTGCATTTTTAAAACCAGTCTGTAACAAAAACTATTAAAAGAGAAGGTGGTAAAATCTTATTTTCTGAAGAATGTACCCATGTTTTTGTTTTACACAGTCATATGCAGCACATAGTCTGTAAAAATGTTTCTTTGACCAGGTTTTGACAAAATAACTTCTTCAAGTTTCAAGTTTTGGTCAATTATACAGGAAAACTGATGAGGAAACAGCATTTTCAGTAATCTACAGATGTAAATTCTGAAAGTATATAAATGTTTTTACAGCAATATGCTTCTATAGAAAGCACCCCTATAATCCAAAGAAAGTGAACAGTTTTTTCTTCTTTTTTTCTAAAAAAAAGTATTCCTTATGAATTGAATTTTTTTTTTTTTAACCATGGTATAAAAATTCCTGCCTAAAATCCTGTTAAAATTTTTGATCTCAGATCTCAGAAATTTGATTTGCAAAATCACTAGGGAAGCAAATGTTTTAAGAACTCTTCTGAACAAAACAATAACAATATGTTTTATTCTAAAAGAACAAAAAATGTACATTATTTATCTACTATTATTTATCCAATCTTTGCCCATAGTGAACACCCCCAAGTGCATTAAGGGGAATATTGCATAGTTCTAGTTCCCATGGTTACTGAAAAAGACTATTTGATACATAAATGTTCTTTATAATTTTATGTTCTTGAAAGTCCTTAAGACTGACAGGATTAACTATTTCTTCCTTGTATGCTTTAATTTTGTAACATGCATTTGAGGCATGTGTGTGGGTGGTGGGTGCCAATAAAATAATTTTAAAATGTAGAGGGAGTAGTCAGTAAAGAAAACAAACAGATTAGTTTTTTCAATACTAAATGTTAGAAGAGCTGATCTGGTTATTACTTGTCTACCTCAGCACATACTAAACCTAAATCTTAACAGAAGGAAAAGGCAAGAAATACCCTTCCTTCCTTCCTTCCTCTATGACCCAATGAATGGAAACATGGAAATTAGGTAATTCCATTAACAGTATTTTCCTAGAAAACAGTAGCCAAAATATTTTAATTTGTAAAGGTAAAAATTTCCCCCCCCCAATACAACCTGACATATTAAGAATTCAAAAGCTTTCATTGGCATTAATTCAATATTTCTTAATAACCTTGACATTCATTACACAAGAACAGAAAAGCTGGGAAAAAAACAGTGTAAATCACCTGTGCATTTTACACCTTAAAGAGAAGAAAAAAATACTGACATTTACTGAAAAAATAAATGATGAAACTTCCTGGAGTTTTTCTTAAAAAGACCATTATTAAAGAGGATCTGGGACAACGGTAACTTCAAAATGCCTGATATCAAGTACTGTCAGGAGGACAGAAAGCACCACATTTTGTGCCAGTCTTGGCAAGCTAAGGACAGAAAAGAAACAGTATAGTATTAAGAAAGCCAATGCTGCTATTCTTCTGTATCCACTGCCATACTGACTTCCTAAAATACTCCTCAGAATGCTGAACTGTTGGACAATATAGAGGTCAGAAAAAATACATTGCATCACTCCTTGTATGTCTAAATCCATTCCTTAAAAATTATAAGGGCTAGAGCAAGGCTTATTGAAAATAAACACTTGAAACATTTGAAAATAAACACTTGAAACACCTCAAAATATTCTTTAAGAAACATTTTCCTACCTGAATAAAAAGCAACAATTTTGAGGATCAAATTAGATCCTTTTTGCATGTGGCACTTGGGTTTTACCATCATGGGGAGGGGGAGAGGAAGAAATGATAAATCACTCTTTAGCAAAGTAAGAAAGTTTTCATGCTGACTTCTGCTGGGCAGAGAAAAGTTTTCAATTTAATTCTTTCTAATCACTTGCCTTAGTTAATACTGTTTCCTGACCCTTTACCACCGAAAATTGGAAAAAACAAGTTCTCTTGCTGCCAGTGAGTAAAAAGCAGTGTGCACAGCTGAATACCAATTCAGCCTGCAAAGCTGGTACCATTCCCACTTGTTGTCTCTTTCTTTTTCTGGTGAAGTACATCATTAATGAAGACTACAGAAAAGCACAGTAATTTGTTTTTCATGTTAACCTCTTCAGCTCACAACCACGCACAGCAAGACGGGCTGCAGCATTACCGGAATGCTGGCATCAAAATTACCACCTTTCCTTCATGTCTGCTCATTTTGACAAAATAATGACCTGCAGACAACCAATAAAGGGCATATTTTTTTCCAAATAATTGATGATTGACTCTACTCTCGTTACAGTTTACTGGGAGTTCATATAGGATTACAGTTTAAAGAAAATGTATTCAACAAAAGCTTCCCGCAGCTGGACCTTCTGTGCAGCATTGTAACAATTTGAATTCTAGGGTTAGACTACAAAGACTGATTCATTTGCTTTGTTGGAGACCCAATTTTAAATTCATTGTATTTACTGTCTTAAATTCACTTTTCCATAATGACTAAAAATAATGATTATTAATTACCCAGGCAAAACTTACACATATTTCCTCAGTTTTGAGGGGGTTGCTAAAGCCTTACCCCTGCTTAACACACATTAAACTTTATGTTTACTTTTCAATTTACCTATTAAATCCATTCTCAAAATTGCAGCATAATTTTGAATTGCCTTTGAAAAGCAGAAGCTGAATTAGTATTATATAATATTTCTGAAATATTCCAGAGATTGCTCTCAATATTTACCCTTTTTCTTCCCCCTTTAGGTTGAAAAGTTGTTCTGGTTGATTTCTTTTTGAGCTGAATTCTTTCAGGCTCCTCCATCACACAGTGTTGGTGTCTGGAGAACTTTGAAGCCTGAGCTGGGAACTGACCTGCATCAAATCTATCCGCTCCTCCAAGACCTGTCAAATCATCAACAAGCCCTCCCTTGTCACAGCTGACAGAGCTGAGGGACAATACTTCCTTCCTATCAGTTTCATGGCCTTTCTGCAGCCTGAGGAAGGAGGGAGATGGACTTTACTGGCCTTGCAGTCCGAGATGCTCTTTTTTTCTGGAAATTGAACTTCAGCAACAAGAGGATTTTCTGGTGTCAGCCCCGGGGTTTGTGAGGCGTGCACATGTGTGAGGACAAACTCTGAAAAGGCTAGTGCTATGAAGGTGAGAAACAAACTATAAAATCAGATCATGGACCTGTTAATAGGCTAACAATCACCTTGGTCCATACGAAAAAACAAACAAGCAATAGAAACTTTGTGAGAAACATCTCTCCACCCACCAGAAAGGATGGAAGCCTAAATTATATTTCTTCTTGTGATGATGCCCCCTGTTCTGAACACAATCTTCTTTGTAAACAACAATAATGCTCAGCAAGACCTCTTTCAAGCATAATTCCTATGAAATCATTGCTATGGGATGGTCCAACTAATTTTTCAAAGCACAGTTGTGACCACGCATTATGGAGACCTGAGGTGCTGAAGCCAGGAGAAAGTCACTCAGGTTGTGACGACAGATCCTGGCACTAATGTGTCCAAGGCCAAAGTGTCAGGGGAATTATTCATATTTCCTGTTGATGATAAGAGTACATTAGTTTAAAATAACTTAATAATCAGCACACAAAAGTAACAGTTTAAGAAAATAAAAATACAAGGCTGAGAAATGGCCGTGTTTGTTAGCCAAAAAGCCAGAAAGGTCCGAAGGGAGACACAGAGAAGAAAGGCTTGCATGGGTTTGTCTGTCATTCTTCTGGAAAGAAGGATTACTAGTTTTTGTTAGTGCTACACATTAAAATGGAATGCATATTAAAGATACATAAAGAACCTTTTCCTCTATTCTGTTAAAAGCATAAACAGTATTATTAAAAAAAAAAAAAAAAAAAAAAAAAAAGGAGCANAAACAATAAAAAAAAAAAAAAAAAAAAAAGGAGCAGGGCACATTTTCGTAAGGATTTATACAGTCTTGCAATCTTCCATAGTTATGTTCATGGCCTATTTGCACTGAATTGACTGACTAAAGATGCCAAGCAGAGATAAAAAATTTATTTTTGAAATATAAATCATCAAGGGATGAACGATCTCTGGCATTCCCTTGGGTTTATACTCATTGCTGGTTGTCAGTCTCAGCGGCTTCCTGAGATTGATGCTCAGAATATCTACTGCTCCCTACATACTTGCCTGCATGCAAACCTTCAGAATCATATCTGAAGGTGTCAGAAATTCAGTTTATTCTCCTCATTTTTTTTCATTCTTCATGAGGAATCTACTGTGCTTGCTACTCAAATACTTTCCAAAACCAAAATTGATCATTTGTCAGAAAATCAGGATGAGAGGATTTCATGCTCAGTTGTGGCAGGGGAAGTTTAGGTTGGACACTAGGAAGAATTTCTTCACAGAAAAGGTGATCAGATATTGGAATGGGCTGCGAGGGAGGTGATGGAGTCACTGTCCCGTGGGTGTTTAAGGAGAGACTGGATGTGGCCAGTTCAGTCTTTCCTTAAACTCAGTGCCTGGGTTTCATTGACATGGGGCATTTAGTCATGGGTGGGACTCTACAACCTGAGAGCTTTATTCCAGCCCAATTGATTCTGTGATTCTGTGACACAGTCTGATGTAATCCGTAAAATATTCCAGCACAGGAAATAAAGCAAGATCAAGCCAACCCAAAGTACAAAAGGTATCTCCAAGAGATACCTGAAAACTAAAGCTCCTGGGCTTGGTTACTAACAAGAGTGAAGGCTTTTGTAGGAAATACTTTAGAGACAAACATTTTTCTGGAATCTCCCTGCTCAGGTAGGAAAGAGACAGGTTGATAATAACCGCTACACATAAGGGAATCCAAAAACATTTTCTGCAGAAACATTACACTTGAAGTTGAAGCAGAAAATAAAAATCTTTAGTAGATTAGTGGTAAAGGGTGCAAAGCAGTAATCAAAGATTAAAAAATATACGTTTCTATTTATTTTTCCTGTTCACTGTTATAATTACTTTCTACAGATAGTTAGTTAATTAACTTCCCTCGTTATTTGACTGCATAAAATGAAGGAAGAATCAGCAAAACAGAGAATACCAGGATACATCAACAAAACAGAAAATACCAGGATACAAAGAATAGGAAAAATCCTTCTTGTTCATGCACATACATGCTGGCTCTCACATTCACACCTAGACACAAATACATGCATTTCTTTATGATCAAGGAAAGTACAAAAGTATTACCTGGCTTATCTTAAAATAAATTAGAAAATTAATATTGCATTTACAGAAACATATTGCTTTAAACCAGACTTAAGTCTTCTTTCTTCTGAAAAAAATAAAATATTAGGAGAGGACACCCTAAGTTCTGACTAAACATGAAAACTTAAAACTATTGTGAGAAGCAATGTCAGCCTTCCAGTGAATGCTATTTCATCAATATTTCAATGTAATGTAAAGGGGCAAGAGTATTTTAATTTTATATGAGAAACAAATGACAGTTCTTAGAAGTAGACCAGTACCTTCAGAAGAAAATGTTTTGGGGGAAAAAAGTGCCAGGTTTCAAAAGAATTATGCTTTGTGGAACTGAAAAACAGATTTAGAATATATTACCTGTAGAGGGGGGCTTACCAAGCGCTGAGAAAAAACAGCTGGATTGTAGTAGAATCTCTCTTCTAGTAGAGAGATAGCACTCAATATTTAAAATATGACGAATTCCAAAATGTTTATCCAAGCCCAATTACATGTCATCAGGCAGATATAATTCATGTACCTCCCTGATTTTCATGTGGTGAGAAATTGCTCTGACAGTCAGCTATCTATTTTATAATTTTATTTTTTTCCTCTTGCTTCACTCCAGCCAATGCAGATGATGTATCACTTCCCACATAAATAGACACTTTTCACATCTCTAAACTGCCAGGGAACTTTATGATGCTTTCTAGGACAGCAAAATATTAGTGATAGGAAAATATCTCTCATTTGAAAGTGCAATAGTTTGGTTTTTACTCTGTTAATTAATGAATGAATGACACCACTTAGGAAGCATTTTAGGAAAATTGCCTGCAAAACTCAAAATTTGTTACACGGACTATGACTTTTTTAAAAAATGGTATCTTCATAGAAATACTGAGGAACTGCTGTCTGAGAGGAGAACAACACATCTTAGGGCTCATTCCTCTTTTTTTTGCAAATAGTCATCCCCATTACAGGGGCCACTATTATCAGCTCATTCAGATTTGATACAGGGCTTCTTGTGCCCTTCTGCCCTGATACTATTCAACTGTGTGTTTTCTTCTCTCAAAACAGCTTCCTCTATAGCCCTGGTTTATCAGAAATCCAAAGACTTCCAAAGCTTTTTTAAGTTAACTTTGACTCTACAAGAATGTGAATGTTAGAATACATGTTAAAAGCCAAATGCATTAAAACCCACAAAAATTACTATTTAATATTCTGGAAATTAAATTGCAGAGATTACACAAAGTGTTATTCCTCTTTCAATGACTTATAACAGTATAATATTATCATGAAAACTAATAATTACAACAGGGAAGCAGAATCGAGGGGTTGAGTTATTCTGAGAGAGGTTCTGCTGCTCAAAGAGGAGAAACACAAGTGTCCTGTGCCATAAAACACACCTGGGGGTATCTTGACCAGACAGTCTCAATACTCATAAAGATGTTGTGTCACGTTGATCTCCTCCAGGTCCATCTCTAAATGTTTAAATGAAAGCTGCCAAAAGAAAATTCTGCAATCTTTTTTGTTTGGTTGGTTGTTTTTAGTTGAGGGGCTATATAAACATTTACCATATACTCCTCTTAAAAAGTATATTATTTGGTATTCAAGCATTTTGTATATTATTTTCCCCCCTGAACTGTAAAGGCTAGGTCTGTTCATTTGGGTTTTTTTTTTTTCTTTTATGAACCCACCACATCATTTTAAATATGAATATATTTTGTAGTGGGGAAATAATTTGTATAAGATTCTCACAGTTAGCAATAATTTGTGGTCAAAGAAGGCTTTGTGCTTGATGCAATTCTTTATACACCATTTCTTTTTTTCAATTGGAGGTTAGATGATATTTTTTATGTTTTCAAACCTTGGTCAAACAGCAGAACAGACTGGCAGGAAAATATTCATCTCAGGTTAAATTTAATCTAGTAGTAAGTGCACAGATTATTTACAATTAATAAAAAAAAAACCACAAAAAACCCAAAAACAAACAAACAAACAAAAACAACCAACCAAACATAAAACCCCTGAAAACAAAACAACAGAAACAGGAGCAGAGATAAAATGATGCCTTTTTCACCACACATAAAAAGAGAACCAAAGGACATTGTAAATCTAATAAATTCTTCAAAGTGCCAGATCTTATCCAAATCAAGAGAGAAGTAAAAGAGAATTGTTTGCCTCTTCAGCAAGGATTTATTTCTCACTTGACTTGGTCGAAATATAGACAGGGAAGAGAACAAGATCCTGAACTGATAGACATCCTTAGAGCCCCACTGAAGTCAAAAGAATAAACAGATTTCACAGCACCTGAAGTTTAGCCCCCAAGAGATCAGAATTTAACAGTTTTTTTTCCATCCCTGAGCAACCCCACCAGTCAGTACCTTTACAGTCTGTTCTCATGGAGTTCCTGCTCATAAAACAGCTGGTGTGATATAGTGCCACATTAAGCACTGGTTCAAAAGAACAACTTCTTCCTTGCAGCAGGCTGATTCCTCCCCAAGTCCTAAAACAGCTGCACTGGGACAAAGCACTAATCAGAAAACTTTAGCTTTGGAGGTGCTGCCTCTCCAGTCAGGAACTTTGCAGAAGTTGAGAATACAAAAAAATGCTAATTCTCCAAAAAGATTGCACTGTAAATATTTTTTAATCTTCTATGCAGGGCTACACAAACAAAATCACCGAATAAAGGTTTGCTTGTATTGGGATGGAATAACTTCCACCAAAAAACTAATCTTTTATTCACAGGGAAATTTGCAAGGAGTCTGAGCCTTAACAGCTGTATCATAAACTCCCACTGAAGAGAGGAGTGTGCTGATAAATCACATAAACTTATCCTGATTCACTACATCACTTACAGCGGGAAAAATCCACGAGTCAAAAATTACTCTAATTTTAGTGTGGCTGTTGCATAAAATTATCATAGAAGAAATTCTGAAAATATATACAAAATTCTTTGTTATCACTTTTCTTTGCCTTTTTTTTTCTTTTTTCAAATAGAATTCTTTTTCTTAATTATTTTCTATTACTTTAGCTTTCTTTTTCCTGCTGCAATTACTAAATTCTCAGGGAAGCATACTTTGACCTGAATGTCCTGAATTGAGACCAGCCTCACCAATCCAGTAGCGGCTGCAGACAGAGACATGGGCTGCCAAAGATAAACTAATGAGTTCAGGAAGAGAAGCACTTCCTCAAACCCATTTTTTTCCATTTCCCTTGTGATCGTGTGTAGTGTACATTTTTACTGATTTCTTTGGGTTTTTTTGTTTGTTTTTTTTTTAATACATTGACAAATACTTATTTGAAATCAAATTTTTATCTCTCTCACTTATGCATTGTTTCCAGTAACAAAGGCTGAATAAGAACAGAGTGGCCTACTGCTGGTCACGGACAAGCTAAAAAAATATATCATTAATTCCCCTAGATAGAAAGCATTCAAGTGTCTGAAATGAAAATGTATAAAGAAATAAGATTCTACCTCAGATTTTACATAATTTTTCTTCCTAATGCGTGACTAAAAACAAACCAATAAAACAAAAAATTCTTAATATAAAAATAACTAATACCTTGTCCTGTTAAGAGATCATTATAATTCCTGATTCAAACTCTACAATTTAAATAGAGGGTCTATTTATCTTTTATAACCCCTTGGTCATTAGAAACTAAGAGAATTCCAAAAGATATTTTGGCTTTTGGTGTTTATACTACTTATGGAGAAATAGTAATACCTTAAAAGCTACAAGAAAATTACATTTTATCCTGAAGTTCCCATATATGACAATGTTTATCAGATTGTGGGAAAGCAAGATTTCCTTGTCATCAGTTTACCTTCTGTCTCTAAAAAATAAACAAAAAAAACTCTTAAGGCTGAGGATTTATTTTCAAATATCAACAAAATCAGCACACACAAGTTGGTCAAAAGCCAAATTATTTCTTGAATGGACAAAATACCCAAAATGCTGGCACCTCTTCTCTGCTGTTCAAACACATGCTGTTCCCATGGCCCTACAAACACTTCACCTCAGCTCACCAAGACAAAGCACTCAATGCCTTTGAAGAAAAATGTGAAAACATGCCCTGTCTATGATAATATGGACAGCCCATGCCTTTTTTTTTTTTTTTTTGTCAGGGGGGTTGGTGTTTTGGGGTTTTTTGGTTTTATTCCTTTCACATTTTGATTACTCTCTCTGCATAAGTAGTTCATGTGAATAACATAACTACAGACAGAATCACTTTGCTATCTGTGGTACCTTTTGTACATACTTTGGAGTGTGTACATTAAGGATTTCCACAGGCCACAGTGGATACTCTGTTCTGCTTTGTTCAATCGTGGACAGCACAACCCCGTGCACAGCACTGTATCAATCTCAATGCGATGCTTCTGGATTCAATAATTTGCTATAAATGTGCCCAGGAGTGACAAAAGGAATTCTCTATACAAGTAACCATGCTGTTGTATTCTGGAAAAAAATTCCATTGCTGTGCTCCCCTATCCTCTCCGCAGACATGAGGTCAGAGGATGACAAACCAGGCTGCTGGGATGGCAGCATCACTCAGAGCTTCTCAGAGTGCCCAGGCATTCACTTTGGGGTAGAAAACTTTCCTGAAAGGATGGAGGTGATTTAACCCAGCGGGCAGCTGAACACCTCACACTCAGAACCAGAGCACAGCGGTTTATTTAAAACTGCTAACACAAAATACAAGGGGATTTCCAGCTGAAAATGGGAAAAGGAAGAGAAAATTATCTTTTGCTGGCTGGACATAACAGCATCCAAGTAATCAAACTTGTGTTACAAGGATAAAATACAAAACCCAAATATAATTACTAAAAGAAAAAAATAACATGAAACAAAAAAAAAATCTTGAAACTTACATGTGCGCTTGATGCTTTAAATCAATTTCTACCATGACCCAAAAACATATTTAATAATCCTCATTCACAGTTATATAAAAGGAATATTAAATGTTTTCTAGAACCTATAAACTGAAAAAATTGCATTGAAAGTCTTCAACTAATATAAGAGAACAAATGAAAATACTTTGCATTTACTGGCTATGTTTATTAGAAAGGAAAATGACCAAAAATTATTAAACAATCCAAAAAGTTCTATTATTCAAAGCTAAGATGAGCAGCAAGATTGTTTTGACAGCTACACTGCATTTCTATTTCAGATAATGTTCTTAACTAAGCCTAGATGCTTAAGTGGCATTAGATGACTATTCCTGATTCACACAGATTATGACAGAGCTGATCAGAAATAAGAGTGACTTACACTTGTTCTTTAGAGACCTCTTGTACCTTTCAAAAGTTGCTAAAACATAAAATACTTCCTTTTATCAAATCAAGAAGAAAATTAAACTTTTTGATTTATATCAACACCCCTCTAAACTTTTAGTATCTCCATATTAGAAATTCTCTACAAGTCTCTAGTTCAAGTAAGATGATGTCCTATCATCCGCAGCCAATCCAGAATCAATGCAAAATGAACACCATTCACATATTGTTTAAATGAAAGTATATAGGTAACAAAAAAAGTTAAAAATAATGCAAGGCTTTGAATTTCTTAAGATTCATAATGAATTAAGAATTACTGTAGAGGAACTGAGTTTTTTCCAGTGTTTCCTCTTAAAGTAAATCCTATGTAAAAGCAATACTGACAAGAAGCATAAGGATGCAGATGAAAGAGGGCAAGAATAAATGACCAAATCAATATGAAATATCAAGTAAGTTTAGTAAGAACAAGGATAAGGTACTAAAACATGCAGTGCCACTTACACCAGCAGTCATTAACTTAAAATATATAGTCTTTATCTGAAATTATAACAATGCTGAAACTATGCCTCCTAACATCTTTCTTTCCTGCTTCATTTTTCACCATGGATACTTTTTACAGGGTGGATTCTTCTCTTTGCCCTAAAACAACACGCATTTGAAACCCATTCACAACTCCCTTTACTGGTGGTGGAACACTGTTTATTCCCAAAGATCGACCCTCAAGGGATTCAGATTGATTGTTTCACCAAATATATAGCAACAAAGATTTTTGATCAGAACTACTGGTACAGGCGAGGACATCAAGTGATGCTCAAATCCTTTAAAACCAGTGTACATTTTGAGGTGAACTGTGCCCTAAAAATGACCTCTGGTGAGATATTAGGCTCAAAGTGTAAAGTCACACTTCGTGTAAAGTGTAAAATTTTTTTCTGACATTGATTCCCTGCCACAGTCTGCTCCTTCATTTCATGTATTTATTAAAATTATCATTTTATGCCAGAGCTCAGCATTTCATTTAGCAAAATATGCTACCATGACCAAATAAGCACGAAATGTGGAGCACAGCCTTGCACAGCACAACCACAAAGAGAAAATTCAAAGCTATGGGTTTTTATATATTTTCCCCTCCCAAAGATGGGCAAAAAAAGTAGCAAGGGTCAAATTACTTTTTGTACCTGAAAGACCACATGACCTTTATAAAAAGATCATTTTGTAAGAGAAAATATGCTAAAATTAGTTTGATTGCTATGGTATTAACTCAGACTTTTTAAATTTTAATTCTGTGTCAAACCCTTTTGTTCTTTGGGTAGAATTGTCAAAGGAACAGATGCAAGATGTTTCTTTTGGGGAGCACAGCTGGAAATCAACAAAATCAAACTGATCCACACTTTTCCTTTTATTTATTTATTGATGTAGAATTAGCCTCCTTTTTTTCTGATCCTCATCCATAATGGCTAAAGAAATAATTCTCTCTTTTCAATCATTCCTCATCAGAGCCAACATTTAATAATTCATTTATACTTCAGGAGACATGTTGAGACTGCTAATTAGCTAAGAGATGGATTTCATGCATAATAATTTGCAGATGTATTTTATAAAATTCCTACTCTTAAAACCATCATATGCTCTAGCAGCTTCCATGTAAATAGAATTAAATTAAATACTCCCTAAAATAAAGGTTTTTGTTTTGTTGTTTTTACAAGATCTCAAATGAATTTAGTTGAGATTGCTTAGAAAGACATTGTAAGAAAAATGGATATATAAAAGCACATTTTGACCGTAAAAAAGGAGCACTTGTTCCAAATATATTAATTATAAACTACATTTGTAGTTAATATACAGCACTAAAATAAAGCTATTGCAGTTATATTAAAAATACTTCACTTAACATACTTTGTTAAAAAAATGAAAAAACTTTAGGAACTTATTTCAAATAATAGATGAGAATAGGTTACCATTTTTCTTTGGACTGGTGTAGTTTCCCTCCTGTAATCATTTTATTCCCAAGTGGGCCTCATCCCACTGCACTGGATACGTTGAGTGCACTTTTCAAACGCTCATAGCCTGCTTCCTTCCATAACCAAACTCTTTGGGGACTGAAAGCTGCAAACACATTTTGTTTGTATGCATGCCTGTTTAGAAAGAACCACCTTCTTCTCACTTTTAATTAATTTTATACTCCCATAGTCTTGTATTCTGTGTTTTAACATTAAGCCTTTTCTCCTGTCAAATATCCATGCACTGTTTCGAAATGCATTTTCATGTATAGCAGCTGTCTTAACAACTGCCAGAAAGATGGACCTGAAGCAGTGTGACTGTCTTGCCTTTTAAAAACATTTGAGCTTTTCTCTAAGTATTTACACCATGATCATAATGCATTTGGAATGAACACGCTTTCCAAATATTTTTCCCCTTATATTTAATTTGTTTTCTGCATTGATAGGCACAATCAATAATTCATCAATTTGTGAATTCCTAAGTATGCCTCTTGCAATGTATTCTTTTCAAAGTTTTATTTTTCTGACATAATGAAATGAATTCCTATCACACTAAATAGTGTATCTGAAAGTTCTCCTGCTCTCAGTTTCAAAGCACCATCTGTGTCTCAGGGTCTCTTCAAATGAGCTGCTAGGACTAGACTTCCAAGAAAGACCAGAAGAGATTACCACTCATAAACAGAATTTTAAAGCTATATTCTTAAAACTGGTATGTCAGAAGAAATTTTGGTCAGCTAATTGGAAGCTGTGAACAGCAGCGTGGGAAATGCCTTGCAGAAATAATCAAATTCCATAAATGAGGCATTACCCTTCTTTGACTTCAATGGATTGTGGGCTGACATCCCCCCCATTCCTGGTAAGGTTTAAGTGTTGTTGGGACTTGAGGCATAAACTGTGGGTCAAGTGTGGGCTCAGTTTAGCCCAGGGATCTAACTCTGAACTTTGTGACTCACCAGGAGAATCCTCCATATTAGGTTTTAATCTTTACCCTTTACTATCCTTTTCTATTCCCCCTTCCCCACTCAGAGACCACATGGATTGTTTTGGGTTTATTTTGTTTTGGTTGTAGATTGCCTGATTTAGGATTTTTTGTTTTCCTGCACACAGAGGAGGAAGCTGAAGGTGATGAGTTCCTTGAGATAGGAAGAAAGAAAAAGAGAAATGGAAAAAGGAGTCGTGATGACAGGGGAGGATAGCTCACTTTGCACAGCAGTAGTAAGAAGGTTAATAATCAATCCTGACTCCCTTTAAAAAATCCCTCTTGTAATGGAATAAGGCTTCATCCCCATCCATTGAGAGGGTCAAATTAAATTCCAACATAAATCATGCTAATTATCATATCTCCTTTGATATAAAGGAAGACATTATATCTTGTGTTCTGAATGGGGGATATGATACTGTCCCGTGGAGCCATAGAGGGAGCAGCAGGACTCCCGACAGGAAGAGCTGCATGCCTCTAAGAAATCTTATAAGATCCAATTTTACTTACAGAAACTTTGATTCGAAACTTCATTTTAACTTCCCTATCTTACAAAATGTCAGTGATGGGGATCTCAAGAAGAGAACTTTGAAATGTAACCAATGCTCATCTTAATTAAATGTTGTTAATTCACAGCATTGTTGTCAGTTGAGGACACTGGGGTATAAACTTATGCTTTAATGCTATCTTTCTAAATCTTCTCCCATTTAGAAATCCTTTGGGAACAATTTTTGCCTCATTTCTTACATTTAGCTCAACGGCCCCCCTCACTAATGAAGAAAGTTCAGTTACTTGGTCTCATGCCCTTGGAAAAAGTTGAAGGAACAGAATATGAATGCAGTCAGTATTGCCAACAAAACCTTCTCCTAAACACAATCCTGAGAGACAAGAGGACGCCGTGCATTTCAGAGGACCCTGCTCAACACCACTGCTCCAATTCCAGAAGGATGCTGGGAACCTCTGCTCTCAGTCACCAATGAAATGGTGATGTCCCAGTGATAAAGCAGGAGGGAAAGCAACCACAGTCCAATTCAGAACTTGAATTCAATTCTGATGTTCCAAGTTTCAAATAACCTTGGCATTGGAAGGTTCTGGGTGAGTTAAAGAGAAACCACTCTGCAGTGATTTTACAAATGCCTGAACTCATAAAACCGCAGGGTCTTTCTGAACATCAACAGCTCACATGACTTAGAGAGAAAAAAGAGGATGGATAGCAATGTCAGATTCAACTCATTTAAGACTTGCGCACTGTTTTGCTTTTCAAAGAGGCACAGAAACAAGAAATCATAAAACAGTATGCCTGTTTTTCAGGTTCAACATTGCTGTGATCCACTTCTGGATGCATACCTAGAAAGATCTGTTCTTATTTTTACAGGGCCTAAAAATGTACTCAACAATCATGCTTTACAAGATGAGACATGCCTTGAGAAATCATCTTCTGTGCTAAGCAGCTGTCATGAAACAAAGCTTCCCCTTGGTTCTTTAGACACTCATTTCCACAGCAAATCTTGACACTCTTAAAATTCTCTTCTCTACTCCAGCACTAGAGTACTGCAATTTTTTTCGTTTTACCTGTTGAATCCCTACTCCTGACTCCTTTAAATCACCCGATCAGTCAGAGGTAACCCCTGTCCTAAAAAAATTCCAAATATTGTAGCTCAGAATTCTGACTATACCAAAGTCAGCATACTCTTCACAAGACTTAGGATTACAAAAGTACAAAAGCCTTTCCTGCCTTTTTTTTTTTTTTTAACCCTAATGGCTGATAGGTTGTAAGCTGTTTACAATGGAACCACTGCATAAATACACAGGTAATCAATGTAGAACATAATTATTACATTATTCTATAAAGAAGAAATGGGATATTTAAAATTGATATACACTTCTAAAATCGAACCCATCTACATTGAATGCATCTACAGGTCATTTACAAGATACTATGATTGTATAAACATGACAACCTCTTTTTGTTCTGTGAAAATTCACACATCTGCTGTGTACATTTGTTACAACTGAGTAACTTGCTGAAATATTCTCTATTTTCCTGCAGTGAAGTAGGATGGGAGGGACTGTGCTGTATTGTAACCATCAACATGAAAAAAATAACAAAAAAAATGTTTACAAGTAAAGTTCTTGAGATGAACTGCTGGCAAACAGCCTGAAGCAGTACTAGAGCTGGAATTCAGCTGCCTGAACTGCAGGCATCAACCACCCTTTGCTATGCCCACACCAGCCTGGGATTTGCCCTTTTGCCCATGATAAAAGAATTGTAGGGAGCTCTCCCCCTTCCAACTCATCCTGAGAAGCAGCCACAGGCCAAGTGATACTGCAGTGAAAGCTTCAGTAGTCTTAGTTCAAACCAGAAATGCCCCCCTAAGAAATACCCCCCTCTATAACTAAAGCCAGTTTATAAAAACAAATACAGCTTGATGGTTTTACTGTCTCCCTCTCCAAAATGGCATTTGTAAATGTGGAGAAATTTCCCTCTCATTGAAAAGAAAAAAAATATGTATTCTTCTTAGTTTTGTTGAGTTCTTTTGACTGTCTTTCATAGTTCTATGAAGCTAAATCTCTAGACTTTCATTTTGCTTTTATACTTTTATCAGAAATGTTAAAAGCCTCTCCACTAATATTGAAAACAGGATTATTGTAAACTGCATTATATAGAAAGATAATGGATACAGAAATTGTAGCAGCATTATGAATACTGAAATATAACAATTTATGAATGTAGTCTGTGAGATAACTATGTGACTATGATGAGACACCAACACTTTTGGTTTAAATACGTTATGCTAAAACAGTTGGGATGCTCACCATATGCCTATAATTCATAAAATGAATGCAATCTGCTGAGGAAGACATTGCCACCTCTTTGCAGAAAACAACTGACAAGCACAGATTTGAAAGACAACATCATTTTCCTTAGCTATACATTAAATTGATAAGTTTTTTTGTTAGATTGAAAGCATAAGGATGGAGAAACCTTGAAGTACACAAATCTTTGTGAAGGAAGGAGAGTTCCCTTTAAAGGGCATTTTTGTCAATTTTGAGAAAGAAGATCTGACCTGGGAAAACACTGAAGAAAAGCTTGTAGAAAGACATCATGAGATGAGAAGTGTCTCTTAATTCTAGTATATCAGCTATCCAACTACCCCTCTAGCCCTGTGTTTTAATTTCTCCTGTTTCTTTATGCAGAAGAGGTCACTGTTTAGGTGTTGGTGGCTCTACAGACTGATTTAGATTTCCTTAGTTTTTCCTTGCTTTTTCAAAATATGTTTTCTCCAAAATAATTTGTCTTCCTAACACACGGTTTAGTCTTTGAGTTTTTGAGTTAACGCAGTCCTGAACCACAATGAGACTTTTCAAATATGTTTTGCATAGTACATAAAGACTTCCACAGCTGGACAGAGAAAGGCAGACTGTGATTTTACAGCGAGAAATGGCTGGTTTAGAGATATCTGAAATGGGGAGGACTCGAACAAGGACTGCTGCAGTTAAGGAGGCAAATGTTATAAAGGGTATGGATTAAAGGGACATAACTTCCTATTGCTTCAGAAATTGCCACCTGTCACCTGGAGCTGTGTAACTGATGGGGTAAAGGATCTCATCCTGTTCCAAATGCAAACTTGTTTAATTCAACAGCTAGAGCAAGCAGAAACAAAAGCACAGCCACTACAATGGGCGTTCGGTACTTTGCAAAATTGTGGAAATTCTCATTTGCTGAGTCTTGCTGAAGCAGCACTTCTCCCAGGAACGAGAGATGAGACCACTCTTGAATACAAGTAGATTTTCATATAAATAATGGCTGTCAGTTCCGAGTTAATCACACTTTTTGCTGAGATCACCATTGTCTAAAAACAATGCATAACAATATTAAACTAGATAAATTGTTTATTCAAAAATAATCAAGCCTACTCCCTTTACACTTAGCCTTCATATGATGAAGGTCTTTTCACTTCAAAGCCTGGTATGTCCAACATAGCTTCTTTTTATTTATTTTTAACAGTTTTAATGCTGAATATGGCAGAGTGTATCATCTTTATTACTGAATGAGTAAATAAACAACTCACTATTGCTCCCAATGCAAAACTGGAAACCATTGTAAGAAATCAACAAGTAATGGAGGGTGGGAGTGAGTCCTTTTTCTACACAATGTGTAACCAAACTCTGCAAGTCATTCTCATTCACACAGCTCTGGACGACAAACAGGCACAGATTCCATAAGAGAATTGCTTTAAGGTCATTGCATAAAAATCTCTCCAAGACTACAGTGCAGGAAAATGTTCTCTACCTCAGGAAGATCCTAAACTGCAGCATCCCAGGAATCTGAGCTTGTAAACAGATATCAGTTCGACTGTCTTCCCCTGGTATTTCCTAAGCATCCTCTACATTTGGCTAGAGTTTTTTACCATAACAGGTCTACATAGGATCCTGCACATCTGGGAGGTGAGGAGGAATGTTCAGCAGCAATTTTGGTTGGCAATATATAATACCTGCATGCACTTATTTTTACTTAGAAGCTATGACATTTCTCTTCTGAAGAGAACACTTTTAAATGTGAGGCTCCCTTCAATAGTTATAGTCAAATTCAGAGGGACTGCTAGTACGTATTTTTTCTTGTGGTTTTGTTTTGGTTAGTCTTTAGATGTGCATTCCAGAAAACAGACAGCAGTAGGTACCATAGATCCATAAATATTATTCAACATCAAATGATCTGAATCTAATTGAGAAAAAATACACACTGAAATAAAATACAGTATAGACAGCTAATAGATCATCATGAAGAACCAGGACAGTGTTCAGGCTTCAAATGAATGAACTAATGTCAGAGAATTATAGCTGTTCCCTTCACTCAAATATATCATGACCCTTCTGTTAGGAGAGAAAAATAATGCAAGTCTGGATTTGTTTCAACCTCCTCATACCCAAGAGTAAAAACCCAAATTCTAATTATATACGAGATGCCTTCAGCTTCAAAAATTAAATCACAATCAAAGAAGTGTTCACAAACAATTAAATATGGGAAAAACAATAACAAATTCTACAAAGAACTGCAAAAACAGAAAACCCTTCTGTGTCTAATATGATCACAATAAACTCTTCCCCCATCATTCAGCAAATAAACAGCAGTTTCACTCATAAGTTTGTATGATAATTTTTTTGACAGCTAAATCTCATTTAATTCTATTTACCATTTTATTTCCACTAGGAATCTTAAAATGTAATGAGATCTCTGAAATGTTTACTGTCTTTAAAATAATCATTTCTGCGACATACACCAAAGCTTTCTAACATGGAAGGACCAGCCTAAGAACTCTAATGAACCAGTAAAGCTCTTAGCTGTACCAATACAAAATAAAATCTACTGAAAGACATTCCTAAATGGTTTTAGAGGGTGTTTTTGTTCATGAAGAAACCTGAGGAAACAATTCCAAAATGTCACTCCATTAAGCAAACAGAAACCTACATCCATACGTTTGTACTCTATATAGTCCTACCAAACATTAGAAGAGCATAGTACAATATTGCCTTTCCATATAAACACACAACTAGCAAAACAACAACAACAACAAANAAAAGACAAAAAAAACCAAAAAACACCAAACACACAAACCTAAAACACCATACACAGCAAAAACACCAAACAAGCCCCACTCATCCTCAGACCTGATTCCTGCATTCTGCACTTCTACACTAAATAGAAACACTTTCAATACAAGATTTCTAAATTATGTCTGAGATTTGGTTCTGGTTTGGTTTTTGTTGTTTTTTTTTTCCTCCCCCACAGGCATCAATTTAATTGAGGAATTACATTTAGAAGTAAGGAAAAAAAAGTCACTTATGAGGACAGTCAGACAGTGAAGCAGGTTACTCAAAGAGATTGTGTAACCTTCAGCCTGAGATTTTCAAGTCCAGACTGAAGAAACCCCTGAGCAGTCTGGTCTGACCCCATAACCAACCCTGCCTGAGCAGGAGATTTAACTGGAAACTTCCTGAGGTCTCCCCTTTCCAACTGATATTATTCTATAATCTTGCATTAAAATCATTACTTGGATGAAACATCAAATAGTCTATTGGTGTCAGTTTCTGAAGAACCATATGTTACTAAAAATTTATTTCACTTTCAAAATACAAACCAAAGAGTCAGCGTTGGTTATATATATATATAAATTATAGGCGTTCCCAAAATAGTCTCATGCCTAAAATGAGTTATACTCCATGCAAACCAGAGGAATACAGTAATTTTTAAATTTTTAGCTCTTCATAAAGTGCCCGATTCTGCAGGCTCTTTTCCTCAAGGAGTTCATATGGTTCTGAAAACTTTTTGCTTCTTAACATGACAAAGGAAAATACATTATATAACCAAATGAAATTTAACTATACCTTGAATTACTTAATTTGATGTGTCTTCATACAAAGCCTCCTCTAAATGGAAACTTTTAGCAAATTAAGAAGTATTTGATCTTGAAGCAGATTTCTCTAACAAAAATCAGCATCCACAACTGGATGTGGAGGTACTCACATCTGCCATTCAAAGATATGACAGCAATAAAACCCAGAGTTCAGATTTATTCTTTGATCACAATGTTGCTGACTGGCACTTTCATACAATCATTTTGAACAAAAGGTATTTACATCAAAAAGCATCTGTGTTTGGGCAATGACAGGTTCAAAAATATGCAGAGGGAAAAAGAAAAGATTGCCACTGAAGAACTCTTTCTAATTGGCATTCTGCTAATCCTTTGCACAAAGGAAATTGTTTAAAGTACTTAACAGCAAAATAAAGTTCATCATTGCTTCAACAGTATCCTGGGGAGAATTAGCAGGAAAAAAATGTAAGACACTGGTTCAATATGGAAGAAAGCTTCCTCTTAAAGAGAACACATTAATTTGGTAAAGAGAATGGCAACAATTTGGTAATTTTGTACATTCATATATATAATGCATTTTTCTCACTGAGACATCATCTTCTTCTGCTATTTATGTCTAAAAGCTTTTTTTTCTTTTAAAGAATCTATTAATATCGGAGAATTGACAGTTCTTTTCCTCTTTCCTCCCCAATTCCTTAAATAAGTGCTACACAGCTCCCATGATAACACAAGTAAAATCCAAATCCTAATAAAACTGACTAACAAGAGACTTCCTCAGACTCCAGCCCAGGAATGCTCCTCTGTTTACCAGCACCTTTTCTGCATTTTAGCTAGGAAATCATTTGCATCAATAGCAGCTTCTTGGGACACGAGCTCTGCCATCTCCTCTACAGCAGGTCAGTGACCTGAGCAAACACTCCAAGAAGTGAGCACAAGCTCTTGCAGGTTAGATGGTGGAGGTTTCCACAGAGCCTTCCTTAACACAGCTAAGGAGCAGCAGGCTGTTATTTATAACATCTCATGCAAAGTAGAGATGTGGAAAGTACACCACAAGCACCATATAGCTATATTCAAAAAAAATAAAGTGTGGACTCAAGCATGGCTTTGGAGCTCATTGAAAAAGGGAAAGTGACAGAGTTCCCAAAACAAACAGAAGTGAATACGATGAAATTTATCCTACAGAGTACTGCAAAAGTGAATGCCAGATGAAGAAATGAGATCATTTCAAACAAAGCAGCATCAGCTACATCTTGGTTTCTTTGAGGAGAAAGAGTAGTTAAATGACTAGTACTTAAATAAAAAATGTAAGTATCACCTTCAGAGCATTGACTTTTCTCAAATTATTTAGAAATGTGACTTTGAAACATTATTTATAATTCTGATTGTATTAAAAATAGTTAAAAAAATGTATACCTGAGAAGGTTAAGCATCAACTCCCTCTCTTCTCTTTGCTGATTTAAAATGTGCTTATATTTGGTTTAGGGTTTAAAATCTTAAGTCATAAACAAATACAGCATGCTGAAATATTAAATGATGTTAAATTATCTTAGCCCAGATTTCTCTGCTGTTCACTGTTACTTGCATGGAGTATCAACAACAACCAACCTATTACAGGTGGTAACTGACATTAAAGTTTCATTTAACTCAGTGTTTTCCCCTTACATATCAATTTCAGGCACAACTAATCTAGCATTAGCACTGACCTTAAAGAATTCCATTCCTCTTATCATTAAATTTGACATTACCTAGATTAATTGTTATCTACTAATCCCCCACCTACCACATAAAGTCTATTAAATTAGATTAGAGCTGAGGTAATTTATTAAAAAAAAAGCTTATATAATTAAAGACCTTAAATCCATGTTACAACAATGGAATATAAAATGATTAATGAGTTCTACATGAAAACAAACTACTAACTTTTTTCCATAAAATCTTCAGTCATGTGACTGAGCAAACTTTAGCAGTCCTTTTCTGTGCTCCACCAGTAACAATTTAGGTGATTTCCTATGTTAGAACAAGGAAAGAAACAAAGATTTCTTTATGTGGAATAGAGAGGTGAAATACACAGATTATGGAAATGTTTCATGAAATAAAATTAATCTAGTTCATTAGCGGAGATAGAAGCAAATGTTTCCATGCTGCAATAGGGAAAAGAAAGTTGAGACCAGAGAGTCATGCCCTTTTTCATTTCCTCTGCTCTGGATGGCAAAATACCTGGAATCTTTGGCAGCTAAATGTATTGGGGCATATGGATGCAGACTTTTATCTTCAGCTTAGTGAAAAATATTTGCGAGAAAATGTAATAAGACCACGCTATTTTTTTTCTTCCAGATGGGTATTTTATATTAGCTGTTAGATATATTAGCTATTATTATTTATATGAGTTGTGCAGCAAATTTATTATATTTATCCTCAATTAACTCAACCATTTTCTAAACGTGCAGATGCCAATAATTCATTTTCCAGTCAAAGCTCAACAAATTACCACAACGGTCTTTTAATTCTTAGCCATAAGGAATCCTCAGTCCTCTTTATATCAAACGAGGAACGAAACATCCTCCATCAATACTGGCCTTTCATGCAAGCCAAAGGAAGTGGCTGGGGGGATCAAAGGTCTTCTAGCACTTGGAAAGAAATTACTTTTGCTGTAGGTACTGGATTTACGACAGTACGAGTGGACACACAAGTGGGGGTACTCTAAAAAAGGTAACTGTGACCGAGATTTTTCCCCTCACCTTCTGTCTAGAACAAGAATCAGTGTGAAAAACCAAACTGCAGAGCAGCACAGAACTTTCTTAACCTTAATCTTTCATCCTTGGCTTATTAGACTGCATGAACACTCAAAAGAGATTAAAAGGAATACAGATGATGTCTCGGCAAAAAAAAAATAAAAAAAAAAAAAAAAGCACACTGAAAAAATCTCATAAATCAAAAGAACCAAAATGAAAATCAAACTGGAATTTTCTATAGGAAAGCTGACTGAGCCAAGGTGTTCATTGTAAAAGGTTCTCTCAGTAACATTGGGTTGCCTTGTATATGAAATTTAGACCATTTCATATTAGGGACAAGATCATTAAATAGGCTTTCCCTTGATATTCTGCTCCTCCTGCATCAAAGATAGATTAAAGCAAAGGTTTCCATCTGCAAATACTTTAAGACCTTCTTTGCAATTTAATCTATCAGTTCAAGTGAGGCTAGTATCACTTCTTCCCTTAACAGAACGGTCATCTGGCAGTAATCCTCCAGGCAAATTTCAAAGCTTGGAATATAAAGTTTTTGACTGCCTTTGTAGTGATAGATAACTACTACTGTAAGTGCACTCTTTGTTTTACATATATTTGATCAGCCTTTACATGCTTTATCAACATATTTAAGACAAGTACGCAACATTCTCTTCCTGGCTATGAGTTTTGAATAAAGTGACAGGTTAATTGAGCTGTCTTCCCCAAAGACAAAAATAAAAAAAACAAACCAAACAAACAAAAAACCCAGACAATAACCAGGTGATGGCATCACTCAAATATTTTAAGTAATTCAAGAGAGAAGCTTCCACTTCACCACTGACTGCAACAGGAGTGCAGGAAGTGGCATTTTTGGTGGAAAAAAAACTTCTGCAAATATACTTTTGCTTCTTGCCTAAGCTACCCTTATAAATAGTATAAAACTCGCAATACTGTGTAGAATCAAGGATGTTTAACAGCAACAGAAGGAAAGGAGAAACCTCCCCAACCAAAAGAAAAACCCAAAACATAAGAATTTTATTGTGTAAGCAAAGATCAGAGTCTGATTTATGGATGTCAAGCCAGAAAGCTTGCATTGGCTAGACACAAGTTTTTTCTCAAGTCAGAAGATTACTCAGCCTGATTTCTACCTTGTGAAAGCCATCATTGAACAGGCAATTAAAACATTGACCCCTAAAATATTAACACTTTGAAGCAAGAACAAATGAATATAAAGTATCTGTAATAATACAGTACATAAGCAACCCCCATACCTATCTTTTGCAGCACTGTTTTGTTATACTTTGTCTAGTGAAACTGAGCTGCTACAAAAAAAACCAATATTTGGTCCTTCAACTTTGTCTTTCACGCAAATTCAGAAATATTGTAATAATGTAAACTAGCAAGAAACATTATCATTAATTTTAATTTTTAAGTAGCTGCTGCTTCCTATAGCACTAAATCCTCTGCCCCATGCATCCCTTTCATTCCTTTTCACCTTGACCATTAAAGCAGCTACAGCTAGCTAGACACAAAAATTTTATAGACAACTATACATTATTTATGTGGCTAAATAATTCATCTGTAATCTTTTAAAAATAATTAGGAAAGAGAACACAAGACATACTCTGGATTATCATAATCACCAAACTATAAATACTTGTAAATCATTAATGCTTTAAGCATTACAAAGGTCCATAAGGCACATAATTTTACATGAAATTTTGTCTATTTTCCAAAGAAGAGGCCATTGCAACAAGTTGCTAAAACTGTTTTATTCTAAATTTTGGATGTAGAGTTCAAGATTCTAAACTCAAAACCAGTGGAAGAACAGGTATAAAATCCTAACCTGTATATTTTTTTTATATTTTTTTTTAATTCTGAAAACATTAGCTTAATCTAAAAGAAAAGCAAATGAAGTGCTGATGGCTATTTTTTTCCCAAGTACATAAACTCATGCCTGCCCAGTTGTACAGTAACATGGTTTTAATTAATCTCCATCAACAAGATCAGTTTACCTGTGCTCCTGTCTATGTGAAAGGAATATAAATATTACAATATCACCTATGCATTTAAATCACAGAGCTCATCAACTTCTGTTGGCAAGGTGAAAGATAAAAGCTACAGAAGGTCCTTCCCAGCCTCTGTCACTAATGATAAACAGCATTAACTGCTTCTGCAGACACTAATGCTGCTATCTTGGGAACACAGGCAGCCACCATGAGAACTTTACAGCTTCACTAATCATACTCTTGTTTGTCACAGAACACCAAATAAAATCTCAATGAGAAAAGGCAATAAATATTAACAGCTATGAACAAAGGAAGGTCACATTAATATGTAGATCTTTAAATACAAGATGCTTTCTTCATTAACTAAATAACTTGTTCATTATTACAGTGTCAAGGGGGCGTAAGGGAGAAAATATGTTAAAAAAAAATTCCCTGACTGAGAGTTTTAATATATTATGTACTCAACATTTAATATTTACAGAATATGGATTTTTGTTTGCTCTGTTTTTAATTCAAGGTTGAAAGCTGTTTACATCACCTATTTTATAACCTATGTATGTTGTTCAGCTTTTTGCTTTACCCAGACATTGATGGGTAAAATTTGGTTTTGGTCTGCATTTACCCCTATTACTTTTTCTTCTTCTTCTTTTTTTTTTTTTCTCAAGTTTTTTTATTTTTCTCAAATTTTTTTATTTTTCCTCCAACTGAGGGCATATCAGGATACCCTCCTGTTTCTTCTTGATACCAAAGCTACAGCAATCGACTTTTTTTTTTTCCCCTCAAGAACATGATCAAATCATCCCTACATAAACTGTCAAATATTCCTTTAAAACCACAGTATTAGATGGACTTACTTGACCTGCCACCAGGGTTTCAGTGTCTATGTGGACATGTGCTTAGGTCATTTATACCAACAGCACTTTTGTTACACAAACGCTTGGCAAAAGGATTAGCAAGAACAAAAAGAATTAAGTACATCAAAACATCCACTCTCTTGTGCAATGCTATAACTAACCTAAATATAGTTTTCCACCAAAGTAAACTGCATTTTTTACCTCTAGTTGCCTTTAGCCCTTGCCTGTACTTTGAGAAGCTGTTCTCACTTCCCTTCACTCCATAGCCCTCTCAGTACCAAAGCCTGGGTTACAACTCTTTGCAGCGCCCTGCACTTGTTTGAGAAAGGAGAAAAATAATGTCAGGCTCGTGTGACCAGACACTCCACCATTACTACTGCAAGAAAGGTGCAGAGGCTGACTCCAAAAGAGGCTGTGAAGTATATTAGAGAGGCCATGTATGTGAAGCCTTTTAGGAGAGCAGGGAGACAGCCTGAGTGAAACAATCAACTCTGAAAAAGCAATTGGAGAGCCTCCCATCGCAGCCCCCCTTTCAGCCTCCTGCTGGAGCACCAGCCTGGGCCCAAAAACGTCTTCCTCAACAATCCTGGCATCACTCAATAGCACCACATTTATGTGATCCTTCTTGTACACAAGCACTCAAGATAAAATGAGATTATCAGGAGCTAGTGGCCTGTGAAGGGCACAATAGTCCTGTCACAGCTCAACAGCAGATTTATAACCCCTGACTTAAGTACAGGTGAGAAACCTGAACATTAATAGTATTCAAGTCATGTGGTTGAAATGAAAAATTGTATTTTAATAATCACTTTAATATCATATTAGAAAGTCAGAATTAAGATGCAAATACATTTAGGGATACATTCAAATTGATCTTCAGTTGGATAATTCTTTCGTATGCGTTAATTCATTCGGAATAAATTAAATTATATCAATTTTTACATACTGTACTGAAAATAATTATATTTTTTAATTATTTGTTACTGATTTATTATTGGAAAGTAGGGAACACAAGCCAGGCTTTATAGTGATATGAATTAGTCATGTTTAAAACTTGTCATTGAAAATGAAGCATGGCCACTCCCATCACTGCAAATCCCTGAAGGTACACAGGGGTACACACCTGAGAATGTAAACAATGCATTTTGTTTGAATAAGAATTTAAACTTTTAAGCTTTCCCAGAATTTTCAGGTATTCTGCAGAAAGGTGTCACTCGAGGATATTCTGTGCTGGTGTTTGTATCTTCCAATCTAACAGCTCTGAGAGTCTTTTCTCATCTCTAACTCAATTGCTGCCTTTTTAGATTACACAAACTTTTTGGGATCTACAAAATCCTTCGGCAAGGAGTTCCTCACACCCGTGGTGTGCTGAGTTAAAGACAGATTTTTGCTGTAGAATTGCAATTCAGCTTCACTTTAATAATCCATGCTGAGGAGAGAACCCTAAGGAAAGAGGAAGATTCTTGAGGAGGAACCCAGGCTAGGTAAGTCCATTCCCTTTCACAGCCATTTCCCCTTTCATTTTCCTGGTTATAGAGCCTAACAGGCTTGTGCTTTCTGTCATACAGGTATACTTTCTAAACATGTAAATCCTAGACTGCATGCATACTTCATAAGCATATCACACAGAGATTTTTTTTTACCCCCCTGAAGTGAGGGATTTTAACAGTGAAAGGTTCAGAAAAAGCAAGTAAAAAGTCAGTCAGCCATTCACATAGATATTCAATCCTTTCCTGAGTTCATTTAAAGCCAAATTCAAAGCGAACAGCAGGATCCCAAAATGGTATTTCAGACAAGACACTTTCAAACAAGACTGTTGTTTGACTTTCAAGCAAAAGACTTTTAGAACTCATTCATCAAAAGATAAACAAACATAAGAGACCTTATCACACAGGTGCAGCAGATGTAACAGAAAAAAGGAAAAAAAATCACACCTCTGACAAAATGGGAGATAAAAGTAGATAACAAGAAGCAAACAGGGAACCAGATTAAAGTCACTATCTTGAGACCTTGTTACAACTCAGATCCATTCAGCAGAGATCTACTTCACAGCCAAATCTTCTCTGGCTTTCAGGAGAAATCACAAAGAACTGCTATACCAAACCAGATGTTCAGGTAATAAGTGAATGCTCTACCTGATTATTCTGTTAGGACAGAAGATTTTCAGCGAAACAACAGTAACATAATTTACTTTTACTAGTCTCATCATGAATGAGGTAAGGGTAGGTCTCACCCTTGTAGGAAAATGGAGAAGAGGAAATGAATGTAAACACTTCGTAAAATCAAAATTTCTCCTGTTTAGAGCAAATTCAGATACTTTTGGTCACAAATTATATGCTTAGAAGGCACTTATTTCTCAAGGAAGGATACTATGAGAAGTCGTAATGATGGGGAACACTAAAAGAGGCAGCTGGATAAAAGCCATGTGCCTCAGATCACCATCAGTGGCTTCCTTAGAGAGAATTTCTTGGGCCCCTGGGAATTTCTTTTTTCTCTTCCTTAGTGAAGAGAGAGTAGTTCTTGTAGGGACTGACCCAGAGAAATTCAGCACTGCTCCAATTATTCCTGTGGGAGAAAAGTTTTGAAGTTAGCAACATCCAAAAATCAAGAAAAGTTTGGAAAACAAGCCCAGGAACATTAGGCTCTCATGAGGAGAAAATTTTTTCAAGAATGGAGTGCGACAAATCTCTTGTCAGTCTCTTGCATTAAAAGCCAGAGCTGTTAGACACCTGTTAGACAGCCAAATGGATTATTCTAATATAGAGACATATTTGAAAAAAATGCAGATATCAAATGTAGTTAAGGGAGGCCAACTGATCAACCTACATTGTTTTTGGACCTGAAATTCTGAATTTGGACTTGGCAAGAATGCTCACAGTACAAATTCTTGTTCCTATTGTCATCAAGTACCAGTGATTTCAGGTAAGTTCCAGCAAGAAACTCTGTTAAGTATCATAAATAATATTATGTCTCTGTGTGCAAGATTTGCCTGAGGTTTTGAGGAGTGATGGATTCTGTTACCTGACTAATACAGATCCACTGGGAAGTATGATAGATATGGGAACTCATTTCACCACCATTCCAAGGGACATATCCTTCCTAGTCAATTCAGGATGCAATAAACCATTTATATCCATTTCAAAGCTGTTTGGGATTAGTTCTGTGGAAACGATCCCACATGACAAGGAAGAATTAATCCTAACATTGAAAAAAATAAATCTTTTTATTGGCCTTGAAGAGAAACATATCAGTTGATTTACCACTGATTGGGAAAATCCTCTCAGGCAAAAAAAACCCCAAACAAACAAACAAAAAAATCAAACAAAACAAAGCAGGAAAATAATCCAACTTGATATTACATTTCAGGAGTAGGTTTGGGGTGATTTTTCTTCTTCTCATTCCGTCCCAGGGAGATCATGTGTACTCTTCCTCAAGACATGTTTACCCTATTCTTACTGTGTCAGGATTCCCTATTGGAAATTACTTGAAAAAATGTGTAATTGATCACTTATTTGAGAGCAGGAGCTACAAGTACCTCTGAAATTATGTCATACCCTGGTGTTTAAACTGCCAGGTGACATGGTTCAGGGGCTACAATGATGCCAAGAGGCATCAGAGGGATTCAGCAGGAGTATAGTACAGCTACATGATGGAAGAAGCTGTCACAGCAGAAGGAACAACAAACAGAGACATAGAGGCAATTCTTCTCTGGTCAGAAATTCAACTAGAATAATGCCAGAAGCAGTGAAAATTTCCTGCAGAAACAAGGCAAGAACCTTCAACAGCTGCCTACAAGGCACCTTCGGAATGTGTAGCCAACAGGAAATAGCAAAGTCATGGAAAAAAATATGTTAGAAATGTAATTGGCAAAGTTTTACCTAATGGGATATAGATCCAGTGAAGTAAACCTGCTTACTTTTCTGTGCTTGAAGTTAAACATCCGCATAAACTTGTGCATGTTAAAGATTAGAATCTGAACCTAAACTGTTAGGATCAGCCATAATGCATCTGTATTTTCAATTAAATCTATTTTAGAGCAATCTGTCACTCCTGGATAACTTACCCCTGAGTAAACCCTGGGTAAACCCCTGGGTACTCGGGAATTCACCAAGCCAGAGGATAAGAACTGTACTTGTATACAAGTGGCAGTGTAATAGAAAACAATCCTGTTCTGTTCTAGAGCAACTCTGTCACTACCTGTCAAGGCAACTGAAATGAAGCAATTTCTTTTCCAGAAAACCTTCTGAAAATAATTTTATAAATTTGCTCAGAAAGTACATTGAGAAGTAAATTTTGATAAAATATTTCACTTAATAGAGCAGTACAGATACTGAAACTACCAAAGACAGCAGATTCTGTTCATGTAGTTGAGAACCACTCCTCTCTTCAGCTTAGTAGTGTCATTTCTGTAATATAAAATCCAATATTCTCATATGATAAAGCTGCTGATTGTTTAAAAGGATAACAGAATATAGACCCTTTCTATAAACAAGATGCAACTTGTCTCATCTCAAATGGAGTCCATGTGTTAAGTAGATATTAACAGCTAATTGTAGTGCATTTTAATTTTTGTACTTAAAATACATGTGTTACATATCTCATAGCTGCACTTCCTTTTTCATTCCTTGATCTTTAAAACAGCAAACCAATATAGGAACATTTCTTCCAAATGAAAGGATCACTTGAAAGTCTCAGATATTTTCCCCTTCCAGTACTATCATAGGTGATAAATTACAACAAATTGCAAGCCTAACAAAACAACACTTTAAAATGTATTGTCATATTTATTATAAAGTTCCCGGTTCATTGCATTTTGGCATTTTATACAACTGGTTCTGACAGTGATTAACATGGTTTGGGCTTCTGCTGTTTCACCCAAGAGAAATAAAACACCAAAATCTCTGCAGGTGTGTAATGGGCCAGGGATTCACAATCTGTTCTGCAAAGTCAGACTTCAAAGACTTCAAAAAAAAAAATACTAAAGTTGGCATTGCCTCTGTAATAATTTAAAGCTTTTTTGCATATTTCAAGGAATTTTAAATTCAGTGTTTTAATCAGCACTGTTATTCAACAGTTTTCTGCAACAATTTAACCAATTGCACGACAATCCTCCGTTAGCTCTGAGTTTCACAAACCAAATAACATACCAAGAAGTAGATCTGTGACTTAATAACAGAGCGACCTAAATTATTAAGTACTCACTTGAGTTTGAAAAGGGGCTTTCACTTATTTGAAGTACACTGTACAATTTATCTGATGCATATGCATGGTTAGAATTAGACAGTAATAACAAAACAGCAATCACGCAGTTGCACCTGCAGTACAGGAGCCTCAGGACAACATCCGAATTGTTTCTGTGATTACCTGTCTCAAAGTAGCACAGAACATACTGAGGAAGAGGTAAAGTTCAGGTTACAATTTCAATTTCTTTACAACTGAAAAAAAGAACCAGAGAGAAACCCCAAAATAACACTAATTTCTACAAGTGTTAACAGAAAATCTATTTTACATGTTGTAGAAATTTCAAAACCATATTTCATAATTAAGTATCTCTATCAAGAAATGAAGAAGACAATCACTCAATATATTTCCTTGTGGTTTGTTTTTTCCTTGATAGTGTATTCCCTATATACAATACACTGTATTTTATAAGCACTTTGAGAATGCTTTGCTCCCTACCCAAGTGATATTTTTCTTGACCTTTGGCATTTAGTTTGAAATTTCAACTTCAAAAGCATAGCTTCTTAACTATGGGACTAAATATTTTGATCTTAAAAGAGGACTGAAGTAGGACTGTAAACATTTCCATTTTCCCTTGGAAATTATAAACCTAATTTCAATGTTCACTTATAAACCTGATGTTTACAGCTTCAAAATACTCAGCAGAACAAAAAGAGTAATTGCAATACAACATAAACCCATGGAAAACACACCATTTTGCTGAAGGCTCAGTCAAAACCATTGTTCTAGAGCAAAAATAAAATCATCCTCCTGATCATCAAAAAATAACATCACAAAGACAAAAGTATTATCTCAAAAATGAGCAAAGGCCTGGGAAACCTGGCATGTGAGGGAGTGAGAGGACTGGGTTTGATCAGCCTTGAGACAAGAAGGCTTAGAAGAGACCTTGGCACCATATTCAAAGAGTGCCTAAAAAGAAGATGGAAACTCCATTTTTATGGGAGTCCCATGGAGAAAATGAAGGGTAATGGGTGTGAGTTAATTCTGGGGAGATTCCAGCTGGGCACAAGAGGCCAATTATTCAAAAAGAGTCCAATCAACTACTGCAAAACTCTCCCCAGGGAAATGCTGGATCCCCCAATGTCAAAGCCTTAAAATCCAGCAGGAGAAGGAGCTGGGCCAATGTGTCTAGACCGTGCTTTTGCCAAGAAACCCTGGAGCAGATGATGCTCCACGTCCCTTCCAAGCTGCTGTTCTCTGATTCTGAGACTATCAGAAGGAATCAGCCAAAAAATCAACTATAAGAGGAGGACCATACAATCTTTAGCATTGTTCTTTACTAGACGAGGATTAACTAAGCAAAGAGTCCATTAGAAGTCTGTTTAATTGCAAAGCTGCTGATGATTTAATAATTAGGTTTGAGTGAGTCATGCAGAGGAGCATCACCCAGTGTGCTGTCCTGGCTCCTGACTGGGCTGAGCAATAATTGCTGCCTTCTGAATGCCTCTACCTCTATTTCTGTCAGCTTCAGCACCAGACCTGAAGAAAAAAAACACTCCTGATTCTCTATTAAGAACTCCATATTTTTTAAAATTCTCCTTTAAAATTGTAGAACTTTGGTGCTCTACATGAATTCTAATGTGGTCAGTCTGAGGGAATTTGAGAGATAGCCAAGTAACACAAGCTATTTTATTTGCTACTCTTGGAAACCCACAATTTTCACATAAAATTGCTGCAATTACACTTCATGCAAGGATTTAATTAATACTAAGGAAACAGTGCAGTTAAAATACAGCAGTAAACATGGCTGAAACAAAAGTAATTCATCTATAGAGAGAAACTAAAATTTATTGAAAAAGCACAGTAAAACTCACAGCATAATAGGAGAAAAGGTAAAAGTCATGCTCTACAGAAGAAATGGCATTTGCAAAAGAAAATCTACCTAATAAGGGTGGATTTCTCAAGCCCTTCACAAAGAAAAAGATTACATCGATGCTTCACAATGGGAATTTCTTAGAAACTCAATATAAAAACTTCCAAGTCCATTCTTCCAAAGAAACCTCACCCATCCATCAGATACCAGTTGGAAAAGTAATATGCATGTGACTTTTGAAAAGTAGATTATCAATTTATCATCACATACTAACATTGTTCTGACCACAGATACTTCATAACCCTCCTAGGACTGCTCTGGCAGCCATTATTTGCCATTATTTTTGATGCTGATGAAACACAACTTTAATATAATGATCTCAATTCTATTACGGCCCCTGGTGTGGCTGTATTAGAGAGCCCAGAAGCAGAGCAGAAAAAATCAGAATGTGAAAATTTGTTGTGTGTCGCCAAAGGAGAGCAAAATAATGATTTAATATAACAAAACATGGAGCAGAAGGCCAGGTGATGTCTGCCGTCAATATGTCCCATTTCTACATAGTCAGCTTGGAAAAGTAATAATTAAATGGGCAAAGTACTTCAAAAGTGAGTTATTTAAATCTGGACAGCAGAAATTAGCAACCAGAACTCATTAAAATATTCAAGTGTCACAGATTCAAACATCAGAGAATGCAAAACACGACAAAAATATGCTAATCTTCCCCCCCCTTTAAATAACAAATATTATTAGCATAATTATCAGCTAAGCATGTGTGGCAAAATATTAACTTTCTTCCCTAATACTCATAAAATTATGAGACATGTATGAGCTCAATAAGGTATACATACAGGCCATTCATAGCAGGTTTGGGTTTGGGGTTTGGTTTTTTTGCTTTTTTAATCATCAGGCATCCAACCAAAGAACATAATGTTAGGTTTCCTTCTACTACACATATTCCATAAATGCAAAGTGAAAGGCAACCTTTAAATTTGTGTGTGTTTTCCAGAGTTGCAGACTCCTGTTTGCAGGTCTGTAATGCTATCAGTTTCTCTCTAAATGATAATAAACATAGCATACAATAAAGATGTTAATTTTTCACATTAATTCAAATGTTGTAATAAAGTATTACCATGTCTCCTTGATATGAATGTTCCGTGATATTACTCCTATGATTATTAATTCCTTTGGCATACACCCAGAACTATTTATACTGGATATAAATTTATAAATTATGCATCTAGCAGTTAGTTGAAGTCGCTCATTCCAATTTCTGTTAATTAATAATGTGGCTGTCATGTTAAATCAGAGGATTTTCTAAAAAAAAAAATAAACTGTTAAACTATTATCTATCAAACTCTAAAAATGCTAATCAATACTGTTAGCCTGTAGACACTTTTGGCCTTACCCAACATCACTTCTCCGACATAGTTATTTTGTTTTATCTCCAAGACTTTCCCTGCAATTGTTTTCAGAGACAATGAGAAGCTGGGGAGAGCAACGAATTAATGCAGAAAGCTGATTGTCTGGTATATGTTAAATAATATATGTATGTATTGAGTAATGCAGAGCTAATACTGCAGTTCCAAATGACTGCATACTATCCAAAGGCTATACGGATTCTTGGCTGATAATGACTCCTGTCCCTGAAAGCTTCATTTTGACAGATATCGCTGGGATTTTCCACTGATGCCAGCCAACTGAGAAAAGACAAGATCTGAATGTGCAGCTTCTGTAAACGTTTTGATGCTTAACTACTACAAATGCTTTTCACGTTAAATTTCAGAATGAAAAATAAACATAGTTTACCACTACAGTATGTACTGTATTTCATTTTGAGATGCCAACAGTAAAATTTCTTTTCTGCGAGTAACACAATTATTTCATGGGAAACAGCAATGTTAAACCTCACTATGAAGGTCAGCCATTGACAGCTGACTTAATTCTGCCACAACCTGCAGGTTATCGTGTACCCCAGATTTCTTACAGTTAAAATTTTCTTCCTATGCAAAACTGACTCAAGACATATTTTATAAGCTTAAAAATCTTCCCCCACCAAAGATACAAACATGCCCCCACACACACAAAAAAAAAAACCTAACCAGCAAACCCCAACCAAAAATGATTTATCAGGGCACAGGGCATAGGTTGAGTTGATGTAGTTTGAAACTAGAATGGCTCAAGTACCGCATTTTATTTTATGAAGATAGTTACTATAAGGAAACTTTTTTTTTCTCCTTTGGTGTAAAAATTCCCTCTGTATATTCTGCTAATTCTACAAAGTGCTATCCCAGACATTTCATTTTAGAAATAACCTTTACGTTAAAAAAAAAAGTACATAGAAAACAAGAATTCTCATGAGTTCTCTCACAGATAACACTACTGGCATAATTAGATATATTATCATATACCCTTCTGTTAGAATTGTCTCTTACTGCAGTTCATGTGGTGCTGACTTTAGCCCCCACATGAAAATGCTTTCACAAAACATGGAGACCACACACTACCAGATGATGATGATGATGACAATGACAACTGACGTGGCACTCACAGCAGTAACTACACCACTTTCTGTTGACACTTCATACCTCTGCCAGTTCTCAAATTTTAAAATAGCTAAACTCCAAGAGAGAGTCTTGAAACTCTGAAGCCAGCACCCAGTTAATTACTCTGATTATGCAAGCACAGAGAAAGTTGTCAGCTAAAACAAGATAAAGCTGCTCCATCCAGGAGCTGGAGCAAACAACTCCTTGCCAAATAAAGCCAATGGCCACAGCCTGTCCAGTGCTCTGTCAATGCTGCCCAGACACCTCCTGAGCACAGGAGTGAAGCCCAGGGTCAGCTGAATTGTGGATTTCAGACAAAAAAACAGCTGTGGTGGCTCTCACACACCCACAGTTCGATTCTGTCCATGACACCGTGTCAGCACAGCGGGTTTAATGAGAGGACCCAGTGAGCTCAGAAGAACCATCCTATAAATCTCATCAGGAGGAGCTGACCTGAGGCTACTGCAGCCCCACGAAGCAATCTTTAATCTGACTCAACAAGCATTCGGGATTTTCTCCTGATGTTTCCTAGCAGACACTCTAATGTAGCTTGACCTGTAGAATATGCGGGAGGAAAAGAACAAACACACAAAAACAAAAACAGGAGGTAGAGAAGACAGAGTAAAAAAAAGCTACCAACAGATTTTATGAGTTCATTGTTAAAAATTGCTCTGTACTCTTTTTTTATAAGCAAACTTGAGGGACAGGAAGAATGGAGCCTTAATGTGCTATTTCTGAACTATCTACAACCAGAACAAAATGCCCAAACTATTTGTTTTCTTGAACAAAATAGCACCAATACTTTAATTTTAGCAAGAGCCACAAATGTTCATGATTCATCTTTAGGAGACTAGAAGGCAGCCACAAGACTAAAACATTATTTTGAAATGCTTCTCAGTACTTCTACAGTAGACAGGAAATGTTGGGATGAAACCTGATTAGGATTTATATTTCTTCTTCTACTTTAATCTTCCTGGAGTTTAGAGAGGCTGTTCTATAACCCTGAAATTCCACATATTTTTCTTACACCTTTCATTTTTGTCTGTCTCAGCAATACCCTTTCTATCTCAGCTAAATCTCAAAAAAGAAAGACCAATGCATGCACTGGTCACAGAGAGAATGAAAATTCATACAAAACAGTGTTCTGTTATGAAGGAAAAAATTCACTTCTGAATGATTCAGGACTGTTCTGACCAGAAACACAGACTTTGTACATACATAATGTTAGAGCACTTTAAATGTCTATTTATCCTATATGCTAAAATGTCTATTTACCCTACTTATGCTTTCTCTGTGTGTCAGTGTAAGCCTCGTCTTTTTTTCTTTTTCCCTCGGACAACCTTTAAGTAGCCCTTATGTTTAGAAAGCAATATATAAATAAATAAAACCTGAGAAGCAAAAACGTACCAGACATGGGAAGATGACTGAATAAAATTGAGAATGCAGCAGAAATCCTGAGTTTCTTCACTTAACCTAAGATTTTCCCCACACACATGCCAATCAACCGGCTTTCTAATGTTGTTATACTATTATTTCTTTCTCTAATTCTATTGCTGTATATACAGACTCTAAGTTCTTAAGATTGCCCAAATTATCCAACAGTGAAAGTCCAGGAGAGAAGAAACAATTGGCTCATTCTTCCCCAGAACAACTTCCAGTTCTTTGCAAAGAAGGTCCTTCTCCCCAGAACCAAAGATTTCTCAAAGCCTGTAGTTTGCCATTTTTGTCAATCTAATGATGTCTGGTCTTTTATAATTCCTGGTAGCAAAAATTTACTGCATTACATTACATTTGATAAGAGTAAAAAAAAAAAAAATTTAAAAATAATCCAAACAAAACACAAAAAACCCCCAACATATTGTGCATGTCTGGCATAAAAACTTTAACTATATATATTTCACAGACCATTCTCATTTAAAAGTTCTCATCTGTTTCTTATGTCTATTTGGGCATGTAACATGTATTTTTGAAAGCACTGTCTGAAAAATAAAAATTTAAAACCCCAAGCTTTTCAAATTGGCTTGAAATATAGTGCATCAAACACAACAGCACCCAAAAAATGACAAATATTAAAAAATTGTATTTTTTATTACTTATTCAAAAATTAAATTTCAGGTTTAAACACAGTTAAAAATAAATAAAATTATTGTAATGGAAGACAGAAATAGTTGTTTAATTTAATGCCTCTTCACAGTTATAATAAATTTATAATGCTTTCTCTTTTAGATTATATGAGTGAAGACTTAAGAGAAATAAAGAAATATTTGTTTTAATTCCTCAAAGTTACAAAATAATTTATCTTTAAAAGTGAAAAGCACCTGAATATATTGGGGTTTTGTTCCTGGCTTTTTTTTTTTAGCATGGTGTCTCACCAATGTCCCTGAAATCAGAAGAAGAGGAGAATTTCAAAAACAAGGATGTGATAATTGATTTAATTAGTGGTAAAATGACTTGCAATTTCATGTAACACATCTCAGCCTGTCTTTAAACTCATATTCTTCCAACACTTTTGCAGGAGAATAACTCAATTGATCCAAGGGTGAGAACACCTCAACCAAGTCTCCACATCCCAAACCATAAAAACATTGCAGAATCTTATCCTAACCTCACGTCTCCCACTCAGTGATCAACACTGAACCAAATAAAAAATTCATCACTCCTATCCTCCAGAACAGACCCGCATCAGGATAGTTATACATCAAAAGGATATATTTATAATTTATACTTTTTAACATATACTTTAGGATACGTATAATTTTATAATTTGACACTTTATGCATCTTACATAGTGAAAAGAACATGCCATGACATTTATGAGCCTTTGTTCTTGAAATTATGTGCATCTTGATTCTGTACCAAGATTTTAGTAACATAAAGTGACTTCTAAATAGCTGTAAATGGCATCTTGTTGACATGACCATCCAGTCAAACCGTATCATCTAAGTTAATAATAAAAAAATAATGGAGCTTACATTCTGCATCTTGTACTTTACACAGTAAATTAACTTCCCTCCTCTTCAACCTGCAACTTAATTCAGGTCTAAGAATAAATCCCACCCTTCCGTAACACATTAACTCAAAAATATTTTTCAACAGAAGAACAAGTAGGAAACATCTATGTCTTTGCAACAGTGATTTCAGAAAAATGACTGAAAACACTCTCAACCTGCATTTGAGTCCATACTTAAAAAGAAACTCAATTAGCACTTTACATAACCATAACACCAACTGTTTTGACTTTTCTTTGCTTGTTTGTTTCTTGGTATTTTTTGGTTTGGGTTTTTTTGGTTTTGGGTTTTTTGTTTTGTTTGTGTTGGTTTTGGGGTTTTTTGTTTGTTTGTATTTTTTTTTTTTTTGTGGTTTTGTTTTGCAGCAATGGCTGAAATACAAAAATGCCCTGCATACATATGTACTTATATATATATATATACACACAAAAAATTTCCTTTTTCAATTGAAACACTGACAACATACATACAAAACACATTTCTGCTGATCAACCTTTGATTGATTCTTTTGTTGGAGACACTATTGATATAACAGTTTAATTGTTCTGTTACAATACAGTTCAAAGCTGTGAAAAAATTTAAAAAATTAGTTATTCATGTTTTCAGGTTTTTCTACATTGCAACAGATTTGTATATGGTGTCATCACGTATACATTGATTATGCCTGAAAGAATTCCATGAAGAACTAGAAAGGACTATGATTATATTTAAGAGCATCAACACTCTTCAAGAACCACACAGACAGGAATTCAGTGATAACTATATTTGTCTCCTGAGACTAAGATAGTTCTGAGAAGACGTAAGTTATCCTTAATGACTAGAAAGTTACTCTTTTTTTTTAACCTCTCATATCAACTTTTTAAGCCAACATAAAAAAATGACAAACATCCTTTTAAAATAAAACTCTTTTGAAATTTTCTTAAATTTATGTTTAAAAATATAAGTATTGAAAGTATAACATTAAGATTTTGATTTAGGATCAAATTCCTTTTTATTCACACTAGTTGTTTAGCTTTGTTTTGTTTTCAAGAAACATGTGAAGGTTTTGGCTGCTAAAACATGAACCTCCCAGTTCTTTCAAATTTTAGACCACAATTTCTCAAACAAACAAAAAGAGCAACCTAAAAACCCCACAGTAACCAATTATCTTTTTTCCCCCTTCGGCATTCTATGATAGCCTCTGGCCTATTGATTTCACTTAAAAGATGCATTTCATGTAGAAATGCTCATGGACTGATTAGTAGAAAATAGGTTAAAATACCATCATCTAATGATTCATGGATTTGGCACGGATTAGGCTTCTGACTTCCCATACATAAATACGCAGCCATTTTAAAGCCAGTTTGCCACAGATGCTGAGTCACCCTGGCTTTCCTTGAAGTCAAAGGGATTTATTAAGCACTTCTTAATGAATATAACATTTTGATACTACCATAAGTAATGCTGTAAAGTGGTATCTGAGTAACGCTGCTAGCAATTTAATCTACTGAAAGATGTAGAAATTATTCCATCAACCCCCTCCCTTTTTAGCAAAGGCTAAAGGAAATCTGTTATTAAAACTGAAAGCCAGGCAATTTATTTGGTAGGTTACTGACCATAAACTTAGTTATTTAACAGGTGAATGCCTGTTGGTTAGAAGGTGGGATACCTTCACATGATGAAGCAATACTGTCAGAACAATAGTCCCCCCAAAAAACTCCTACTCAAAAGTGTGCCCTTTAACCAAATGAAAACATTTTTTAATTACAGAAAATGCAGCCAGCTCTACTTCAAAACAAACAAAAACTTTTTACAGTGGCATTCCAGTAGTACCGAATTAAATTCATAAAGATACAAGTTGAGTTTGCATCTAACTTGAAGCATGAATAAATGTCTGTAGAGAAATGCATTTAATCCTGTTCATTCAGTTGTGCCTAAGTAGCTTGTTATAGAAGGACAGTGACCCTGTGGTGTGTCTCGCTGCATGCACGTGTAAACTTCCAGGAAAGAGCCACTTTGGGCAGATGGTTAAGAAAAACCTCATCACCCAATTTTTCACAACTCTCCCAATTAGTAATGAACTAATGAGGGGGATGGGGGTTAGAGATAAGCTCATAAACCAAAGCTCAAGACCAAAGTCTGGATATTGCTTCCAAATAAAGTGAAAATACAGTAATTTTCAGGCCTTGTTAACTTAAAAAGAAAAAAAAAAAGTAATTGGAAATGCCATCAGTGGAGAATACTGGCATTACTGGTGTCTGTATACTGTGTTACTCCCATGGCTTGAATTTATATACTGAACATTTTCACTTATTTTTATTCTTCAAAATACCTCCCATTACTTTTCAGAAAAAAAAAATAAATTCAAACAACAGGCCAAATCTAACTAAATTTTGCTGAATGCTTATTTGGGCATTTTGGGAATATGGGACATTCTGCAATCTACTGGTACAGGAGCAGAGTGGCATAAAGGCAGTAACATATTTTACTAGCATCTTAGTTATCATGCCTTTATTTCTGACCCACAAGCAAAATGACAGGTGTTCTTTCCTCTGCACATGGACTTACTTTCACCAAGTTCAAATGATTTTATGTATTGAAACAGAAAATTTAATTTTTATTTATGTTTTTTTTTCCCACTGAAGTTTAAATTACATGGACAAAAAAAATTCAAACTGCTCAGCCTCAAATTCATTTTGTGACACAAGTTTTTCAGAACTTTTTCAAAGACACTTGATATCGTATTAGCTAAGACCATTACAGAGGATTTGAAGGAAAGATTTAAAATCTCTTGAACACATATGGACTAGGGGGAAGGGGAGGAAGATGTGAAATTCTAAATTAAAGGAAAAACATAACTGTCAATGCTATAATTCTTGACCTTTCCGAGAGTTTTCAAAAGTAGAATATTTAATACACTGGCATATAATAATCTCTTATGCATTTCCTATGAAAATAACTAAGAAGAAAGCTGACATGAGTCCAGATAGTCTTTGTCCAGAAGACAAACAATTATTCTTTATTTATTTATTTGTACAATCTAGGTTTGCGTTTTGGTTTGGGTTTTTTTTGTTTGTTTATTTGGGTTTTTGTCTTGGTTGGGTTTTTTTGTTGCCTTTTTTGTTGTCGTTTTCTTCTTTTTTTTTTTTTTTTTTTTTTTTTTTTTTTTTTTTTTTTTTTTTTTTGTTTTGGGGTTTTGGTTTTTTTTTTTTTTGTTTTTTTTGGTTTTTGTTTTGGTTGGGTTTTTTTTTTTCCTTTTTTGTTGTTGTTTTTTTTTTTTTTTTTTTTTTTTTTTTTTTTGTTTCATTTGTTTTATTTGTTTGGTTTTGAGGGTTTTGGTTTTTTGTTTGTTTGTTTTTAAGAGTATAGACATGGAAGGATAGACTAAGAATATTCTCGGGATTTTTTTATTACAACCTTGCTTATTTTTCTCCAAGAGTTGAATTCAGTAAATATCTTAGTTTGAGCAAAAAGTTTCTTATTCCTGCTTTCAGTTGCACTGTGGCAGAACTCCATTCATTTTACTCTAGAATTAACTAGAGTAGAATTAACTAGAGTTAACTCCATTCCTTTTTTACTCTGTGCATTACATCCTCCACCCTTAAGTTGATGAAAATTCCTCATTTCCTCGATGCCTCATCCATCCAGACCTGAGGAGCAGAGCTCGTGGTAGCTGCTCAGGAGTGCAAATCAAGCATTTCATACCCAAAGCTATTACACAGAAATGACTGTCTGGGGTTGCATCATCAGCATTACTGCTGTAGCATGAAGGAGAAAAACAAAACAAATAGTAATGGGAGAGATGGAAGGACAGCAGTGAACACAAAGACTTGTTAAATCACTGCTGCCGATTTTCTGTGGCCTCCCTATTATGCAAATCAACCCAACTATTAACATGCAGGTGTTGCATCTCACATGGACCATCATAGCACCTCGGAGATTTCAGGGGTTTGTCATACATGGCTGAGTCAGGTAATTAAACTATTTGTTGCAATTAAATAGCATGAATATTGCAGAATCTACTCCATCTCTCCTCCTAAATTTCCAACAGACATTTTCAAGTGTTTTAAAAGCAGAGAAATTGACCACCTTGCCCAACAGATGGCAAAAAAAATCAGGTTTTCATTTAGAAAAGGTTAAGTAGAAGTCTCAACAAGGATACAGCAAAATATATCTGACATGCATAGCATAAAACTTTTTACTAGGTTTCCTGACACTCCAAAGTATATTTAATAGATTTATAGCTTTAATACATACCTTAGCCATGGAAGAGTCTCATGGTTGTACAGCTTTCCCTTTTCATTTTAGATTTGATTTGTACATATTCCACAAAACCTAGATCTTCTGGAAACAAGTATTCAAATAAGTGGTTTCAGTGAACATTTATGATTCCTCCCTGTTGGTTTTTTTTTTTTCATTAAGTTTGACATTTTTGACACTATACTGTATTAGAGGCTATTAGCCTAAAGCAATGATTGGTTAGATTAGATTTTTACTGAAACACTGAATGAAAAATGCATGAAAAATTGAAATTACAAGCTTGCATTAGCAGGTTCTTTTCAGAGGGCAGCTCCATCTTTGTTGTACAACGAAGCAATAATAATTTAGACCCTGCAGCTTACATCAGTGTAAAATGAAAGCCACATCCAACATGCCATGACACTGAAGACATCCTCCTCTAAGAAACAGCTCTGTTTAAGCAAGTATCAATCAAAATATTTTCCTTCGTGTTTTTTCTCCTTTAATACCAGATGACTTCTTACCCTCTCCATCTTTCCTTCCCATGTCAGCCCCACCAGCAGCCCTGGGGTTCCCAAGTGGTGCTGACACAATTTCCCTGCCCATGTGGCATTTGGGGCAGTACCTCCAACCCTCCCACACCATCCAACCAAAGCCCTTTGATGGCAGAGCAGTCGGGCACCTTCCCTTCTTTTTGGCCCTTGAAAAATTTCCCCTTCAAAATCTCAATGCATTAAGTCCACATGTTGCCTTACAGCTCAGAATGGTTTCTCTAACAGCTCATTCTCTGCAAAAACTGGCAATTAAATCTTGCTGCATTTCACATTTCTGGTCCTAAGAAAACATGCTAAAAAACTCAGGAATACTATATAATGTATATTACGATAAACCAGGATAACACAAAGCCAACATTTTCTGATTGAAATAAAAGTACACTCACAGCAGTTTGGTTTTTGTTGTCTTTTTTTTTCAATATATGAGTGACTTTCTTGCATCGTGTGTGATTTTAATAAGGGAAGAGGAATCAGCAGCTGATGGATGGATAGCACTTTCAGAAAGTTGATAAGATGGCAATGATACAGTCACTGAACCATGTCCCTACCATCTCATAACAATTTTCATTATAAAACAGACTTGCTTTAACTTCATAAGGGACATAACTGTTACTCTTTCTGGCAGAGTAAAAAGAAGGTCCAATATTTTTTAAGTTCCAAGTTACAAACAGCAGACTTTAATTCACTGCATTTGCTCTTTTAAATTTTCAACTTAACAAAGCCAATCTGCTTTCCACTGCAGAACAAAAACCTCTGTTACTTGCAGAAGGTGGCTACAATGACTCCCTGTTCTCCTTTAACCTGAATTACAAAGGCCAATTGGTCAGCCAAGCAGACGCCAATATTCTGGGCAGCAGAGTCAACATAAGGATGCTGTCCTGTTGGATAGGAGACAGCAGATGGAAGCTATGAAGTACAAGACAGCACATCTATTTTCCCAAGCAGGGCAATTCTTAATTAATCTGCAATTTATGAAACTCTCCATGCTCCCAGGAGTCCTCCCAGGGAGTCTTTGCTTGGCTGGTATCTGGGGAGGTGAAAAAATGCCTCCCTTGGTGCACTGTGCCTTTGGCATGACACTGAAGACTCTCTACAGCACAGAGGAAAATAAGCACATGAGGAGGAAATGAAAACCTAAAGCAAAATATCCAAATAGCACTAGGCTAAAAACTAAATAATAAATTCTAAAGGAATTTCAGAATAAGGAGCCTGAACAAATGTTGCATGGAAGAGGAGCAGATACACAACACTATAATGAGGCATTTAGCAAGAAAAGCTCTCCTGTAAAATCAAAGGCAGCAGCTGGCATTTGCTTTTAACTAAAAAGCCTACTTTCCTTGACACAGTATTTAGCTCTAACCTTTGTCTGGGCTAGTTACAAGGTATTTCCTAGAATTGGTGGAGTCACTTTAAACATCAAAAAGGAATGGGAAAGACTTTAAACACTAGGTATATTTTTTTTTAATATTTCTTTCAATTAATTTTTGAACTACATGCACTTAGTCAAATGTAAACATTTTGCTTTGCAGAGAGGTTCCCTTGAAGAAAAGTATCCTCTGACATAAGGAAGAATCACCATTATGCCAGATTAGATCCCTGGTTCACCAAATTACCCATGAGAGTAACTAAAGCCCCACACAATGTAGTCTTTTTGGTTTTCAGTCTACAAAAATGATCTTTATATCTCTATCATCACCTCAAGACCGACCTTCACTATAAATTTGTCTTCCCTCTTTTCTCCCATTTTTGTAAAACTTGCTATTATCCACTCTGGAATTTCAGCTACGACTGTCCTGCTGACTCACTTCCTCCACTCTCCTTGACTATTCTATCTATAAATACTATTCTCAGTATCTTTCCCCGGGATCAGGTTACATCACGTAGAGAATATTGCTACTCCTTTCCCTGCAACAACAGATTGAGTCCTGGACTATTCTCACTCGGATTCTCTTCACTAGTCTCATACTCACTGCTTATTTCTCTTTTGATATATTTCCACTGTTGTCAATACACAAATGTGTCCCTCTGGATGAATGCCATCTGGAACAGCCTTTTTGCATTGCTTTGCCTCATCAGCTCCAGCTTCTATTAAAATCTCCTTAAAAGTGGAATGTTCAAATATAAATATATTTAATATGAGCATTACACTACAATTAAGGCAATAAACTCCCTTTGCTTCCTTCCCATAAGTTGTGCACTGTTAATTTCAAAATCATGGTCAACCTCAAAGTATTAGACTGTAACAATGTAACAATTCTGAGTTAGTAAAACCCACTAACAAGAAAACATTGATTTGTAAACATTAAGTTTTACATGGCCTGCACATACATGGAAGCACATATATATATGTATGTATGAGTCAAAGAGAAAAGCATCCCCTCCCTCTCAGGAGAAACGGTAACCAACAACCCAACATGCTCCACTCCTTTTAAATGTTTCATTTGTCTTAGGCTTGTGAAGAATGCCATGCTAATAAATGCTGTTAGCCTGTTTTTGCAGAAGCAATCTCCTGGTTCCAAGTGAGTGGCTGGAACAATGTTTTATCTCCAAACAGGAGGCAGGAGATGTCACTTGGACTGCTGAAGCTAGGGCTGATGTTATGAACATCCCCACCAGGATGTAGTACAGAACACAGCCTGGTCAAACTAACGGTGAGAAATTTTGAAACAGTCCAAGAGGTTACACAAAAACGACAGGATATTCTGTATTTTACATGTTACTAATAGAATGTAGCCTGGAAGAAGCTAGGTTTACCTCTCCATCTTTTTATATCTATGTATCTGTTAGCTCCAATCTGAACTGTATTTACACCTCACAGAGTGAACTATGATGGTAACACTCTGGAACAGAATAATTTTCTTCCTCATCTGCATATTTCTCCATCAACCTATTTTCCACCAAACTGCAGCCCAAGTTTCATCTGTTTTTCCTAAATGTATTCCTATCTAGCCGTGTGCAAAGCACTCTGCTTTCATGCACATCCAAATAAATGCACCCAAAACAACATACAGACGTTTGCCTGCTTTGCTGAAGCAAAAATAGAGATGATGGAGCTTTAGCACAAATGTTTGTCATTGTCGTGGCACATCCTCAGTAATTTCTGATAGATATTGTACTTCACACAGTGTGCTGCTATTTCAGCTGCATTAGATTTCCACAAAGAGGTTTGAAAAGTAGTGACTATCAGAAAAATCATTAATACTTTTAGTTGTTATGCATTAACCAGAATTATATTTTAATACATGCAGTATTTTCTTTATAAACTAATGACATCTAAGATGCCTAATGAGATCTGACTGACTAAGGTTTTAAGTTTGAAAAAACTGATGAACACAGTGATGATGTACTCATGTTATACCCAAATTCACTGTACAATGTAACTTCTGGGGGGCAAATAAAAGTAGCCTGATAGATAAAAAATACTTTTAAAATGTAAATACCTACAGTAAATGGAGACATGTTATTGCTATTGGAAACGTGGAGAACATGTTTTTTGTTGTCTTTTAATGTGCTCAACAAAACATGGGGAGGGAAAAGTCAGAGTGCCCTAAATTTAATCATCAGTGTGGCAGATTCCACTGTAACAAGGCTCCGCTTTCAGCTCCTCCAGAACTAAAATCAGCTGAGGCTCCCAAAACCACAGGGAAAGCCCTGGAAACATTGTAATGAAACCTAAACAAATCTCACTCTAAGGTATGAACAACCTCATATCTCAGTTATCCAACGGGTGGTACCTTTTAGCTCCAGATGTTTCTACAGCTCAACCAAACTCCCATCAGTTTATCTAGGCAATAAAATAACAGAAATTAAAAAAAAAAAAAAATGCAATCCATAAGCCACAAACTGCTTCAGTCTGGCTTGCTGGTGGATCCACTGCACTGCCTTTATGCAACCCAACTTCCCATAGCAAACACAACAGCTTAGACAGAAAAGATATGTACGTTTATAGATTGGCCTAACACAAAGTACAGCTCATCTGCACTAAAAATCAGATATATTGATACTGTACCTCATTATTAGATACAAAATATGCCTACACAGATGGATCATTCTGTAAGTTCTCTTTTTAGAAAACCATCCCTTTAAATCAAAGGTGACATGATGATACAGCCTCCAGGATTTCTGTCTTATTAAGAAAAAGCCAGATGTTTTGTACACCATGCAAATAATCCATTATTATATGGTCCATAGAGTTCAGAATAATGTTACTGAAACAAATTTATGACAAAAACATCTACTTAATAGAACAAGAGGAATTCTGTATTTGTCCTTATTCACGTGTTCCTAATCAGGTATATGCAAAAAAATCTGCATCTAACAAGACACCACAGTTTGACCTGGCATCATAACAGCCCATGTAAAAACTTACCCTAAAAACAAAACAAACAAGCAAACAAAAACAAACAAAAAACACCACCAAAGAAAAACAAAAACATAACACAGAGGAACTAGTCAGTAGTCAGAAACAACTCAAACTTTTTTATTAGGCCATTAAAGATGCAATCTGAGTGAGTATACCCTAAATCAAGCCCATCTTCACTATTCACACTGTTTCTGTCAGTGCAAGCAGAAAATGAACCACAGGGAAATTTAAGCTCAGCTACATGGATGGATTACACAGCCGGCTTTGTCTTCACTAAAGCAAAATCCAAGATATCTATGGAAAATACAGCAGCCCTTTGACGCCAAAGGGTGTGCTACGAGTCTCTGCCTGAGTTTCTCTTCTTCATATTATCCCCAAAACTCTAAACACTGATTAAAAAGAAAAAAAAAATAGTATAAAGGCTCCAGTCTGGCCTAAGGCTTCTCCTTATCCTGACCATATAATTATACTCTTCCTTTTCCTCTATGTTGTGTTCCTACACGGTGTGAGATGTGTATGGGAACAGTCCCATAGAAGAGTGCCTGGTAGTGTCTGAGTTTTAACTTGCAACCACAAACAAAAATAAATTATTTTTAACCCATTAGGACCCAGATGTATCCATTTACTGTCACTTGATTTTTTTGTCCTCTGCTTTTTAAAATCCTGCTTTTTAATATTTACTCAATTTAGAATGCACATAAGTTCATTTTTACTCCATTTATAGCTACAACAACGAGCGCTAAAGCATTTAATGCCATCATATCTTCTCTTTTCTACGGGTTTGATAATGTTTGTTGATACGCTTATGTCCAAATTATACATGGCTATTTTTATATAAATAGAAAAATTGAGTCAGAGCACAGAGAAAATTTACAATTTTGCACTTTTCAGTGACTTTTCTGACTGGTGTATCTTTATATTTTCAATATTTCTAGTATCTTATTAATATCTTGAGTATTTCCAATATTTCTCTTACTTTTTATTTTAAAGATATAAAATCATTTGAATGTATTTGGTTGTGGAAACACAGAACTTTTAAACTGATGTGTGGTATGAAAACTTGTATCTTCACAGTGTGTGGATTCAAAACTCTACTTGCACCTTTTCTCTGTGAGTAGTGGACAAAAACAAACCACTTTGGCAGGGATTTTGAGCAAGTCACTGCCTGGCTTGACCCATCTCTGGCCCCTCTCTTGGAATTGCCTTCCCTGGACTGCCTGCCTTGTGCTACATGATAAGTAATTAATTGGGAAGAGGCAATTTCCACATCTTGATTATTCTGCAGCCCTTGCTCTGGTCTACAGGAGATGAACCAAATGCCATTTCCCAGCCACACATGAGCAGCCCAGCCTCCAACCAGGTGTTAAGTAGGAGCTTTGATTCCATACAATTTTCTCAGCTCAGTTCATAATTACATAAATGACTTTAAAATTCTTTTTTTTGTCTTCCCCACCAGCAAACGCAAACAAAATTTAAAAAGTACAAGAGCCCTCTGTGGAGAAAGGTACAAATGATGTAACTCAATTTATCAGCCTAATCCACATCACGTGAAATCTGATGGATTATATGTGGTGGTTCAACAGGGAACATCTCTTGTAATTATTTGCTCACAAGCTTCCCACCAGCCAATAACTATTTGTCTTAATTGACAGTGTGTAATCCTCAAACAGCTGAACCTTCCTCTTTCAATGAATGAATTCTGTTGATAAACTCTTCGTTAATGTCTTCAAAGTAAATCCAGAAATTACACATTAGTGGGACATGGAGACAAAGAGCACCCCACCCCAAAATAAAAATCCTAACCGTCCAAAGCAAGTTGCATGTATCTTTATTCAAAAGCTATGGATTTTAACATCAATTACCTCTTTTTTCAAGCTTTTATTTAGGGACAATTGCATTAGATTACCTTCCCTTGGGGTCAGAGCAGATTGTACATGGAGATGATAGAGGCAATGAATACTTGTAATGAGGTTTGTGCCAAAAAGAAAATCACTCAGCCTTCCACCCAAAAATGCAAACAGAAGAAAAATGCACAACTCACAAGTCTACACTGAACAGTGCTAGACTCTGGCCACCCAGGAGAGTACAGGAATTGCCATGAACCCCACAGCTAAAAAGTCTCAGTGTCAAGAGAATACAACAATTTTCAAAGGGTCTAATTTAGAAAATACTTCCCCCTGCCACTGTCTCTGGAGAATTCCTCTAATCCCATCCCCCTTTTAGGAATAACAGCTTTCATGCTCTTCTTTCCTTCTCAGGAGACAACTACAGTAACAAATTGCTCAGCTATCATAGGAAAAGCTATTCAGAAAGACAAATTGAGTTAAACTCTGAGTGCAGATAAAATTTTATTATATAATAATTATTATTAAATACTCTGTTATGGGCCAGTATCTTTATGTTTAAATAAAAATATTTTAAAAACTGACACAAGTTACCACCAGATCAATGATTGGCAAGATCTTCTACAGTACGTCCATGCCGCCAAAAAATTTGTACTCATACATTAATTACTAATATTTATAGAATATGAACTTTAAAACATACTAGTATCGATACAACTTCGTTTGAACTATTTTTCTTTAAAAATATATTAAAAGCCAAATTTTGCTATCTTTTTGGTGGGGATCTTTTAAAGTAAAGATCACTGTAAAATTCTGAGTAGATGTAACATCCCCTCTGACCAATGCCTTAACAGGAAAGATTTTTTGTGTTTATGCTCTCTCATCTGTGAATTATATTTAAGTTCTAAAACCAGAAAATGGGCCACTTCCTTGACCTTAATTATTACACATTTTTAGCTATGAAATCTTTCTGATATTTTCATTATCACTCGTCTAATATCATCTCACCTATCTAGCTTTGGAATGCAGTGTTGTCTATAGCCTCTGTGCCTTGGGGAAGGATTTTTCATCTCATATTGTTTGTTCAGACTTTAATGAGATTCTAAAAAGAGCAATCCCTTGGATTGTAATAGAATCCCACCATAGATCAGTGGCTAGCAGGAAGTGTTTTGACATGACTCCTTTTGCATAGAGGGAAATTTATGTTCACAAAAGTAGACTAGATAATGAATGGTCGAAGGAAGAGAAAAGAGAATGAAGCAGCAACAGGCACTCAGATTATATTAAGTGTATAACATCAGAAGATATAAAAAAAAAAAGGAGAAAAATCCCCGAAGAAATGTTACTAGGAGTCACATTTTAAAATAAACTTGCATTTTCCTCCCTTCTTTTCAAAGGACTCTTTCCAAAATTACTGATAATAACAACTAGAACATACAGGATTCCACAAAACAGAAATGGGCAAATTGGCTCGAGAATCTGCTAATGAGAGTTGTATTGGTGTCTAGGATAATAAAATTTAATTTTAAAAACAAGGGACATATTTTTACCATCTTCTCTGAAATAGATGATTCCCCTTGTAAGAATCCCATGGCTACGACCAGAAACAGAAAACACTTTGTATAGAGCAAATCTTCATATCAAAGGAAAATAATGACTTGGCTCCCTTCAATACACATTTTTGGACTTTCTGTTTTTAGACATGCTTCTGAAAATTTAAGTATCTTTTGAGAAAACAGAAGTAATTAGCGGGATGCTGGTAATAATTTACAAAATATATCTAATTGCATTATTTTTCACATTCATTAGTATAAAATATTTAATTTGGAAAAAAAATGAAAACTGTCCAAACTTTCAGGCCACCTGTGGATTCAGCAAGACTTGGCAGGACAACAGAAACCACCAATATAAATATTAACTGCTGTGATCAGCCCTGTGTTTAATGTCTCATAGTACTCTCAAAAGCACAGAAAGCAGAGAAAAATTAGCAAATCACTCTTTAAGCTAATGTTCCCTAAAGGCAAGAGGAAAATGATATCTGGAAGAGAAGCTGGAGAGAGTAAAAATGGTTGTTCTTACTTCGTAACTAGTAAGTTACAGCTGATTTTCATACTGCTTTAGAAGAAAAACAAAACTGTTTTTTAACATAATTATAAGAGATCTTGACCCTTCTCTAACTTATCTTGGTTTTAGTAATTATTGTTAGGCATCTACAATAGTATAAAATATTATTATTTTATGCCAATAATAATACATAATATTATGACGGGAGTTTTTAAATCATTGAAGGAGCAAAAGACATCCAGTTTGCCCGTCTTTTCATTACTGAATTAATGTAATTGATTTGCTCTTCTCTCTAATAACATCCAAAGTTGAGAGCTGACCAGTTTACCAAAGTGGCAACATAGATTATTAATTTAACTTAGATAAGCATAATTTCTGAATCATAGATTTACTGATGTAATTAAACTACTACAACATATCAGAAAGATATGTGGATACATTAATTCACACACTGTGTGGGATTTAGCAGATTGCACGTGAGTACACCTTTATCGAATTTAAAATGGTTTGGAGCAGACAGCTCATGGCAATATCCATATCAGACATGAATTTCAGCCTCCAAAATACCTCAAACATGACTAAGCAACATCAAGTGCTCCCAGCTAGAGACAGGTCTGGAGTAATTAGGAACTAGCTGGCAATTCGGTGCTGACCAGTGCCTGCTTGATCCCAGCTCATCCTTCACTGCCCTCCCAGCCAAGCTGCAAACAGAGGGGAAAGAGGAAAGGCACCAAAGAGTCAGAGATGGTTTAGCGGCGGGGTCACTCCTTAAAAACACCTTCAGCCCAGAAATATCCAGGGACAGCTCATTGGGGCTGCAGATGAATTTCACCACAGATGCCGAGATATCGGCGCTGGCAGCATGCAGAGGCAGCCCCGGTGCAGGAGGATGCTTCAGCAGAGCCCTGAGCAGATGCCTGGCAGGGTCAGCAGCACAGCTGCTCGTGGCAAGGCTTCAGCTGACCCCGGGGAGCTCCGGGCTCCTATTAGCCTCCACTTAATCCCAGGCAAAACCTGGCCTTGCAAGGCGATGCACCTGAGCTAATAAGCTCCTTCTGGATCCAAAACACAGAGGGAACAGGGGGAAGAGCCAGCCTGGGCCCTGCTGGCATGGAACGGAGCCAGCACTAATAAGCTGGGCCCATATGACAGCTTTCACGCTGGGCCGTGCTGCACATCCCAACAGCGTGGCTATTCTCAAGGTTTTTTCCAATATCCACTGTTGTCTTGCTGACTGCCTGGCATGCCACCACATTAGTCTGGCCCTAAAACAGCAAACTGTGAGGGAAAAGGATGGAAAGGTCTCCTACACATATAATTTGGCTGCTCCTGGCATTAAGGAAGAAATATTTGGTCACTAAAACAAAAAGCATGGATTTTTTTCTGTGATTGTGTATTTCAGTATTTTGTAAGTTGCTTCTGCCTGTTGCATGTGTTTAATACCATTTTAAAAATAAAAATGTGTACTACTCCAGTGCTTGAAAAATATGAATGGCATTTTCATTTTATGTTGTGCCTAAAGTAATCCCTACGTTAAATGAGTTTCTATAAAATATGCTCTGCTGAATTAAAAACTTTCCTGTGAGGAAATATAGATTTTGTAGAAAATCTACCACAATCCTCTTATTTCTAAGATTATAAAACACTGTTAAAACCCTGCCACAACTTCTGTTTTATTTTTACTTTGGTGGGAAAATAGTGGAGTTTCTTTACTTGAGTACAAATCTCGAGGTAAGTGCACAAGATACGCCAACTCATCTTTTAAATCTTATAAACCTCTATCTGAGCTTTTTTTTTTTTGCAGGGGGGGGGAGGAAGTTTGTTTTTTGTCTTAAGGTGACGTTTATCTAATTAATGTCTGGAAATCAAATTATTCTTTCAATATATTTTAGAACAGATATATTGATTTTGTAAGTCATATGCAGCTGAGTTCAAATTTATAATTTTTCCCCAATATGAAGAGATTATACTGCATGCTTCACTGCGCAACACTCTTGTTTTCATCATGGGTTGGGCCTTTGGTAGCAAACAAGACTAAATGGTCTCAAGTTGTGCCAGAGGAAACTTAAATCAGGCATTAGGAAAAACCTCATGAGAAAGGTTGTTAAGAATTGGAATGGGCTGCCAAGGGAGGGAGGTGAGTCCTGAGGTCCTAAATACCATTCCTAAAAGTATTTAAAAGGTGTATTTAAAAGATGTCACTTATGGACATGGTTTATTGCTGGACACAGCAATGCTGGGTTTATGGTTGGACTCAATGATCTTAAAGGTCTTTGTCACCCCACATGATTCTATGCTTCTGTGATTCCCTATTTTGAAAGGAGACTAATGCAATCTAAAAACAAGTGTCTGTGGAGAAGTACTATAGAAATCTATAGCATATGCAATACCCATTTTGACTGAAGACTTTTTGAAAGGTCTCCTTTTCATGAATCACAAACTTGAATCTAAAATTCAATAAAACAGAACTCTTAAGGGTTAAAAATAAAGTTGTATTTTCTTTGCCTTGAGTGTTGCATTAAAATGAATATCATATGCAAAGCCAGCAAACTAAAAAAGCAAAATCAACTCACAAACTTCTGAAGAAAATACGACCATTTGTGTGCAAAACCTGAAATGTTGCTATTAAGAGTAAACAATACTGTTCTGCAGAAGACCAGGGAAGCAGATGAGGAATGACAGAGCAAATCTTGCAGCTTCCAGCCCTCTGTTAGCATATTTCTCATTCCAAAGTTATTTCATTAATACACTTGTAAGCACCTCCACTCAGCCTTCAACAGGCAATTTTGATACACAAGGAAAGGCCCACCTTAAAAGTCACGAAATACTCCCAGGTAGTTTTACACAAACTCAGCTTTCTGTCACGAGGTCTTTTTGCGTTAAATAAAATTCAGAACACCTTAAAGCCAGGGGAGACAACTGCAATCTACACAGAGAGCACCACAGAATACACAGAAGGACTGTTATAAAAGGGATGATTTGTCCCCTCCCTTGCTAAACTGAGTATAAATTGTGAGTATGGAGTTTTCTTAGACTGCAGTTGAATGAATTCCATTCCTGAAACATTCTGTAACTCCGTTCTGTCATCTTTTCAATGTCTTAATACTTTTAAGAGTAGCTACTGAAAAACAGGTAAGTTTTGACAATGACTGCTTTGGCAGTTACCTGCCAACATTACTTTCCTAATTTCCATCTGCCAGCCTTCAGCTTGCATCTCATATAATTAAAGCTGTATCAGAGGCTCACAGCGGGTTATCCAGCAGAACAGGAAAAATCTGCCCCATTGGATGAGATTCTTGATGGAACTCCAAGGTGCTGAGTAACCCAGAAAGGGAGGGGTACACACCTCAATTCTCAGACATCTGAGAAGTCTGTTTCCTTTATTGTCATCTATACCCTTTATTGACAAGCCAGGAGTAAATACAAGATCTGGCCTTTTTCTCCTTAGCAATTCTTATAGTAAAAAGCCAAGATCAAAACTAGATTTCTGCTCAGGTCTTCTGTGTCTCTTTTCTCCCAAACACCTTTCAGCTGCCCTTGAGGTGGTTCACACTAAAATGGCATCATATCACCTTCACTTCTCCTAACTCTGCTGTTGCGAAAGCAAATTTCAAAGCCACATCTGGCACCAGAGGGTTTGCCCAGAGCTGTGGAGCATCTGCCCAGCTCATGTTCCTGCAGGATAGTTCTAATGTGTGTCCCTCAAACCTGCTCGCTTGCAGACCACCACAGCTTGCTGGGGGTGACTTCCTAGTGCTTGAGCCTCAACTTTTCATCCTCAGAGGTGTGTAGATAGATTGCTCTGTTGAGATTTGCTTCCCCCTTGGAGGCTGAGCAAATTTCACATTATCCTGGGGTTTCAAGCAGCAGGAAAAAATCTGCTATGGAAATTACTGATGACAAACCACAAGGCCACGTGACCCATCAGGGATTCGATTTTCAGGATGTGTTATTAAAGATGATGTTGCCTTGATAGACCAACCCAAGACCTCAATCTCTGTGATCACCACAAATATGTCAAGGTTTCCAACCTCTACGGTCATTTCTTAGAATTTTAATTCTCACTTTGGTTTACTCAGTTTTCTAGACACCGTTATCATCTGTGAGTATATGTAATTCAGGCTATTTAAGAAATACAATTATTATATCAGTGGCTCTGAAAAATCCATTTCTTCCAGAAATAAATGCATGTTTACAACCTTGACTCACACTTCACTAAAAATTAGCTGTGTGATAGCCCATTCTTTTCAGTCCAGCCAGCTTTGGTTTCAGGGCTATACCTTTATATGACTAAGCCAGAATGCCACTAGGCTATGGAAAACAACCTCATGGCATGAAACATGGTGTTTAAGAAGTAACAAACCACACTTAGCATAAAAAAAATTAAATAGGAAAAAAAATCACCACTTCCTGATTTACTGAAAGTAGATATACACAAACCATGAAAATATGTACTTTTAGACAACATGTAAAACAATATTATTGTATAATTAAGAGGAAAAAACCTGACTTTCAATTACAGCATATTATATGCGGGAGACTACTGACAATGTAAATCCCTGCAGGGAGGGATTTGTAAAATTCCCATTACAGCCCATGCTGTACTGCTGTTCACGCAGAGAAGGATTTCCTAGTGCTGACATAAAACTACACTTACCTTTGGCTTCCACCAGGGTAAGTGCTAATTCAACATAAGTGATGGTTTTATTTGTTTGTTCTGTTTGTCAGAAGGGTACAAGCACACCTGTTACACTGTGAAATACAAGAATTTTGCTTCACTTTTACACACAACTTACAGGGACAATAAAGATCATGTAGTTCCAATGGAAGATAAAGACATAAAATGATAGTTTTAGTTCTCACTGAAAAGCTTCAGAACCAGTTTAGATGACAATGAAGACCTAACCACTGGTTTCTGTTCTAAAAAATCTTATTAATATGGTAATTTGCAGTACACAAAATGATTATTGATACATCAGACAAGGATGAGTGCACAACACTGAAATCACAAGTTGAATTCTCTATGGCCTGGTCACATATTTTCCTGGTGCCAGTTGCAGGATATTTGAATTTGACCCAAATACAAAAAGTCGAGAAAATATTTTAATATTTTGCATTAGCTCAGTGCCTGGAAAACAGGCTGCTCTGGCAATGTTACTGGTGACATTCAGGTGACAGAGGTGAGGGTAATATAAGGATCTCTGCAGACTGTAACAACAGCGACAGCACATAAAATAGACTAAGCAAAACAGAAAAATGGATCTGTCAAAGCAACAGAGCCTCTTCCACAAATCAAAACTACTTTATCAGCCTGCTAATAAAGTAGTTGAGCAAGCTCAGAGTAGGTTTATGCTCTTCCTATGCTGGAAATTAGCACGCTGACCTTCGAAGCTGGGATTGTCAATGCAAAACTAATGTGTCACTGAGGTCAACAATTACACATATGCACAACAGCTGCACTACCATTCTTAGTATTTGTTTCCTGACATAGGAAGAAGTTAAACTATGCTGTAATGTGAAAGCTGCAGAACTGTAGGAAGCCAAATTACAAAAAAAAAAAAAAAATCAGTTGTTTGCAAAACCTCAAACAAGCAAAAAACTGTTGCATTTTAATTGTACAACAATAAACAGTGATTTAATTTATTCCATTTATATGTTTTAAAAGAGTTTGATACTAAAAATAATTAACATAAATGAAGCAGCAATTACTCTTTTCTGCCTTTCATGGTTACCATAATAATCTATTATGAGAGCCATCAGTGAAAAGTAATAAATATAATCTCACTTCATTTTGCTGATCAACAGCAATCAGTTAATGGGTTATCATATGAGATACAATCGATAGAACAGGAAATTTAAAGAGAGATGTTTATTGCTATTTAGTGAGTACTTCTATTGATATTTTAAATTTATAATTAGAATAACAACTCATTTGCCTTTCATCATAAAAGCAGAAAGCTTCAGCCCTTGCTTTTATATCTCCAGATGTAAAAAAAAAACAAAACATAATTCTGTTGTGACAGAACTTGTAGGAAGACTAATTTCCCCACCTACTTTAACACAACAAAATGCTCCAAAACACTACCATTTAAAAAGAGTTCAAATTAAAAAATAGAGATATTCAACACTGTCAAGCAAAGAAATAAAATGCTAAGAACTAAATAAAACAATATTCTCATACTGTCCATGTGGGAAGGATTTCAACAGGATTTTTACATTATTCTGCATACCACGGACTTTATTCAGGAAGATATTTATGCGTATTTCTAATCTTATTAAAGGCTTACTCACTGATGAGCTCATTGTATTTCAAGATGTGGTTTTTTTCTCCTGCCATGATTCCTTTAGAGTTGCACTTCATAGATAAAACATAAAAATTACAGAATAAGTAGCCTAATAGGATGTTCCATCTGTGACATTGACATAATAAGGTGTTTCAGAAGATATAAGAAAGTCTCAAGGGGAGATTTCTTCCCAGCTCCAGGCACCTAGCAGATGTCATTCTTTCTCTTCAAAAAAATTAAAGTAAAATTATCTCATTTTTGAAATTTAACGTGTTCTTGTCTGTTTCATTTTCCCTTCAAAACCATTATTTTTGAATATTGCTATAAAGCTGATCAAATTTAAATTCTATTCCTTAGAACTACATTTAAAATGTAAAAACCCCAAACAAAACCACAATCCCCAAAAGAATTCACAAGATCAGGATTTAAGAATAGCAGAAGAAAAAGGAAAGAATCTATGTTTTTCTGTTCCTTCTGGGAGGAACAGGTCTTAGCCTCTCTGAGGAGTATAAGAGTTATCATAAATAAAAGAGGGAGAACGCTGTATAAATTATGTAATTTATTGAAATGGCATAACATAAGCAGTAATTAGCGGAAAACAAATTAGTATTATTGAAAATAAAACTCAGACACTGAAAGCTAAACTAAAGCTTAAAAATGTACTGTGATTTTCTTATTATACTTTTCAGACAACATCTTGAAAACTTCTGTTGTTCAAGAATTCTGACACCTGCACTCCTCCACTCCATAAATACAGATGAGTGAAATTCAAACTTTTTTGTACCAGACCACTTGTAAACATCAAAATGTTTTAAATACCCTAAATTCTATAGCAATCTCAATATTATACACTTCAAATTATGCTGTTGAATATCATTCACTAGATGTATCAAGAAGATTTTCCTAAAAACATACGTAGCTCACAAACTATAGAAGTGTATTCCTTGTCTCATTTACTACCACGTAAGTTTAGATATTATTTCCTACCGGCTCTAAATTTGGTTTCCCATACTAGTTCCAGTGTGGCTCGAATTTTGGGAAGCACTTAGGAATGACCTATAGAATTACCAGTACCACACTAAAAGGAAGTGTGAATTAAGGGACCTTGGGAGGAATTATCAATCACACAGAAATTAGACTAGCCCTCGTGACAGAAAGCACACAGTGTAGAAGAGCTGTAGTGAAATGAGCCAGGGCACATAAAACATCTGCCTGTGGAAGCTGAGATACCTCCCAAGCCTTGCCTGTGAGCCTGCTCAAAGAACTTGAGCAAAGACGAGCACAAGAAGTTACTCATTCTCATTTGACCTACTTCATCTTCTAATTAGCATTTGGTAATTGGCTGGAAAAAGTCCAATTTCTTGCCCGGTAGATGCTGCTTCAGGTATGCTGACTGCTTTGGGTTAACTCCTGGGAATATGGCAATCTGTACTAGGAGATTTAGGAATACAAACCTCACTGAAATTAAGTGGAATCCAAGTACCTAAGAGTTGGGGATTGTTGATAGTTCCAAATGTAACACCACGTTGCAAAGGATGACATGAAAAAGCAGCCAGTGTAACTCCGAAGAAGGATAAGTAAACAAAGGAGAGAGATCTTGCCTTTCCCTCTTCTGCATTTTAGAAGTTACGGATCATCAAACCTGAAAGACTCAGTAAAAGTTTTATAGAGAGGGGAAGGAAGAGAACATTAGTGCACTTAAAACCAACTGTAAAATAAGTACTTTTAAGAATAAGTTTTAACTTCAGGTAAATTGGCAAGAATATTTTGAACAAAAACCAAACCAAAACCAACAAGGATAATGGAGAGGGAAAATCTAGATAATACTACAAAAATACTTGACTGGGAACTCAAGTCAAGCTACACTTCTGCTTTTTTTGTAAACAAACTAATCATTTATCAAACTGTCAAATGAACTCTAATGTTCTACTCTGCAAATCTCAGTCTGAAAGAGCATTCCCAGGCATGCCATCAAATCTGAAAAAGCTCCAGTTGAATAAAGCCTCACCTGACCCTGGAGAATTAGTTCAGCTGAGGAAATAACAATACAAAATACATGCAAATAACTATTCTGACACTTTTTTTTGAAGGTGGGTGATAGTTTTGATTTTTTTTTTCCACAAAAAGCATTCCAATGCTTAGTCATGATAAATGTAGGGCTCCACAAGAGTCTTTATAGCAATGTTTCAGTCTCAACAAGAAACTGGGGACTAAGAGCAGTGTGGATGCTGCATCACTTTAACTGAACCGAGGCAGGCAGCATTAACTGGTAACGAAGTAATTACATTTTCACACTGTGAAGAAGTAAGAAGTTTGAAAAGTCAAATAACAAATGGACTGCAATTTCAGTGGTACCAGTCATGAAGTTTGAATTTCAGTGAAGGTTGATTTGATAATGGAAGGGTAACTGCATCCTTCCAGTTTCATTACAAAATGTAAAGAAAAGCTATTCTGGAGATAGAGACATGTTTTCTACTGAATCTTATCTACGGCAAAGTTCTTATTAAGGATGAGGATTTGAGGTCAATCCTCTAGTTTCAGGAAGTTAATCGAGTGATTAAGCTTTGACCAAAAATTTCAGGGATAGAGTTCCTCCAACTGAGCTTAACCTCAGCATGTGTGATGGAATTAAAACTTACTAAATCCCACTTGCCAGGAAGACTTGTGTTTGAAACAAAACCAATGAGTTGTTGCTGCCATCCCAACCTTGCCCCATATATAATTAACACAATGACAGGTTAATCATATTCAATTGCTTCTCCTGTTCTCAGTGGCTGTCATACAACATTTGAGAAAATAAAAGCGAATTTGGAATCTGCTCCTGCAAGTACAAACGTAAATACTCAGCTTAGTTCTGTTTTGCTCTACAGAGTTTAATACATGTGTATTGACCTACCCATATGCATACATTTGAAACCACTAATTAGATGCTAAATGTGCCAGGAAATTTGAGTTTCAGTCATGGGTTCTGCCACAAATGTGTGATGCACTTTAAAACCTTTGCCTGAAAGATACCAAGTAAGGACAAAAAACAAGGAGTCCAATTTAATATCAGCTAACCAAAATGTCTGAAAAAAGAAAAAAAAAAAAAGGAAGAAGAATGTGAGAATGTGGAAGAAATTAACAAAGTGTAAAAACAAAAGGTTCCTTACATATCCTCCTGACTTTTTTTATTGCTTTCTTAGAAAACTATTCAAGTACACTCCCAACATTACTTGTGACTTAGTTATAATCACTCTACACGCAAAGACAGTCATAATGGTAGGTCTTCACACTGTGACCCATAATGACTGGTGTTATTGTGGTTCAAAGCAGCAAGTGGGGAGAAGTGGTTCTGTCCCACAGGGACAGTGACAAGCCAGGCTATTCAAAGCGAGTCACTTCACACACACTGTTCAAATTTTGATGTAGGAGCAGATTTTAGATAAACTTTCATTTTACATAGAAACTGAAAAATGCTAAATATCCTTCTGCTTTTGAAAAAACAAACAAGAAGAACCAAACAAGTAAACTGTAAAAGAAACAAGACTCTGACAGCCACACTCCTCATATCACAGTTGCCACTGCTGGGACCAAAGCCCCTTCACAAGTGGTGGCTCCAGTGACCTGGCAGGCTTCCACTGGGCTCCCCACTCACACACTCAGGCCAGGTTTCTTCACCAGCTCAATCTCAGGATTTCCAAAGCCAAGTCTCAGACATCTCATTCCATAAAGCTGCAGTAAGACAGAAACTGCCAGAGCTGGTTCCTCTGAGGAGAGGTCCCAAAGGAACCCCTGGGCTTTCATCCCCTCACAGTCCAAGCATGCCAAGGTCTCACACTTCTTCCCAAGTTCCTCCCTCCTGCTCTGCCTCCCCCAGTGTCCATCCACCTGGCTGGTCACACCCATCTTTGTGCCTTCTGTTATCAAGGCCTTTTGTCTTCGTCTCCCACACCCAGAGCCTCAGTCTGCATCTCAATGTGCATGTTACAGTCAAGTTACCAGCACCAAATATATTCCTCAGCAAAAACAAATACTCCAAACATGTTTAAAGGCTCCTAGATCACAGATAAAGCTTATGTAGAGCTGGCTGAAGACACAGTTCAACTGCACTGTTGCAGCCATGTTTGCCTGAACCTGTACAAGCTGGAAGTACTGAGCAGAATCAAACAAGATCTGTTTGTTTGTTTCTTTTTCTCCTTACAACTTTTAACAGGAAGAGCAGATGGCTGAGCTGTTCCTGTGCAATGTCTTACACGCACAGTTGCTGAAGTTCCTGTGCATTGTAGGCACTGAGTGTGCTGCCTTCCTGCCAATTCAAGTTCAACTCCCACACAAGTTCCGCAGGAATGGTCAGGCCACAGCGCGATGAGTGCTTTGAGAAGCCAGCAAACCCTGCTACCGGTGAGGCTACTTAGTTCATCATTTTGTCTGCAGATAAACTGTCTGAAGCTACCATGCCTCCAACCCCAAAGCTGTCTCGCAGTGTGCAAGATTACTATATTAACGTGTCCCCCGTACAATCCCTGAGCCTCTTGGCATATTTCCTGGCTGTGACATCTGCCTATTCATAATCGAGAGGAAAGCAGTCCAAACTGTCTTAGGCCTCCAAGACCAGTACTGACCTCACTTCTAACAGAACACAAGAATTTCTGTTCCACATCTACTCTAGACTCAGTGTGAAAGAAAACACAAATACTTATAAAACACAGTACAGCTTTACCTAGTAGCATAAAGAAATATATGGATCTAGATAAAGAACAAAACACATACAAAAAATTATCCCCTTGCCACTAAGAAAGTCAAAAAAATAAAATTATTTTCGTGTGGCATTTCTTACTGTTCTAGTTCACTTCTCACTGTTCATAGTTTTCCTATAAATCAATGCATCTCAAAGTCATCTCAGAGCTTCAAACTTTTCTTAGCAAAAAATCTTCTACTCCTGCTTTCCTCTTGCTGACATTTTCCTGTGACTGTCATGAATCTTTCCCATGTTCCCATGCTCTCTGTCTTGGTTGCCTTTTCTCTGCCATGCTAAATACCAGAGAAGATATTTGAGAGACCAGATTAAAGGTGTGGTTCAAGTCCATTCCCTTTAACAACAGCATGGCTTGAACAATGTCGGCAAAAATATTTTCGAGGCTTTATGTTACTTTATGGATGAGTGTCTTCTAACAGATCATTATTGTTGTCAATTGAATTGTTACAGGTGTGTCCCATTCTGCTGTAAAATCAGGAGTCAGAGAGGATTCTTTTTGATTAGAATTTTTGGACAAAAATAAAGTGTAAACACAACAATCTTATATCTGAGAACCATTTATTGGGAAAAAAAACGAGGGCAAGTATTCCTACTAAAGGGAGATAGGAAAAGGAGCATGGTGTTAGAACAAAAGATGTACATGTGATTAGTTTGTGACAATGACACCTTATTCAGACTATCAGAAAACCACACCTTGAAGAAAACCAGGAGATTTAAGCAAAGGTTTCCCAAAAGTACAAACACCAGATGACAGCAAAAGCCATGAAGGAGGGAGCACAGGATGATGGCAAAGCTGCCAGGGCTACAAACACAAACCAAAAAAGGTCAATTATAGCCTCTAAGGAAGCACAGGTTTGTGAGCTGAAGGAAAAAAAGAATGGTTTCACAAGTCAATAAAGATGAAGTTAATAAACTGTGTTTGCCATATAATAAAAATGAACCAAAGCAGTCTCCAACTGTGGAAGGAACACTCTAAGTCAACCTCTTACCATTCTTACCAACCAAAAGAAGAAAGAATCAGTATCAGAAGGTGAGGTGCTGACCACTCCCCATAACTACATACTGCTTTTCTACTGAATTATCACCATCAATCCTAACACTGAGACTTTTTATGAAAGGTAAGGTTAATGCTAGAGAAAGGATTACATCTAGAATGCCCATTTCCATCAGTTCTGATTGTCTCATTATTGGGAATAACTTATAATAGTTGCATAATTTGGTCTATAAGAATTAATATCATTATACCAAGACAAATAGTTCTCTGAGTAGACTTAAGACTTTAATGAGATTAAGAACAAATGCTGGTTTTGCATATGCAGTGTGTTTCTTTAGGCCATGCCAACACAGGGTCCTTGACACGTACCCTGCTCTCAAAGATAATAGTTAAGATGTAAAGCTGTGGCTTGAGATGAGATAAACTTGCCCAGAAGCCTAATTTGCATCTTTATCCTTTTGACCTTACAAATTAATGAATTAGAAGAAAGAGCTGATGGCTGCTCCCCGGAACACCTTCCTTAAGAGATGCACATTAGTAACAGCAACCAAGAACTACACCTCTCTTCCCTGATGGAATCAGTTACAAAAATGAACAGTTTCAACTGGATCCAATTGGTTCTGACCAGTGTCAACAAGTTCAAAATGGTTCAGACTGGTTTAAAGCACATCAAACCAGTTCAGCCTGGAACAAACTGGTTCTGACTGGTTTGAATCAGATCTGACCATTCCTGACTGCTTTAGACAGGTTTCAACTGGTTTAAAACACTTCTAACTGGTTCAAAGTGGTTTTTAACCTGCTCCAACAGTTCTGCAAGTTTTGACCACATCGAGATCCAACCAGTTTGGACCACATCCAACTAGTTCTGACTGGTTCAAATCCAGTTTCGACCACATTCAATCAGTTTCAACAGGTTTTGACCCAATCCAACAGTTCAAACCAGTTTAAACTGATTTAAGTTGGTTTGTACTGGTTTGAACAAGATCAAAATAATGAATAAAGGCAGTATTTTAGGTTTTAATGAAAATCTGGGGAGGTTTTGGTATCCTCATCACCTTCCCCTCGCTGTTCTATCATCACAGTATCAAACTCCACAGAGCAGCAGCAGCAGGAGATCCTGGGCAGAAAGCTCAGGCAGTCCTGTCATTGTCAACACCTTTGCAACCAGGTACGGTTTTTCTCTAGGCACAGAACAGCTCCCAGAGAAAAATGACTGTAATAAAGTTGAAATAAAATAAATAAAATAAAATAAATAAAACAAAATAAAATAAAAATGTGTGATAGCAGTTTCAGAGAATATAATAAATGGCAGTTACACCTAAAGATGGTAAGCTAATTTGTACTCATTTTGTGGCATTATTGACAACTACACAGGAAAATTAATCAATACCTAAGCTATCTTATTTTCCTTTAAGTGATGAAGCCCTGTCTCAAATGGGTTTGTATTTTATTAAAGTGGGATTATTAGATTAAGCAAGCAAAGCCTCTGTGCAAATTAAAACCTTTTAACATCTCTGTCATTAGAAAAATACTAAACTTAATACGTGTTACCATATTAAGGGCTATGTTTTCATGGGAGGCTGAAACTTTAAAAGATCCAGTATGAAATGAGAAATGGCTTCTATGAACTGCCATTGATAATGCAGCACAAGAAAATATTACACATTTTGCTGATCTTTTAATATAACACACGCATAACAGGAAATAATTTATCAAAGTGGTGCACAGAATAAAAATAGGACACAAAGTTACAGACATTTATCCCTAGTTTTGAGACAGATCACCTGCAGCAGTTTCTAGTTATTAGTTTGAAAGTTCTGTACTAAAAATGAAGTATTTGTAATAAAGTATTTAATGAATGAACATAGCTAGAATGCTGGTAAAACAAACTACACCTAAGTGCATTAAGTGGAAAAACTGATGTGAAAATGTATAATAAGACCACATCAGAAAAACAAGGCAGCAAAGAGCGGATCAGAACACTTCTAGCTACCTAAGCAGCCAAAGAAACAGGGAAGGATTTGTCTTGAGGGATTTCAGTGATACCTCATTTTGTGTAAGCCTATATAGACTGAAGGCATGTATTCAGCTAACCATGCTCGAGGAAATGAAATTTAATTTAATTTAATAAAGACAAAACAAAACCACAAACAAATAAACAAAAAAAAAAAACAAAAAAACCCCACCCAGGTGTTGCCTGTGGTCATATGTGAAGGAAGAGTGGGAGCTGTACAGAATAGTTGCTCTATTCTTGTCACTGTCATGGAATAACTTACATCAAAGTTCAAACATTTTACCATTTGAGACCAAAAATTAGATGCATGCAATACAGCTGATCTATTGAGAAATGATAAAACTGAAATATAAAGACCACAGAATGGGAGGAAGAAAACCAACAGCAGAAGAATATTAAGAAAAGGTAAAGAATGCAAAGGTGATAGATTCAAAGATGGCTCCCCAATACCCAATGAAAGCTGAAAATGATAACAGTTTCAATAATTATTTCAAGAGTGTGGAAAAATATTGCTAAATTGTTTGTTTATTTTTTGGTCATCACATCTTTAAGACTCATCTCTGTTCCAATATGCTGGAGTAGCAAGCCATACTGAATAAAGAATCTACTTTTTTTTTTTTTTTAATGCCTTTAGGCTGCCAAGAAAGAAATACAAGTAGAACTCCAAAGCATTTTTTAAAAGATGAACAAAAATACAAGGGTAAAAGAATATTGTGATAATTTAAAAGAAACTCTTAATAGAGAGGAAGTAGATTTTAAAAAATGTCGTACATTCCAAGACTTTAGCACTTTTAAATTTCAATCTTGTATTTAAAGCTGTAACTATGCATACATGACATAATGTAAGACAAAATTCTTAATTCATTATGTAAGATTTCTTTCAATATCTGAAATTATGCATGTCCTTGGAAGGTTGCAAAGTTTAACTAGTTTATATTTTATTTAGTACTTATGATCCTAACAGCAGGCTTCCTTAGGCCTCATTTCCACTTAATTCAGAAAAACAACATTCCTTATTCATGTACTGTCTGATCAAAGGCTTACATTTAGCACAACACACACTAAAAAATAGCATATTTTGAGTAGATTTCTTACAGCTAAATAAAAAAGTGAGGCCACCTCATGGAAATTAGTTCAGGTCATACTCATTTTGCAATTTGTGCATGAAGTTGTCTTGCCAAATTTAAAACATTCAAAATCAAAAAGAATAAAGGAATAGTATGATATGGATACATAATGGCATAAACACAGGCATAACAATAAATGAATTAAAAAAATGTGGGGTGAGGCTTCTCAAGTGGTTCACATTTGCATTTATTTACATTATTTGCATGCTGACTAAAACCACTTTGGGCAGAAAGGATTCCAGGCATTCACACAATTGCGTTTATGCTGATGGATCTTTGGGCCCAGCAGCCACAAGAGTGAGCAGAGGGAAATGCCAATTACTTTGCCTTGAGTATTATGGGCAGATTGCTTGTACTTAACAAGCCTGTGTGTCCCATCAGTCACCGCCTGTCAAGGTACAGAACCAAAGTTCTACTTAAATGACCGGGGTAGGATAAGGTCAAGTCAATCACATTCAATTTCTAGGATGGTTTAAATACCTGGTACACCTCATACAGCCACTGACAAAACAAATAAATGGTCTGTGCAGTTACAAAAATTATTACCTCCTAAATTCTAGTTCCCTTGAATTTGATGTGATGGTCTGGCCTGACCTCTGATACCTTCTCAGGAGTTTTGCAATCAAGATGCCTCAGCTCCCAGCAGTGGTCATGGTGGAGCAAAGGCAGAATACAGTCAAAGTGTTCCATAGCCAACCATCAAAACAAATTCTGGCTGAGCTTTTGTTCATTTTGCTGTGCCGAAACTAATAAGCAGATGCAGTTTTATTGAGTCAAAGACAAAGTAAAGAGGTTATTTTAAGGACCTGTGAACTGACAATGCTTCTGGACTAGAATTAATGTCATGGAGCTCAAGACAAGCACCATCCTGGCTTATGGTGTTCTGGTGCCAGCTTTATTCTGCTTGAAATACAAGTTTGTTATGCTTGACAAACTGAGTGTGACCAGAAACAATTTGTTTTACTTCAGCTGCTGCAGAGGAGACAGGCACAAAAGTGTTCAATTCAGTATTGAATGAGTTTGGTTTGCTTAATTTCTTACTTCTGTTAAATATCTACCTGCCTACAAGGATGGGAATATGGCAACATTTGAAAAGTTTCAGGTTCACGCATGACAAACGGGAAGAAAAATAAAGAAATTCTCGCAACAATCCACATTTCGGATTTCACTGATGATAAAAGCTGTTATTTTCTCCATTTTAGAATGCTTCCAACTTTCTGCTTATTAAATAACTATCTCTCCTAACAGCCTGCTGTCCACTTATCAAAAGCAAACTCTTCCTTAGATAGAAGTGTAAAAACTCATTTAAAGGTACACATTTTGACCAGAGGTTCTTTACTCTGGGAATTTCTCTTTAACCATTGTGAAAGAGATCCTAGCACAGCTTAAATTATTTTTTTTTTTTTCCCAGCACTTTTCAAGACAGAAATCTGAAGGAGAAACAATTTGGATATAAATTATCACTTCTCCTTAGAGCTGGCCTTACAGGCCTTGCAAAATACATGTCTGCAGATCCCCACCAGCAGGAGCTGGAGCAATCTGTTCTGCTCTTTAGTCGAAAAAATGGATCCTTCTATCCAGATCCATTTAATCCTTCAAGTACTTTGTACATGCATTGATTCTTTGTCAGACTTTCAGTGGTTTTGACTGAGATACCCTTTCTCCCATGTTCAGTGTATGTTACAGTATCAACTCTGTTAGTTCAGAAAGTCCATTTCACTCTTGCACATTGTAAACCATCCCTTTCTTTCACTTTGTCCAAGAGACTAAGTAAAACAACAAAAATCCCATGATCAACAAACATATGTTTTTTCCTCTATGAAAGAGAGGAGTCTTTAAAAACCCCTTTAAGGTCTTATTAAGGAGAAAAAGTGGACTTTTGAGCAACAACAATGGCATTTATACCCAATTTTTGAAATAACATTATCTACACCAGCTGTGTCCAAATTGGCATTTCCTCTGGACAAGACAATTTCTTTCTCAGGCTTCAGCCACTGACCTTGCAATCAGGGCCCTGGACAGTCAAGTGTTGTTTCAGCATCCCTTGGCTAACCACACATGTGGCCCAGCAGCCACACAGATGGGCTGGGCTGCTGTCACTGCTCCATGTGCCCCAGCACTGCAACCCCAACACCACGGCCATCAAGTGCCTCATCCAAGATCCCCTCACTTTTTATTTTCCCCCATTAAATGCCACAAATTTTATAGGATATATACTTTCTCTAGCTGCTGACCCCGATATTGAGTTCCCTCAGGTATTTACTCTAGTTTTGAATCAAGTTTTTAGATTTGCTTCTCCTTCCTATGTTTTATTATTCCGCTGATTTCACATGCCAACTGAAAAGAGAATTAACTTTCTGATTTGCTTTCTCAGTGAGGCAAATTGAATTTGTTACCTTCACCACAAATTAATACAATACAGCTTGGAAAAAATATTTTATATATACTTGGGAAACTTGTAACACTTCATGATACTAGCTGGCATATGAATAATTCAGATTCAATTACTCAGTGACAGAGTCACTAGACAAACTGCAAAAAATTAATAGTTTATTTCTTAGTGTGAAGGAAGATAGTCCCCTATATTCAGCATCTGAAATAGTGTAGTGAGTAGATATAGAAACAGAAAGTTTTAGTGACAACAGGAGGACCAAAACAATGCTGTTTTCTTTCACAGTTCTGGCTTCCTGGCATTACAGCTGAACAAAGCTGAAGCCATAGATGAACCAATGATTTTACCTGCAGAGTAGCAATTTCATTTGACTCTCACACAAAAAAAAGACAGTTCTTAAAAGATGAGGCTTTTTCTAAAATTACTGTGACAAAGTAAGCAAATTAACAATCTATTTCATAAATGAGCATATCTTTGGCAAGAAGGAGGTGTGCCAACTTTTGGGAAAACCTGGAAACCACAGCAGGACAGGAGACCGCAAACAGATATTACTTGCATTAAAATTGCTGGGGAAAAAAACAAAACAAAACAAACAAAACAAAACAAAAAACCAACAACAAAACAACAAATAAAATCTTGAATCTAAGCACTTATACTTCAGTCTTTGCCAAGGGAGGAAGGAAAGTTTGTGTTTGTCCTTCAGTGGGGAAAGAAAGGTGATATAGAAGTCACTGGAAAATGGGCAGTCAGTTTGAAGCAGAGTTGCTAAATCCATTAAGTACTTCAAAAATGGACACAAAATCTCATGTTTTCTTATTAAATTTGCTTTTCACTTGCCTAGTGAAAACATGCAAGCTTAAAACATTTGAACATTAGATACTGAGGAGAAAAGAAGAAAGGTCAGAGCTTCTTTGGAGTCCAAAAAAGTGACTTGGGTAATTGTCTAATTTAATTTTTAAGAGAGAGATAAGACTTAGCACAGGTACAGGAGAAAGATAAGACAGTGACACATTTACATCTACACTGTGATAAGCCTAGCCATGCTACTGAACTGCAGGAATGATCATTATTTGTTACCACACAATGCTCAGTATTTAGGCAAACAAACTCACATTTACCCCAAGGCAATCATTTATCTGTTTGGAAAGGCTTGCATTTCAGTTTGGGAATTCCTTCTTTTAACCAAACACATATAGTCTTTGCTTCACTCCAAAAAAGGTCTGAGGTTCCCTTGCTATTGGAAAAGCTCATTCTAAGCAAAAGCAGAAAAATTTTAACTAATTACTTGAAATTACTGATGGAAAAGAAAAGAGTGATGACATGTACATGAAAAAAAAAACAAACCCACCAACAAATAAAACAAAACCCAAAAAAATGCAAACAAACAAAAAAGGAAAAAACAAAACAAATTAAATAAAAAGAAACCCAACACATAAACAAAACCTAAACAAAGCCCTATTTTTGCCCCACTCAGCAGAATGCTTCCTCCATGCTTGGACAGAAGTCCCTGTTAGCTCTTCTGATACAGTTTGAAAAGGGAAATGCACAGACATGAGCTCTGATGATTAAACGCCACAAGACAACATTTAAAGATAGATTTGGCATTAAATTACAGATGATAATTTAGCATATTTTACTTTTCCAGTGTTTAGTTCTTCAGTGAAAACTGAACAGTCATGTATTAAGAAATTTCATTTCACATTGAAATTCAGTTCTTTCAGAACTTTATTAACCTTGAGACTAAAGCAAAAGCTTTGAATCAAATGTTCAGTAATAAGATCTGAAAAAGCATTTGTTAAATAGTTAAAACTCTATTAAAATAAAAGGAACAATTTTACTTTCAGAGAAGAAAAATATCATAGAAGTTATCTGTAAGATATCCTAAAATATGTATTAAAATAATTCAAATTATAGTGAATTTTTTACAGCTAAAAGTATGCTGTCACGGGTGGCACAGAATCTGATGGGTTTTTGCTTTTAACATTCTGTTAGTGAACTGCTTCCAAATATCCTAAAAACAATAGTTCTAAGAAAACAGGGGTTATTGTGAATCAGTGATTGATTCTATAAGTTGCAGAAATAAATAAAAAAAAATTGAATAAATATTTCTTAAAAAATTGAGAAGTCAGACGTGGCAACAAAACCAAATGCAAATAAAATCATTGTTTGTGCCATTGCCAAGATTAGTCAGAATTAGTCAGACTTTGCCTTCTAAGAGGTGATTTTGGTAGCGGTGATAAATTCAACTAAAATGTGATGTATGCAAACTAGAATTAAATGAGCTGGATTACCTGCAAATTGGAATACATCTTATTTGTTATTTCCTCGCATGCAAAAGCAAAGATAACGTTTTAAAAGGCATGGACAACATTACAATTTATTACTGCAGCACAGCCATGACCTGCTGTACAAAGCAATTACGCAGCTGCAGAAAAGCCCTGTTTAATTATCCTTTCTAGTTTGGGTTCCTTCATAACTCCACTGCACAGTTTTAGCTGCACCAATCCCAGATTCTCCAGTCTGCACGCCTGACACAACAGCAGCTGCGGGGTTTGGTTTACAGCGGTACCTGCAGAGGGCTGCAGACGGCTGCCACGGCCACTCTGAGGTGTGAACTGATCCTGTTTGTCAAAGCAGGTGCTAATGAAAATGCAAAATGATAACGATTTAAAAGTCAGCGTTAATTGTTCCGCTGCTGAACACGGCAGAAGGAAAAAGCCACCGGTGAATCTGTTGTTATTGAATGCAGCAGCAAGGAATGATACAGCGGATGGAGAAGGCAACACGATACTTCTACCAAAGGCTGCTGGAGATGGCAGGGAGCAATGAATCATTTCCCATGTAGGGTTTAGAGTATTGCTTATCTTATTCCAAGACACACATAAGAGGAACAGACATAAATTTGTCAAACTGCCTGCTGTGGCACGGTAGGACCAATGGAATAAAAGGGAAAAAAAAAAAAATAAAAAAAAGAAAGAAAAAAAGTTATCTCCTTATTTACAGCGCACTGCTTATAAAACTATGCTGGTACTGACCACCAAGGGCTAGACAGCAGCCATAATCCAAACAGTTCACAAATCATGGACTCAGAATGGTTTGGGCTGGAACAGGCTTTAAAGAGCATGCAGTTCCAAACTCCACTGTCATGGGCAGGGACACCTTCCACTAGACTAGGCTGCTCAGAGTCCCATGCAACCTGGCCTGAACACCTTCCAGGCTGAGGCATCCATATCTTCTCTGGGCAACCCATTCCAGTGCCTCACCACCCTCACAATGAAGAATTTCTTCTTAAAATCTAATATAAACCCACCCTCTTTAAGTTTGAAGACATTACCTTTTGTTTTACACCTACTCTCATAAAAAGAATACAACACCCCTGTAAAGGGAATGAAGCACAAAATGCTGTGCTTGCCCTGATGCTCCATCAACTTAAATCCTGTTACATTTCATTATTTCAAGCCTAGAAGTAGTTAAGACATTTTGTTCTCCTGCTGTTTGCTCACCCCTGGGAGCAGCCACCTCTGGCACAGCACAGCTCTCTCCTCCAGAATGGAGGGATTGTGGGACAGGCCTGGTGCCTCTTGGTCCCCACCCAGCTGCATCCAGGAGGTAGCAAACACAGGTTGGAGACTAAAAAAGAATATTTCAAGTCCTTCTCATATAAACCATACCTGATCAACCTATGGATAACAGGGCTGTCTACAAGTCATCCGTTTGGTTAACTTAGATTGTTTTTTTAGATGCAGCCACAGTTTTTCGACAGTACCTTAATTGCTATTTTTGAAATACAACTTACCCTCTAAGTTCTCAACTGCTCTGTAATAAAATTCCCCACGAGGTGTTATTGAAATTCAAATATCCCACTCATTTAAATAAAGTGCTGTGAGCGCAACATCACATAATTTCACAAAATTTGTAGATATTTAAAACTGATTACATATTTTTGTTTGAGAAAGCAATTTGTGCAGGAACTTCATCCTATAAGCAATATTCTTAGCTGAGATTATATAGTCCCTTTCAAACAATGTGTGGTAAATTGTTGATTATAGTCAATTAAAGGATACAATACGAAATGCTTTTATGCTACACAGTACTTTCATCCGTAGGAAATTACTAGCAAATGCTATCAAACAGTAAAACCGATGAAAACTTGTTAAAAGCAACAACATACCTTGCACACAATGAATAAGTCATTGAGATTCCCTAAATCCAAAATCATTCTGGTACCTGTGTGCTCACAGTACAAGACTTCACATTACAGAAATGATCAAAGCAGCACTCTATTACCAATTTCAGCTAAAGCAATTATCAATTTCTCTCTTCCATTTTTGAGGCTTGATGTTACCCCATGTTAAAAAAAAATAAAGATAAAAAAAAATTTCTTCACATGTATAAAACTATAAAAATGTAACCCACAAATACAATGTTCCCACCTCTTTGCCGGGAAAAGAGAAAACAGATGGTGTCTTTTCCAGTGATAAACTAGGTAATCTGTATTCCCTTCTAAAGATGCCAGTCTCGGTCTTCCTATGTTTTATTTGGCACATCAGTTGCAATATCATCCTGTTTCTATCACCAGTTCTCCAGACAACCACCAATGTCTGACACACTCCTTTGTGAATTAAATGCAAAATCAGATGGTTTAACCTGCCTTGTTCAACTCTGTACTACAGCACTGCACAGAGTTTTCTGACGAGATCTTGCACAGTGCATCTTCTTAGTTTTATTAGCTTTATGTGTCAAAGTGAAAGGTTTAAACAAACTCTTCCGAAGATTTTACTACTGTAAATGGAAACAAAGAACAGGCTAATCAACGACGTTCAGCAAATAACTGATGGAACAACAAAGAACAACAATAATAAATCAAACAAACATCTGTGTTAATTGATTCTGCAAGTGCCTTTTCATTAATACCAGGCCATACTTCTAGACTATGTCAATAAGGATAAGCAATACAGAGTCTTCAAGAAAAAAAGAGCAATCACTGCTATTAACAAGCACAACATTCTAATGATTGCTTCCTTGCTTAAACATTTAGATAAAAAAATCCCTCCACTGGAACAGGAATAATGTCTGATCTGCTCTGGGTAGCATTAAGCCAAGTTGAGGCTCCAGTGCAGGAAGAGCTTGTGGTGCTCTCTGGAGGATGCTCCATGATCTTTGCCATTCATGAGGACCTCTGGTTCTCCTCAAAGTGGGCCTAGACCAACTCAGAATCAGGGAACAAGCTTGAATCCAGAGTCAGGCAAGCTTCAAAACCAGGCAATCTCCTCAAAACCATGGCAAAGTGAGCCTAGACCATCTCAGTCAGGGCTTAAATCCAGAGTCAGGCAAGTTCCTGGGTGCCATGGTGGAACCTCACTCTACCTGCCTGGAGCTCAACGGTGTGACCATACTCACTGCTTTCCACACTGAGCTTTTGAAAGGATTAGATAGCTAATATTTTAAAACCTTTAAAAGATTAAAAACTTGTAAAAGACTTGCAAAGTGACCTTGCAAGTTTGAGCTGTTTATAGACTTCACTTCATGAACTCGATTTGTTTATATTTACAAGTGTGACAGAGATATACTTCAGTCTTTGGAAATTAGGATGCATATTATATTTGTCCCCTCAAATGCTGTAAATCTATAAAACTACTGTGCAAATAAAAAATACATAACCAGAACTCTATTTTCTGATCAAAATCTAATTTCATGTCCAGCTTTTTATTTGCTTATACAGGTACTACAGTGGAATAAATATGCCCATAGTCCAAGTAGCCTCCCCGTTAAGTTTAAAAATATGGGGGGGAAAGTATATATGCAGATTTGCATCTATTTAATCACAAATAAAACCCATTGCATATTCCTGCAGTCTGGAACTGTACCATGTTACCTTAATCATCAACAGAAGGCAGAAATCTATTTCATAAATGTTTCAAAAAAGCACTCAAAATGTAGATGTCAATGTGCTGACTAAAGCTGGCACGAAGTGCAAAGCAAATAAAACAACTGAACCTTTGTTATTGATAGAAAGCACTCAGACAGCCCCAGGGTTCAGCAGAATACTAAACAGATTACTGGAACCACAACCAACACCGCTCGCGAGTGGTGCCGACTTCATTCTCAGGGTTCTATACTAGATGGAAACTCCTGTTATTTTACTAAGAGCTGATAAATGAGTTAGCACTATAGCCTTTTCCTATCCTTTTCTTCTCAGGGTTCTGTTAGCTATTTCACAGTAGTGCATTAGAATTATATCCCTGTACTCCAAAAAGTCTCAACAGATGCTACAAATATAGATCCCGTCAGAGGTGACAGAGACACTTCCAGCTCCTTCTCAATTAAGCAACAGAGCTACAGGAGATGCTCTCTTTCTGAAGCCATATCTCATGCATAACCATGCTACATATACTGCTTTAAAATTTAAAAAAAAAAATTAGTGACTGTTTAGATAGATCGATTTTCCAGTGTATTTTGTCTTTAGTTCTACAAACAGTTAAGGTAGTAAAGGTTTCCAGTCTATCACTGCTGCTTCAAACATTCCCCCTAAATGAACAGCTTCAAAATCAATGCAAATGCTTTTCCAACAATGTGGGCTGTTTGGTGATGTCCAGAACAAGAAGGGTAGACCAACTGGAAGCAAATATGTAAAAAGAAAAAGCTGGCAAAGAAGATCGGCTATCTGTGTCTCACACATTTCCACAACAAATCTTGCCTCTCATCAGCTGTTGGGAGCTGGAAAACCACACTGAACACAGCTAGAGAATTATACAGATTGTTGTTACTGCAACTCTACAACATGTTAGAAAGACTCTTTCAAACAGAAATAAGAACATGGGTATTTTGAAAATATGTATTTCACAGATTCCTAACATAGATGGGTTGATTCTCTGATTAAAAAAAGCTTACAAATAATAAGGAGAGTCCAGAGTACTCAAACTTTTGTGGAGTTCTGTGAGAGAAAACAACCAGTCTGGAAAACATTCCTTATACATAATTAAGAAAACAACTGGCAAGAAGCACCTGCTTCCATCAAGAAAAGCACATTGTCAGCGTGCTAGCTATTCCAGCTGGAAACAAAGTAGAATTTCATTTAAAGAAAAATTACGGTCTCAAATGAAGACATTATTAGTTAAAAGATCAATACAGATATAATAATATATATATATTTTATATGATAGTTAAGCCTACAAAATACTAAGATATTTTTCTCAATTCTAATGCAAATTTTAGAAATACGTAGTAAATAAAACAAAAGCTGTCTGTTCACACTAACACAGTTGAAGTGGGGGGAGATATTTTTACAATACAATTTTAAAGACTTGTAAATTTGTAAACTGCAGATGAAGATTTCCAAAAGCAGTCCATTAGTTGTTGAGGTGATCTGAACAACATATACAGAAAGCCAATCTATTTATTTAGTACTAAGTATGTCATGTAACCATGACTCAGTCAGCATTTACTCTAAGAAGTGTTTATACTTCACTTACAGAACCACCAAATTCTTAAGACCCAAAGATAATTTAGTTGCCACTCTATGTGCAAAAAAATTGTTTCACTCCCAGGGGTATTCAATACTCTTGTATTTTCCATTATTTATTTGTGATTGGATTTATTACTTGAAGATTCTGCCAAATACTTACCATTAGTACTTTAGGAGTAATAATTTAGCTCCATCACTATTCAGTATTAGCTCAAATGCTCATATTTCATAGCTGCAATATTTAAGCAATGTGCCCTTTAGAACATCACTTCACATCCAAAAAAATTAGGAAGAAAACACAAACAACTAATCTGTCATTTTTGTGGCTATTCCCCATTTCAGCATTTACCACTTGCTTGCTACAACTCAAAAAATTCCAATTTAGCTGCTGAAAGCCCAACCCACAGCCCCAGGGGCTTCTGGGCTGCTCCAGCTGCCATCACCTGCCTTTGCCACGCTCTTACACAGCTTATGTGCACATTTGGTTTGCTGTGGATTATCACTCTTCCTTTCAGCCTTTTGTTTTTCCCCCTACCTAACTGCTTCCAAGTTTCTTTAAGTACGTTATCCATCTTCCAAATTCTCCTCATGAGATCTAATTGGACTCCATTTCCTTGAAGCTGAAGCTCGCTGTGGTACTTCTGCAGTGTTTCTAATCTCTCTGTGGACCTTGTATATTTTTCTTTTTTCTAAACTTTCAAGTATTTCACCTCCTCACAGTTCAGTATTCCACGTTAATTTTATTAGCATGTTGTTAAACACACTCTCCCAGATCATTAATAAAGACATTAAAAACGACTTGTTCTAGCAGGGATCCCTGTGGTACCCTCAAGACACCCTTTGTTTGTAGTGTTTCAGCCAGCTTTTAATCCACATAACAGTGCTCTTATCCAAGCCAATTTGAATTAATTTCGCAAGTCAGGCTTAGCAAAGCAACAGCCAACCTTTTGCAAAAATCCAAAATTACTACACTGATTTCTTCCACATTCCCCTCCCCCAGGTTTTGTAGGTTTTTGAATCGACTAAAACAGTAAGCTTTATTTACCAAATTAATTGACAGCTATACATTATGCACATATTCTATCATATCCTTTGGAATTTGTATACAATTTTTAGTACTTTTTTCCTGGTATATTACATTTCCTTCATAGCTTCTTGTATTCTAGAGGTGATAGTGTTGTAGTGGACACTGCCTTGCCAAATACTGATCCAATGACTAAAAGTGCTTAGGAGTATAGCCTCAGGCTCTACAGAGAAAGCAAAAGTAGGTTTATCTAGGAAATTAATCTGTATGACCATTGACAGGATTTCAGAACAAGTAGGATACTGTAGTTCTATGGAAATGGAGTTAAGACCAAACTAATCCATTTTCAACCTAAATGAAATCCAGCCTTCAAGACAGAAACTGTAAAGGTAAATATCAAAAGTCATAATATAAGTCAATTGCTGAGTAAATAGTAAATAAGGAATATCTGCACCTTCCTGTGTGACTGTATGTGTAGTTAAAGACATTTTCAAGTTATTATTTTTTTTTGCTTTTTATCTGTAATTATGAATTATGTTACAGGATTTTAGCTTACTAATTTTCTAATCATAAATGCTTTTTCTCAATTTCCTTGTCAAAGAGTTCTACTTAAAATTTATTACAATATCCCAGGCAACTCATCTCCTGTATTTGGTAACTTGTCTAGGATTTTGTGTGCACATGCCGTAATCCATAGCTGTAAAATGGATCTCTGAAGATTTTAAGTTTACTTCACCTTATTATCAGGTTTATAAATACTACATCTAAAAATCAGCGATAAGTCATAATTTATCAACTTCTCCAAGAATATAAGACTTTTACTATTCTCACATACCCTAAACTCCTTATTTCTAAAATTCTTCCAAAATAAATTTCTAAACTTTGATGTCCTTGTATTATTACATTATGCAAAATCACCCTGAATTTTGATGACTGCAAATAGACTGCATTCAGTAGCTCTAAACACATTTTAATTTTACAAAGGGTTCTAAGAAGAACCGCAAGGATCAGATATAAAACTCCAGTCTTACCATGATGGGCTAGGTAGTTTTATTAATATTCACTTTAATAAAGCAAAGGTCTGATACTATCTTTATACACATAAGACTCTCTATAAGAATGAACAAAATAACAGACACTAAATACAACTAGTTTTATTAAAAGCGACATGTTTTCCTTTTCAAGGAGGAAGTAACCAGTGGGTTTTTCAGCACTGTGGAAGTCAGAGATATGTGACGAGGTGTGATACAGAAATGTTTAGTTCTGTGCTATGGGAGTCAACACACTTCATGAAGGAATACGTAAACCCTTCTTTATGAAGTGCTTCCTTATCATCATCAGCACACTCAGTAGCCCATTATGAAGATATTACCCTTAATCTTGAAGTCTGAAGATTTCAAGCTTACTCATTTAATTTTATTAAGTGCCTACAAATATCCTTTTTTAATCTATACTAAGGTTCTTCTTAATTACTGCCTGCTTAACACTCCCATTCTAAGAAATTTTCTGTTAAAAGAAGAGAAAAAATGAGTTTATAACTTCTGCTTATCTGTTAGCTTCTGCTGGACAGCAAGCACCACTGTGTTGCTGGCAAACATCTGATCTGAAGATCACTTCCTATATTTCTGGGTAAAGTGGATGAAGAGAGACCATCTCACTTACTGCACAGAATGTACAGTACAAAAACATTGCAATTGTCATTTTTTGCTCCTGTAATTAGCAATTAAAATTTTGTGCTTTTATGCTGCCAGCTGCATCCACTGGCATAGCTGTATACATTTTTCATCATCAACATTTATCCAGAATATTTTTATTTCAATGCTCTCTGTGGAAATCTGATCCTATCCCTTCCTCCCTGCTCTCTCTACTTCCTCCTGTAGAGAGGAATTTCTCATGTCCTATTCCAAGCCTACATTGCAGGATCGTGCCAACTGCTATTCAGTCACAATCTTGCACAAACAACTCATATGAAATCAAGAAGAAACAGATGAAATCAGCAACATGGGACCAATGTGCTCTCAAGGGAATGACAGCTCTCCTGGTTTTGTTTTTCACTGATCTCCTGGGCCTGATGGCTGTGCTACACCTGAAAGAAGGAACTTGTGTGGGCTGAAAGGTGCAGAGAACAGGATATTCTAGATTTTGGAGATTCTCCTTCTCCATAACTACAGCCACAGGCGTCTTTCTCACACACTGAAATGGAAGAAAAGAGAAGCTGCCCTTTTTTCATTCTCCAGAGTTTGATGCTGATGAATCTGAATCTCATATGCAGATCTATGTTTCCCTCCAACAACATTAAGTAGTTTAAAGACCCTTCCTGTCAAAAGTTCATTTTGCTCTCCTTCTTCCCCAGGTTATTCTGTATCAGAGATATATTCCCGTACACACTTAAAAGTAGACATTGCATGATGGAATGTGTTATCCACTGCTCACACTTAATAAGCATTTTTCTATAGGTTTCATGTTCAAATTTAAGGGATTTTTGTCGAGCAATTTATGTAGGTACAAACTCCTTAAAGTGTCCATTGGGGACATCTGTCTTCCCAATTTCATCATTTCAAGTGAATATAATAGCCGTGTCCCCAGGTAAAAGTCATGATGCAATTCTATCAGACAGTTGCTGTACTTTGCTCAGTGTGGGTGTGAGAGCTAATTTTGTCCTTAGATTCAGAGGCTTCATTAACAGTCTTAACACATTCACTGCAGCTTTCTAAATCCTTTCAGGCTTTAACACTTAAGCTACTGAAAAAAAAAAAAAAGAAAATAAAAAGGAAGTTCATATACAGAAAACGCTATTTCTCTAACCTGAATAAAGCAGATCTTTTAGATGATGCTAAATGCACATTACAGCACATCATTCCACTGAAATGAAATTTATGGGAAATAAATCATAGCTAGTAAAGGCTGTAAATCACTATTTTGGGTAATTTATTCTGATATAAAATATGTGAAACTCTGAATTGAGATGCATGGAGAAATAGAATGAAAATTATGTGCCTACTATACGAAGGCATATGAACATCAACATAATGCATATTCCACCACTTTGCTGTTACGCCTTTGTATTCTAAGAATTTCATCATGTGACAGTACATTGACTACAAAATTCAATAATTAAAGTACGTTGAACAATAAACACCTTTTTTCTTCCCCTAGACATGTATGTTTTTCTAGCTTTAATGTTTCATACAGCAGGGTAAATTCTAGCCATTTTCTGAAGGACAAAAAAAAAAAAAAATTAGAGAAAAACCAACCGGGAAACTCTCCCCAATATTTTTTTCAGTATATGTGACTTACAGGATGAGAAAAAAAAAAAAAATTAGTCTTTTTTGTAGGTCATGCAAAGCTTCCACACACAAAAAAGATTTTCATCACCTTTCATCACATACATGTTGCATGAGAGAACCCGTCTCAATTATATTTTATTCCTCAAAAACTGTCCATGATATCAAATTATAATAGACATAACCAAACTTTTACATGTTGCTGTTTTGGAGTTAGGAGACTTAAAATTCTGCATCTAAATAATAAATACAGAATCCAGCCATACTTCAAATTAATGTGAAAAATGACAGCTATATTTAGAATTTCCATAAAAAAGGGAAGCTTTACTATTATCCTGATACTACATGCTGATTTATTTCTGTTCCTTTTCATGCTCACTCGTCTTAACCCAAAGGCTGCTTCTTTTTGATTCCAACTTTATGACTGAAGTAATACAAGAAATTTTAAATTATGGATGAACTTCATTGCAGTTAGCCTTGCTCCACACAAAATGACTTCCAACAGCTACAAAACACATCTTTTTTTCTAGCAGCAAGGAGGGAGGGTTGGTGTAGGAGTCACTTGTGGGGATATCGTTTTCCACAAACAGGCATTACCTGGAGGGTGCCTCCCAAGAGAAACTCTCGCTGCTTTCAGGCTGAGGCCTTTTACAAAACAAAGGGACCCAAAGTGTCTGAAGAACCAAGGTTGTTGGCTGGACTACACTACACAAACATTTTCTAGGTGCTCCCACATCATTCCTTGGGAGCAGCAGCAAAATCCAAAAGCAATTCAAGAAGAAAGCTAATTTTTGTCAGAATCCAAAGACCCTTTCTTATAGTGAATCATGTCCACTCATAGGCTTCATTTATCAATACACTGAGAGAGCAAAAACGTGCCCCTCTGTGCAAAGTACAGATATTTTGGGGATGAACAAAACTCTTAGTGGATCTGAAGCTGAAGCAACAAATATAAGGCAAAAAGACTGGCAAGTACAGATTTGTTGAGACAGAAGCAAGAAATGAATGTCTCTCATGTCTCCTTTTTCAAGACCACAGAAACAAAACCTGTTTGGAGTGAAACTTGCTTAGGAGAAAGAAAAATGCTTAATTTCCCTCCTAGTCTTCAGAATCTCTGAATCAGTAAGTTTTCATGATCTATTGCTCTCTAAACCAAATTATGATCCATGCTGACTTCTGACTTTGGAATAAATAGTTCCCCCTATTCCCTGAGAACCAGCTGTCTGGAAGCACCTATTCTATCTGATTGGACAGTTCTGGGGTTGCACCTTTAGTTCATATGTAGGGGTTTTATTTCACTGATGGCAGATTTCAGCTCAGGAAACAGGTTTTCATAGTCACTTCATCAGCTAAAATAGTCTAAATGATATTTTTTGCCTGCATCTCAGGTTTTCTTTTGTCTCATTTTCTTGTCCTGCACTCTAGACAAGTGATAATTTGCTCTGGATGAAAGCTATTATATGCATATAACATGAATTTTATTTGACAAATTAAAATTGCTTAGAGAAATTACTATTTGAATGTATGTAATAAAAAAAACATTGAATCGGTCTTACACATCCTTTTCCATGTTCACTGAAATTAAGTATATTGCCAAAATGAAGGTATATTTAAATATATATAAGGTATAATGAAGTTATATTTAAAACTGCATTCTATATTTTTAATTTTAGTATTTGTTAGATTTTTCAGTATCTACAAATACAGTATCAATTACTGAGCAAACATTCTATAAAACAACTTCTTTCTGAGATGAATTACTGCCCTCTAGGTAGGGTACACATAGATATGAATGTAACAATACTTTTTGTGACTCTTTTCCCTCTTATATTAAGGAAAATGAAGAATTTAAGACAAGTTGATAGGTCTCACATTACCAAAACAGAACATGAACAACAGATAGACAACCACTCCTGGAAAAGATGTCTGTAATAAAAGAAACTCTGCTTTATATTACTGAATGATATTATTTAAAGGGTTTTTTTTCAAGTTTTGAGGAACGTTTTTAACACTGCTTCTCATGGCAGTTTACAAATATTTTAAACCTTTCCCTGTCTCTGCAAAAGGGAAGAAAAAGCCCCAATACAAAAAGCAAACTATCAGTAGTCTACTTCAAAAGGGTTTTCTTGCTCTAAAACACTTTGTGGGCAAAAGAATTAATCTCAAGGCTAGGAGCTACATTGTGTTTTGGTACTTCTTTTACCACAAGCTTAGTAAATCATGACAAGTGAATGGCCAAGTGACAAGTTTGCAGTAGGAGCTTTTGGTCCTCCAGAAGGAACGATGGTGGCCTATCAGTAGATAGTAGCACAGCAAACTCACCTGGTTTCCTGCAGCTTGCAGAGAAAGATGAAGGGAAAAGCAAAGTCACAATAGAGGCTTAAGCTTTACTGTGCACTAGCAACAGTTTTCAGCTACTGAAAAGGCATTTATTTGTAGTCCCAAAGTGTTTGGAGAAAATAAACACTGATTAAGTGGATTCAGAGGTATTTTTCCCCATAAAAGACAGATTTAGTCTGATGTGGTAGATTGAGGAGTCAGAGTACAGAAAGGCAAAAGTCCACAGGTGTGGACACGAAACTGATTGACAGAGGTCACAGAGGCTGTTATTCAGAAACCTCGAGTCTGACTCAGCAAAGGCCTTAAGAACTGCAGAATAAACACGGGATTAATTCCACAAAACTCACACTAACTTGGCATTAGTAAAGGTGGATCCATGTGGTCATCCAATGGCTTGGCATAGACTTTGACCACTTGCTAGCTGGCGAGAGACTTCCCAGTCTTATTGATGTGGACATCATTACTAAGGAGTTTCAATCAATCTAGACAACTTTCTACCCTTTCCCTTCCACTTCTGGCAGAAGATAAAGCACGTTTAGCAGCTCTTCTCAGAAGTGTTGATTCTTTGTCCAAGGTTCAGCAATATTGAGGGCAAAAGCAATATTGCTTTGTGTTGGTTGCTGTGAAAAGCCATCTTCACTTGAAAGCTTTTCTTGCGAGAGGAGAATGAGCATGGCTGTATTCCCACTGAACTCTCCAGATAAAAAGTACAAAACGCTCTGGGAAGTGCTGTGTAATCACAGAATATGAGAGGATGAAATTCCACTCCAGTGGATCACTACACATGAAGACATATGTTATATTGGGTCATCTTTTAAAAGACAGGCTAGGCTCCCTCAGTGTTCACAGTAACTGGTGTCAAGCACTGCCATGAACAACAATAAAGAAAATAATATATAATGACTCAACATGTATAGTAACTAAACAGAACAATCCCTAGAGATCTATCTTCTAGCAATTTTAGCTCATCAGAAAAACAAGAGTAGGAAATGTCGTAAAAAGGATTCATGATACTTGGCACAATCAAATAAAATTAAACATCAAAGTTAAAATAAATATGAAGATTCAACTTACACGGTCAAGACGTTTAAAGAAATATATCTATAATCACCGTAAAAAAAATGACAGAATAACAATTCAGAGTAAGACTTTCCAAGAGTAGGTAAAGGTTTTGTAGAAAAATGAAAGCGGGAAATAATATGGATATGAGACAGCCCAAAAATTATCTGTAAAATGGGAAGACAGAAGCTCAACATCATTATATCATATATATATATATTATATCATAGCTTTCAAACTTGCTCAATGAAAATTATTAGTTGTTGGATACAAGACCAATGCTTAGGAGTCCTGAGGGCACAAATAAGGACCCTAAGAAATATTATGTATAAATACTTGATTTCAAAACTGCTGAAGCACCTTCTGCAGAAAGTATGGAATGAAAGTACCATCTGTCAGCATAAGTTTCTGGATGCTAATGTATTTTTACAATGCTAATGTATTTTTACAATAATCAGTATTCCACTAAAGATGTTTGTTGCAGTAGCAATTAGTTACACAGAAGGATATTCTTTCCAATCTAAATTAATTTGTGAGGGTAAGTATATGGAATATAGACAAATTGTCTCTTGAACTGAGAAACAAATGAATTGGAGCACCAGTCCTCTGGTTTCCTGTGGTACATGCTTTTCCACACAAAGTTTGTCCTGGTTACAACATTTTCTTTTTATCCCTACATTCTAATGACAACTAAAATCAATCACTGTGCTCTCTGTTGCCATAGACAGAGAGACGAATCTACCACAGCTTGAATTGCCATTACAATATACTTAGGGTAAATTATCTACTCAGGAGTGACAGAAATCCTGCCAATTAAACAGAGTTATTCTGACCTCTTAAGTGTCATCAGACTATTATTAGAATCATTGACACACTGCATTTAAATATTTGAGATTTAGCATGTATTCTGCTCCTAGAACGCCTTGGTGTACAGCTTAAGTTCCTCATAAATCTGAGTTGTTTCAAATGGCAAAGATCATACTGCAAACTGCATGGACTTGCTGCAGGATACTTAACTTCAGGTCATTAGCATTTTTATCATCCATAGTGTCCCACTAAACCATTACCACTGTCAGGATGGGTTTTGCTCCTGGGCAGAATTTCTCTCAAACATGGCTTTTTCAAATTCTGAACATCCTCTTTGTGCTGCTATTAAACCATTTTGCAATAGCAATATTTCTGAACAAAGCACCCTTATCGCTGGGTAACCCACATTGCTGAGGGTTAGATGACCTTGGTGGTGCTCCAACATTTGTAATTCTCCAGCACAATCAATTATTTCATGATAATGTCTTTTGTCAAATAATATTGCAAGGCAATGAGGACGGGATTTTTTTTTCTTGTGAAAGAAAAGATCTGCTTTGACTGGTATACAGAAGTGTTCATACATGGGTCACTAACTGACAAGGGAATTGTAAATTACTTGGTAATAAAAAATAATAGCAGACATTTATATAGCATTGTACCTCACACAATGACCTCCAGGCTCATTATAATAAGTATTATTTGTCAAAAATGAATTGCAGTGACCATCATATCTTTCAACAGTTTTCATTTTAAAATGAGCCATAAGGAAATCTTAGATCTCAATCGGTTAGCCTAGCCTATTACAGCAGCTATACTAACCACTCTGTAAACAAAATACAGATAACAAGTTACAAAACCTATAAAAGATGAAGTGTCAAATTAAAATTTTGAGCAAGAAACTTCTGTTTCAAACTTCAAAAATTATTAACAGGGAGAAAAAAAGTTGCATGCAAAAGACATGTTTTTAAACCTTTCCTCAGAGTCCTGTACACAATCACAGCAATGAAATGACAAATGACAAGCAATGACATGGAAATCACAGCAGTGAAACAACAATCCCCCCAAAATTTGGGGCATCCTGACAAATATACGGAAGAATGAAAGAAAAAAAAAAAGGCTGAACTGTGTGTAAACATTTCCTGCATTGAACAGTATCATTCCATTGAATTTGGAAAATATCTAGAACTGAGAGCAATTGAGCATTGACCTGGACTAGCTGAAGCATTCCTGCGCCAGCTTTTGCCCTTACTTTTACTGACAGGAGTGTCTACAAGCTTAAATTCCCTAAGGATTCTGGCAACTCTGACTATGGAGAAGATGATGGACTAAACTGGAAGGGACATTCAGAAGTTATCTGGTCCAAAGCCACACTCACAGCAGGGGTGACTGCAGTCATGTCAGGAAGTTAGAGAGCTGTGTCTTGAAATAAACAAAAGTACAATGTCCTTTCCTTCAAACAGCTGTTTCTAGCCTTCAGAGTATCAAGCACTCACATTAAAAATGTAAATTAAAAGAAGAAATATTTCCATAGAAGCTAATATTTTATAACATCCAATCTAAAATTCTTCAGTGCAATAAAATGTATCACCTCACAAGTAGGGCATGATACCAATCAACACTAAGACATCTCAGTAGACATGTCACAAACTGCAATAAAAGAAGATGATACATAAAAAGTGATGGATGACTGTACTGGGGAAAACCACAATTTTTCAAAGCATTGCTATAGTTAAAAGACTGTAACATCTGAGAATGATAATGACTAATTAGTAATATCTGCACTAAATTTCATGTTTAACTGGCACTGCTTGAGGAGAGTTAATTCCTAAATCTTTAATGTATTTTATATCACCCAAGATGACTGAGGGCCTTACACATAAAATGCTACAGTCAAGAGCATAAATAAAATATATAAGAAATCATTTTCATATGTTTCAAAGACACATTTTACTTGAGGTTACAAAAAATACTTGCTTCTATAGCCTTTCAGCTATTTAGGCAGTAGGACATAGCATGTATATTTATATATAAATTTGCATGTGTGTAGGCTCAGATGCACAAACAGCACAAGGAGCTGTTTAATTTTCCTTCAAATACTGCATGAAGAAACCTAATAGACCCCTGCACCTTAGATTTATTTTCTTGCTGTAAATAAACTCGAAATTTTACACATCCTAAAAAAAATGAAGAGAAATTGTCATAAGTTTCTCATGTGATAGTTAATCTAAATTAATAATCAAGCATATAGGTTTATGAAATTAGAAGGAAAACCTCAGGCCCAAAGTCAATGGATTTCAGAAGTCTGGCTTTTCCTCTAAGGATGCTGCCTAACAGAGAAAAGGCAGTGTTGACTCCTCTCCAGCCCTATACTACTTAGCCCCATGTAAATAAAACCACTTGTGGGAAAAAAAAGATAAGAAGCAGCCAATTTCTAAAGCATAGCACAGGAACAACATTCAACTACTAAAATGCTTCAAAAATCTACTGGGTTGTTCAGCAGCTCTTGTTCTGTTTTGCTCTAGCACCAGCTGAAGAAGGGTTACCTCTCTCCAGAGACTTCAAAAGACTGGGTGACTCGTAACAAAGGCTGGACTGCTTCAACTGCATCAAAAACTCTTCATCTAAAGATGGTAGAATGCCTAATCTCTACCATAATAGGAGAGAGCAATTTAAAAACACATCCAAGTTATAAACTTGTTAGCCTTAAACTTAGATTCTACTTTTTCCACTATGACAACATTTTTTCCATATGAATAGAAGGGGGAAAACATCCTCCATAATCAGGCTTTCAATGTCATCAGGTCTGTCTCAATTGTGACCAAGTCAGCTTTCCCTCATCATAAAATGAAAAGCAAGAAGACTCTTTCATTTAATGACTGATTTTGTGGTACATTCAGAGAAGGTAGAATCCACTCCACAAGGGAACAAAATTGATACTAATCAAAAATTTCACAGGTCATCTATAAATATTAAAGTAAAAAGTAGCATCAAATTCAAACAGAGAAAAACATACAACTGATTCAAGGAATACAACAAGAAACAAAATGCCTTTGCATGCAAGCAGTAAAATGAGTTTCACCTGGATTTCCTCCAAGCCAAGTGAAATATGTAGAAATATAAGCTATGTATCAAATCAGCTGGTCAGAAAAAGAAAAGAAATTGGCAAAGAAAAAAACCTGGCAAATACCCAAAAGTGAACTAACACAGAAACATAGAAAACTTAAAAAAAAGAAAAGCCTCAGTTAATAGAGCAAAGAGGTTAAACAATATTAAAACTTTTTTTTTTTAATTCTTCCAAGACAAAAATAAAGAAAGCAAAGATTAAGCCAAGAGATGCTCTCTTTTAACACTTACATGTGATGCTGGAGCACATATTTACAAATTTTATCATTTATTACTTTTTACTGATCCATTATATGTTTATAATGTACCACTTCATAATCAGATGTTGTTTCTTTTGTGACTGAAATTTCTGTCAACATGGTTCCATTAGAAACAGGCTGTTATAAATTTGGGTTACCTTAAAACTGACTTTTCATATCAGTAACATGCAGTTAATGCATCTCACCACAAAGTTAGTCATGCATCAGCCTTGCTCTGAATCTACATGAAAAACTATTTCTTTTTAATCCACACATGAATGAGAGCTTGGTTATTTGAACTGTAGAAATCAAAGGATGATCATACACTTTCTTCTCCAACAGCCCCTATAAAAGGTTAGTATGCCTTAGGTTCTCTTGTTGGGTGAGCTATTCAGGCTTAGAAGAGACTTCTGAATGCACCATTTTAAGTAAAACAATTTTTAAAAGTCTTACTTACTCCTTTCTCAAAATGCTATCTTTGAATGAATTGCCATTGAATGGAATTCTTTTCCACCATCCAAACCCTGCAGTCTATCCTAGCTTTACAAACTTCCTCTTGAGCCCTGAAATGGAGTTTCTTTATCACCTTGGTTCTGCACACAAACTGGACTGGACATGCAACCAAAGCAGTTTTCTTTCAATGACTTTTTTATGCATTTCCCAAATATTGCATTTTCCTTACCTATTTTGCCTTGAGAGCATTGCTTTTCCTTTCTAGAAAGAGCTGTCCTCATTCATCAATACATTTTCCCTTTCTCACTTGTCCCCCAGAGTCAATCTCAAATATCATAACATAGATCTCTTACAGGTAGTACCACCAAGAGCAAACACTTCTCTATCATGCACCTTTTTTGATTTGTTTATAAGTTATTCATAACAGGATAGAACAAATTCTTAAAGTATCTTTCAAAACCACAGCATTAATGTACTTCTAAAAGGCATTTATTGGTTCTAAGTAAATGCGTAGTAATGAAAATAAGATGTTGCTCAGCACTGAAACACAAAGGGAGAGATAACATTGACGTGAATTACTTGAATTAGATGCATCAACAGTTTAATAACATTGACAGCCTGTAGCTATTTATACTTCTTCAATGAACACTTGAATAGTGAGAAGTACCTGGATGCACTGTGTTTTCATCCTAAGTTGTCTAAACTAAACAAAAAATTCATGCCAGGTCTGGGAAGTCGAGTAAGCATCCAGACAACAGTAAAATTGCTTTATTGTTTCAATTGCAATCTAGCACAAATATCTGTTTCCTAATGCCATGGGATTAGAAATTAATAAAATCCCTTCTAATGATACTATTTCATTACAAAAGCCCACCAGAGTTCTGAGTTCCAGTTATAAAGTGCAAAGCAGAAAGAAGGAAGACAAAGACAGAAAAGATCAGGGAGAAGGAAGAAAGAGGAAAAAAATTCAAGTTATTGCTTCCAAACTAATACATGGCTGCATTAAGATGAATGTAAGGCACCTGAAGGACTCAAACACCAAACTCTCTTCAGAGTTAAATGCTGGTTTAGAAAAAGCTGAACTTTTTAGCATTATGTGTATTGATGCTTTTATTTATAAATACATAATTATATGCTAAATGTTCAAGTTAACATCTTTCAACTTATGCAATGAAAAAATGCACCAAATATAAATAATGATAATAGAACGACAGATCTGCTTTATTCTTAAAAGAGAAGGATTAAAAAAAGCACTGCCAATTTAGCAGTAAACCCTGGGATTTGTGGAGAAAAGGTAAACCAAAAAAAGATAATCATTATGACAGATATAACTTATATTTCCAATTGTGTGGTTTATTTTCTTCTCTGAAAATAGGTTTTTATTTCTAAGAGTTGGCACAAGTTTTGATTTAAAGAGTACTTACAGCTAGCTGATTAAATATTTGTGCTACTCAGCACTAAAAAGAAAAATATAAATGCATCATGAATTAATTAATATATCTGTTTTGCTGATGCTATTAAAACATCACATGAATTTTACCAGGTAAAATTCTAGGAGCAAGGAATTCACCCCTAACTTTCCTGCACAAAGGGTGAAACATGTAACCATTAGGATCAACCCTAATCCAAACACCTGGAAATGAGGATGATTTTCTTGACCGAGAAGATCCCAGGCTTTATCGTCTTGCAAGAGGCTGGTTTAGCAGACACCACCCATCATCACCTTGATATAATCATTCATTCAAACTTTTTGGTTTATACTGGAGAGGAGCAAATTCCTCACTCCTCTTTCTAGTGTCTGTCTTTCTTTCCAAGGAATAAAAATATTTGAAGGCAGAATGATCCATCAGACACCAGATGAGTCTCTTAGACCTGTCCTTGCCACAAGTCTAACATCGATACATCTAAATATGAAAGTGGCTAACTTCTGCTATGATCCTTGAACTATCACTGCACAAGACAACAAGGGTGGGATAAAATCCACTAAGCTGCTCTCTAATCAAAATAACCAAACAATCATCTTTCAGAACTGAAACTCAAAGCAAGGGCTCTCCAACCCAAGAGGAATAAAGAAAACCTCCAAAATCACTTCATACCCATAAAATACACAGGTTCATGGTGGATTCTAGATGTCTCCTTGATAGCTGAATCTTCAGCAAATGCAAAAGGAAACTACTGAGCAATTATATAGAACATAAGGTGCAATTAAGCATTTATTGGCATTTAATTGTTATTAATAGTACCACTTTCTGTTGTAAATCACCAATTACACACAATATGCTGGGTTTAATTGCTGTACACAAAACCCATGAGTGTTTGCACATAACACATGCATACATACACACATGTTCACAAAACCAACTTTTATTTCTCATTGTTCTTAATTAACATGGAAATCAAAACCACTCTTAGAAGCTAATATCCAATTTCATTTAATAGAAAGTGGAAGATACACTTCCAACAGGGTATTTCTAGAAAGGAATTAATACTTTCATAATGAGATTATTATTTTGCCCTCCTACTTTCCACTGCTTATGTTTTTAGAAGGAAAGATAGCCATTCTAAAGACTGTGGAACTGACATTCCTGGAAACCAAAACTCTCTTGATCCTCAAGATGGGCTAGAGTTTGGGAAAACCAGAGAAACTTTCTCAGACAACAGCTCCAAACTGAACCAGCAATGTCCTGGAATGCTGGGTTGTCCTTGACCTCTTGCAGAGCCTGCTGAAACCAATGCCAATTACTGTCAGTTTTGTTGGTTTATTCTGCAGTGTAGGCACCTGTAGACTCTGAAATCAAACACGATTGCAATTGCTTTCACCCAGGTCACCACACAGCCATCAGCTGGTAACAACTCTCACTCATTACCCACTGAAAATGTGTTCGGATTGACAGCACAGATATGAAAGACACTTTTTTTTCCTCTCCTCAAATCCAGATTATCGTTTCTCACACTGAAAGAAGTCAGCCCTTTCCCTTCTTCAGAAGTTCGTGTTGCTATCCAAATCCATTAAAAACTGTCATTAAATACATGTCTGTACTATATTAAACAAGTAGAAGCACAAAGCAATTTGCCTAAAACAAAGAATATTCTCAAGCTTCTTGTTCCTCAACAGCACATGAAAAGAGTATTTACATGTCCTGAGCAGAAGAAAATTGAGAGAAGGGGAGAGAGTGAACTTGTCATTTTCTAGCAGGTTAACAAATTCAAATGCTAGTGGAATAGACAGAAAAACCTCAAGTCAGATGTCTCTCACAATTGCTCATGCATCTTCCCAGTTATTTTAAGAGGGCTGTGTCTCAGTCACCTCTGCCAATAAAAGGCACAAAATTACAGAACAGCAACAGCACATTTTAGGTAGCCCTCATATAAACTAATAGAGGAACAGTTCAAGCCTTACCAAGTACTCTGCTAGTCTAATGTCCAAATAACAATTAGGTGAAATATGCTGACATGTTCTCCCAGAAACAGAAGTTCAGCTCATGCCAAGATTGGTGGCAAGGAGCATTTGTGACTCATACAAATCACAAGTAGCTCAGGACTTGACAACTTGCTCTGCTGAAAATCAGAGGGCTAACTTCTCATTATTTGTCAGGAAATTACTAAACTCACATAAACAGCTTCCTTTTGATCTACTGCCCCAGGAGAGCCCAACATGTGAGGGCAGAGACACATCTCTTCATGCTGCTAAAAATGCTCCCCATGCCATCTCTCCACCTTCCTCAGCAAGAGCAAAACATCCAGGCTAAAAATAATATAATCCAATAAAAATCATGGCAGGCTAGTAAAAGTACAATAAAAGAAGATAGGATAAGTAGAAGATGAGAGTCCAATAAAATACAACTGGTAGCTTAAAAAAACCCATCAAAATAACACAAACAATCAAAAAGAAAAAGCCAAATGACATCTTAATGGAGGTCAGCAAATACATTTTTCACCCAATTTCTTAGAAACAGATAAAGTTCAGAAATCTTAGAGAACAAAATGATTGTCAGAGTGACCTTCCCTCAAATCAAGGGAAGGGGAGATGTTTTAGCAGTGAGAAACTGTTAGTATTAAATTGTTAAAACTCTTACAGAATCTATTGTTAGCAACTCAGTACTCCCCTCCTCTGGGCAAAACTAAACAAACCAGAATTCAGAAAGTCTGTCTTCCTTTTCCCACATTCCAATTTTTTTTATACATATTTAACTTTCCTTTATCCTATGCAAAGGATATTTCATTTAGTTTACCAATTCAGATTTAAGACTGACAGATGAAATGGTCATGACAAGCAACAGACACACTGTATTCAGACTATCACAATACATTATCCCTGCCAATAAAAGTCATTAAATGGATGAAAAAGCTAATATTACAAGAAGAACAAAATTTTATTACTTCTTCCCCCCATTTCTCCCTCTGTTTTCTGTTTCTGACTGTTTTTCTTACTGTTAGCAACTGAATTAATCCTTGAATGGCTAAATAAAATAAATAAATTAAAAATAACAAGTCCTCCCAGTTGCACAGTGAAAGTCCTCCCTTCTTGTACACAGAAAAATTCCAGGAAGTAGATTCTTTTTATCTGAAGGACAGCAAAATTAGGTCAAGCACCTCATAAAACATAATTTTTCTATTAAATTTTACTCTTCAGTATATATAAGTACTCCAACAATACCAACTGTCATCACTGATGGAAATGCTGTGAAACATTCCAAGGAAGTTATTCAGTGAAAACACCTGAAATATGAGGTATTATACCATAATATATTTTGGTTGTTTTAGTGGGAGATTAATAGCTTTTCCACAAATTAGGCTCATATAAAGGTTAACCTTATGAATCTCCCACAGAGTAACCTTTAGTGTAGAAGGGACATGCTACTAAAGCAATAGCTAAATAAAAAAACAGGGCTGAAATGCAAGAAGGTATTTAAGAAAAAATAATTTTATAAAGTAAAAAAAGTGTGGATATTCCTGGCTAATATACTGGATCCCATTACTGTATTTCCACTTGTTCAGGATTTGTATCACATCTTCAGCAAATATTTTGTCCTATTGCTATGATTCATAACAATGCTTAAAAGGCTTCTGATTCGCAGTGCTTGCTTTACACTTAAAATAATTTATTCTCATGTAGCTGTTAGATACGGGAACTAATTAGATTTAGGCTACTCACTTCTTCCACTCCACAAACATATATACAGGGATGCCCTAGCATATGACAAAATACTAACTAATGGGAATACACAGGACAGTGAAAAGCATGCTAGGAAACAGGTTTTTTACCATAATACAACCAGTTCTGTTAAAACGAGAGATTTTAATAGAAAACTGCTTCCCTCCGATACTTGCATTTACAACCTATATTGTAAATACTGCTTGTTTGCAATAGCCTGAATCTTATTCAAAATATTAAAATTTTCAGTTCAAATTTAGCAAAGAAGCCCTAAAAGTCAAAACATAAAAAAATTGTTGCAAAGCTGAAGAGCAAATATTGAAAATAATGCTGAAAGGAAAAGTATACAAGTTAGACAGAAAATAGTATACAAGTGAGACAGGACCCAATTCTGACTTGAAGCCAGGAATAAAAATAGCTGGTCCTAAAAGGAGGAAAACAAAAAAAAAAAAAAGCAACTTCTGATGGCTAACAACCATTTGAAGTGTGCTGTCAAAATCAGATTGACCCAAATGATGTGTTTTCCCTTTCAATACTACCTCCAATGTCCGATTGAAATAAACAAAAATAGATGCATTAGTGAACATACTAACAAACTGAATTATGGATAATTTTGCAATCTCCTAACAATTTTTTAACAATCTTTTCATGTGTAAGAGGAGAACAATGACAGAAAAGGAAAAAAGGAAAAAAAAAAAAAAACCAGCTGAGCTTTTTCCACTGAAAAAACCCCAGTAGTTCAGAAGAATTACCAAAACTTGAAAATTCAACTTTTATTTCACTCTTTGATTATTATCACTTGCTGATGAAAATTTCCTCTTTGTTTTTTCTTTTATAGTTTACAGCCTTCTCCATTTAGAAACAGGTTTTGGTGAAAAACTCTCTTCCCACTACTTGCAATTTTGTCTCCTAATCTTGCTTCAAGCCCCCTCCTCTTTCATGAAAAAAGACAATATTTTTCACTATACTAAGGTGGTTTTCCGTTCTATTTACACACCAACTCACAAATGTTTTTTCCTGTGGATGAATGCATACTGAACTGATGAATGCCTGCACTGTGTGACTCACAGAAATTCTAAGTTATTCTTGGCTACAGCAATCACCACTTCTATTGTAATGAATATTACTGACCTCAGGCTAATAAAATGAGTCAATTAATAGCAACTTAATATTTTGGAAATAATCTAAGTGTGATACTGGAACAGCAAATTCTTGTCCATGTTACAGCAGCCGCTGTTCTGATAGCCTGTTTTTCTGTCACTTGTTTTCAGATGTTCTGACTCAAGTCTTTGTGCTCCTATGTTCTTGTACAAAGCAAAATCCAGTCTTCTGGACAACCCTAAACTACAAATAATGAAAACCAAGGCATCATAAAAACTGAACATAACATGCCCCAGCAGGTAACCCTAATGACACTGCTTTAAAATTCTAGTACACTAAAGCTTCAGAAGGTTGCATAATAAAATTGCTAAGTGATTAATTTAATTTACCCATCACTGCCACAGTGATTGCAGAGGCAAGCTACGAGCAGGTGTAGAATATGCAAGTGTTTGTCTGACTGGTAGAGCCAGGTGTGAAGAAAACTGAAGCGAATCCTGACATACCCAAATAAAGAACCACTATGAACTGCTACAGCTGAAGTGTAGGTTTATTTTGAGGCTTTGTTTCCTTGCAATAAGGTCAAACCAGAAATACCAACCATACGTTTTGCACTGGACCATTTATTCCACTGCACACTAAATGTTTTACATTTTATCAGTGTTACTGCCTGCAGCATATTCCTTTGTATTATCACCACTGTAGTTATCACCTGCATTAAATTTTCATGTTAAATATTTTCCTGAGGTCTCTACACCAAAGGATCAGCTTAATCTAACTACATTTTCCAAACTGGATCTCCATATTTGTTCAACTTTTTCTTTATTATGTGCAAGTTCTGATCTAAGCCTAAAGCATGAAAGCAATCAATGCTGAAGAATGACTAGAAATGGTTTCTTTATTCCACTCTTCACTGAATAGAAAGTTTCCATTATCTTCCTCAACATCTTTACTCTATCAATTTGACAGGGGCACACGGTTCTACACTCCACTGCCCTCAGTCCAGAACTGTACACAGCTTTTCTATCTTTCTCTAATAAAAGCATGATAAATGATATTGCCTAGCAAAGACTACTTGTCTTCCCTCATAAGTGTCATCTTCCTTCTAATTGCTCTATACTTTATCAAAATGCATATTAGAGTAAATATCTAGTGTCAGTCAAAACTTAGGTGCATGAAATACAAAAGCTTATTTGAACAAGCAGAAAATGGAAATCATTACAGTACAATAAATGCTAAACTAGTTAAGCCAGGATGTAAGACACCTGCGATAAAATTTACACTATGATATCCTAACGTTTTTTGACAGATCACTGTACCTGAAAATATTTGTCTTACAGAGAAACATTATTTAAGATGCACTGTTCAAAGATAATTGGAACAAAATGGCAAATAGAGAAACGTTCACTCCAGTCAAGATTTTTATCAAGCCTGGGATGGCAACACAGCACACTGCTATCTGTGAAAGCAAAGCATAGCAAACGTCCAGGGAAGCCTGAGAAATTTCAACTGTACAAAACCAGGAGTCTCCTGCCTTCATCTTCCTGTGGTTCTGGCAGAACAGATTCACCTCTGCAGCTGTGTTTGGTCCTTGCTAAGATGAACTCTGATTTGCCTAATGGGGTCTGGTCCTGCAGGGACCCAAGACACCAACAACGGTCTTGTGTACTTTTTCTCCTTGCTGTCCCATTACATTTCTGGTTCTCAGGCTTTAATAAAGTTGATTGAAGAGTGTTGATGAGCTGTGGTATTGTCTGGTGACATGTCCTCTGAACCCTTTTAAATGTATCACCTTTTACTTGTTTGCCTGTTACGAGTTCCTTGAGGACTTACATCTCCCAAATCAAAGTAGGTGTAAACAGAAAAATTATACTTATGTTCTTTAATTCATTGTAGCTCACAAACTTGAGTGGTACACCTAAATATTAAGAAAAATTCTGAAGAATTTCAAGAGGAGTACAATATGACTGCCATTGGGCAGCATAGAAAAAAACCGAAGGCGAGGTCTTGACCAGACATTGTACTGAAGAGTAAAACTGAAAATGTCTCATACTGTTCACCTCTCCAACACCACATTACCCCATTTATCACATCCCATCCTCTCCTTTCTTCCTTCCCACCTCAGGAGTTCAGTCCCAAACACACAACAGCTGCAGAGCGACAGAACACTGAGGAAAAACCACTGCACCAGGCAGGCAGTGATGCCAGAGCAGTGGATCTCTCTCTCCAGCCCCTCACTGTAAATGAGAAGCTGCTGCAGTAATTACTCCAGGCTGGACTGAGGGGGAAAAAAGGAACCAGGCATGAAAGACTAGACATTGCCAAAGAAGTGGCAATTTAGGCCCAGGATTATCACTGCAGTTATCTCAAAACTGCAGTGATAATCAAAACTATTAAAGATAACAAAGCATACTTTCAGGATTCTGATACTACAGTGCCGTCACTGTGTTGGCCAGTGCTTTCTTATATGGACAATAAAAGAGGCCTCTTTATATTAAATTGTCCTCTTAAATGTGAACTAAATCTAGATCAGCTTCAGTTATCTCAACATAAAAGCTGAAAAAAACCAACAAAATGAAACACAAGCTTCTTCCCTCATGCTCTATGTTCTGTCAAGCCATTCCACAAGTACTCTTCTTCAACAGAAAACAGAGTTTAGAAGCTCAGTTTTTCTAGCATTCTTCAGACATGTTCTACTAAAATCCAACTGAAAGCCTGCCTAGTCATGCTGCATAACTCAAAGAGTCTGTGGTCTTGGTATCACAAATGCTTTTTTGTTCTATTGAGTCAAAAAATCTTTCGGCATTTTGGTTATATAAATTGAAATATTTATCTACCAACATTTTATTCTTGAAGTACTTAATTAGCCAACAGATTCTACAAAGCAACCATTTTCACAGCTTCATTTGCTACTTCGTTTACCTTTTAATACAGCCGTGGATAGGAGAAGGCACTCATTCACAATGTAACTTTAAAAAACACTATCTTGTGGCCTTATTTATCCATGCTGCATACTCACTTTATCTGCTGCTTGCCACTACTTCTCAATACTGTGTGTTCAATCCATACAGTTACTTAAAGCACTCCCGCAATAAATGGACTGAAACACTCCGATGAAGACAAACAAACAAACAAAAAACACAGGAAAATAAGACACAAAGTCCATGTCTGATTTACGGAATAAGGTATTTCTCATAATTTTATAATAAGAACCAGATTAAGTTCATTTCTGCTACTATCATTTTCAAAGTATTCAATACATCTACATATGACCTCCATTTGCCACATCAAACAGAACTTCTGAGAAAGGGTACAGTCCCTTCCTCAAAAACTAACAAGATCTAAATTGCTTTTAATTAAAAATTAGCTGAGCTTGACAACACAGTTGGGATGCAGAAAATAAAAGTAAAATAGTTTTCATAATAAAACAAAAAGGTTTTACCATTAAACTCTTTCTCCATGGGAAATTATTTGTTTTAACAGAGCTGGTGCTTAATCATTCCATCCTATTTTCACCCCGGGCTTTACTTCTGAAACACCATAATCAAATACAAGGTTACAATGAAAAGCTGCTTCAGTACCCCAGCGCACAGATCACATTCTCTTATTGAGCTCCCTGCCCTTTCCTACCTGTCCTTCCTCCCTCCCATCTTCAAACAAGAAGTACAGCTTGATCTTTTCCTTGATCTTTCTGTAAAAAGCAATCTATAATATTGACCTCTAAGAAGCTGTTAGCAATTAGATTTCCCAAGGGGTTATCAGAGTCAGGCCAATGTTAGATGATTCAGGAATTGCAAGAATTCAAGGGACTTTTCAGAATAAAACTCCTTCACCTGGAATAGCTACAGAAACACCTTGGCTGAGCAAGAGAGTGAGTGGTCTTCAAGTTACCTCCCTTCTACAACTCTGGTTATTGGAGTTATTGCTCCCTGTGTTCCCTGTCAATCCACTCTGGAGCAGCCTTTAAATCCCACAGGCAAATAACACTCAGCCAAATTTCCTACTGCTTGTAAAAAAAAACACTGTATGCCTAAAGTACTGACCATGGGCACAGGGTGACTGGAAGTTTTCCTTTGCTTTCCTTAATGGAAATGTGGACTGCTAAAAAGAAGACCACCAAGAACACCTGGGTCTCCAAAAAGGATGAAAAGAGCAGATAAAATCCTGCCTACTCTCTGCATACGGAAATAATTTTCATTGCTCAATAAAAATATTATTATTCTTTAGAAAGAGGGCTCCCAGCCACTTTAGGAGTGAAAATTCTTAGTCACACTCTTATACTCTCTTCCTTATGAACAATTATTTATAATACAGCACATCTTAGGAGCTTAAAGCTACATTCTGTTACCATCAGAGGTAAATATTTCTCAAAAAATTTCTCACTTGAAAATTAATTTCCCCACATATGCAAGCTCTGCTGTTCTTTATTAGGTTACTCTGCAAGAACAATATAATTTAGCTTTTTTCCCACCTTGGGAGGACAAGCAAGTCTTGGGGCCAGATCAATTTTCAGATGAATCCTTTCATTGCACCTCAGACATTTTACGAGGCATTTTTCCAGACAATTTTAATCTCCCAAATACTACAACAAAGCCTATACAGGAGACAGAGTCAGCACACCTCAGGCTGTCCTAACATCCCCTTTATTTTCACAAACTGAACCACAGGCCACTGAGGTATATTGACCATGATACTTAAGGACTCCCCAGGTACTTAGAATCTATAAATTATCTACCTTTGAATTAAGTTCCTTTCAGATGATTACTGAAAAACTGGCTCAGTGTGTAGCCATCAACATACAAGTCCTCTCCTAGACGCAGGAAATAATGCAACTTTTAGACCATAACAGCACCAGCTCATCCAAAACTCAATGTATCCTGAAGTCACTAAGCAGTCTCCGACAAATATTTGTATTTAAGAAGTTCAATTGTAGAGGGATGTGTCAAACTGTTTTGGTGATTTTTTATTGGGCTTTTATTTTGTTTTTTTTTGTTTGGTTTTTTTTTTTTTGGTGGTGGATGTTAAATGAAGACACCTGCAAGGAACCGCAGCACTCACTGCATGCTGAACAATCTCCCTGGGTGTAGTGCATAGAAGAGCTTACAGGAGGAAACCACTCAGTAATTGTTTTTTCAGCTTTTTCAGAAACTGAGAAGTCCATCCATCAGTGGACAGCAATTCTTTCATGCAGTGGAGTGGGAAGTACAACGGTGGTTTTTTGCAATATTTAAGTCACAAAAAGTTAAAACTTCCTTTTTTTTTAATCTTTTCAACACAGCATTTGCAAAACNGCTTTCTATAATTCATTAAGCATACATATGCACCACAGACACGTTCATAAGTAAGAAAAAAGCAAAAAATCCATACCTGTTTTTTCCTATTAGATAGGATAAACTTGATAATTGCCTGAATTAAGAATGTTAATTTCCTTCACATTTCCTTAATACCAATGTGCCAGAAAGCTGAGAATTCCAGTGAGAGCAGACAGTGCAATCAGAACAGAGTACAGGAGCACAGGAACATGCAAAATTATAGTAGGCATTTATACAAAATTTAAGATTGAATCAGGTCTTGATTATACAGAGCATGTTCATGATCCTTAAAACAGACAATTATTATTAGAAAAACACCCCAATTAAAAAGAAAAAAAAAAGCCAAACTAGCAGCAACAGAAAACCCAAAGTGCTGAAAAACTACTTGACATTATCAATTATATGATGCATTAGACACTATTTACTGAATATCTAATCCAAACCAGATTATCATAGCATAAGAGAGTAATCTTCTTAAAGAGTTTACTGTGGCATCAGCCTTCTTTATCATTTAAAAGAAAAGGAAGGCAAGAGAAAGCTACCATTTATCTCTGGGATGTCATGTCAAGTGAATGCACAGCACGATCCTGTCAAAGCTGGTAGAAGAAGTCACTTTACAGAGATCTTGCATTGATCTTAACCTGTGCTATTCAGTTTTGCATTTCTCAAAACTCTCCATCAGCAGTCAGAAAAAACAATGATAGATTTAATTTTTTTTTCTATTGAAATTATTGAGTTTAACAGAAAAGTGGTTGTAACAAAAACAGCATACAAGCAAAAATCCATGATCCAAGTGTGCAAAAAATATGACCGAAGTAGTGAGGCAAGGGAGGAAAGAGTAGGATGGGTTTTGCATACTGTGAAACTGGAATTTTGTCTCGATGTAAACGGAAAAAAATTACTTCAGGCTGGCACTGATGAATACATGTAAAATGAGGAAGAAAGAGGACCCTTCTTTGCAATCAGACCTCTTCTGGGATTTGAGAAACAGTTGCTCTGTCTTTGGCACTTCTGTGCTAGTCCAGATCAAACAAACCAGAGAGGGACACAGAGGTTTTCAAAGTACTTGAAGCTCCTATTGATTTCTGCTCCTTTCTGAAAGTGATTCCAAGTTTAACACCAGCATTTTTGCCCTCTCTCAGATTCCCCTTCATTTATCTCCTCTCTTTTTTTTTTCCTTTTCTTCATATTTTTATTCCATGACTACCTTCCTGAAAAGGGTTTTGATTTAGCCAGTCAAGACTTTCTATTGCAACAGTGGCATGAGTCAATGAGCAAAAAGCCCAGTGAAATTGATGACTAAGGGTGTGGAAAGACGAATTCTGGCACAGCGAGCTGGGATGATTGAAAACTTACTGCACCAGCTGCTCATGACAGAGTCTGGTTGCTTCAGCACAAAGTTATTTGGACTTGCTAGGAGCCATATTCTGATTTGAGCAACAAAATTCAGACAACCTGTTAATTCAGCTGCAAAAGTGCTAATCACCATTAAGGTGGCAGACATTTTAAAGAACTACATTTAACTTCTAGAGAAATAAGCAGTCTGCACCCTAAAATGGGTTGAGCTTGGCAACTGTGTGCCTTGGCTTCTAGTGGGTAGTAAAAAACATGTGTTAAGCTTTGGTTACCCAAGCAAATCTGCCAATAGGTGACTGCATAAATAAAAAGCTACATCTTCCTGTTCTGACTTTTTATGAATTTGCCTTATTCTACTTTCAAGGAAACAGTCATTGATGAGAAAAAAGCTTTTAGCTCATTGTAACTAACTTTTTCCTCCTAAAAAACCTTCAAAAGCAAGACTTGTCTTACATTATAGAGCAATCAAAATCAGAAAATTCTCACCTCTGCCACAAAAATGTGATGAGAAACATTTCAAGAAAGACTTGACTTGCCCACTGTCCCAATATTATTGTTGCAGCTAAAATAATTTTTAAAACAATAGAGGTATGACAGCAGTTGACATTGGGTCAAGCAAGTTAATTATTAAGAATTTAAAAGTGATCTTTCATGTTACCATAGCTAATATTTTAGCACTACTTAATCCACTAAATGAATACAATATTATACAGCTTTATTCTGTACTGAGTCACTTTTCCCCTCAAAGAATGAGAGAACTGCTTACTGTAGGATCAAAGTCTCAATTCATTTTTTTTCACTGTCTGCTGCAACTACAAAGCAGCCCAGAAAAATAAAGCCACCATGTATAGAACAGGAGAAAGGAAAATGAAAATTTGCTGTGGGATTGATGATAAATAAACAGTAGAAAGACCACTGTTACAAAACATAAAAGGAGGAACTCAAAGCTAGGAAAGTATGTGTCAGAATTTATACAGAGAAAATAGAATATAGACACTGGTTAAGAAGCTACAACATGTCAGAAGCAAATATAATTGCAATATATAAATTTGTAACATTGCATCAAGTGCAGTCACTTCAAAGACAAAAATGAAATAGTGAATGTCCAAATGAAGAGCCAGGAAATGTCTAGAATAATTTACCTTAAAAGAAGGAGTAACAATAAATCACTTCCAAAAGAACCTCCTCCAACCAGTAAGAACTATAAATATATTAATTATTAATATTATAATAATATAAATTAATTACAAAGTGGGTCTACATGGAGTCACTTGGGTTTTTTACCTGACCCACAAAACCTTGGGAGTTCATTAGCTGCATCTGAAGCTATGTCATTGCTTTTATTCAATCAGATTGAGCTCAAGACAACTTTCCTGAATATACTCACAATATGGGGGTGACATCTCATTTATACACCATACATACCATTATCTAAAAGGACCCTGGTTTTCATTGTTTAATGGACTACATACAAAAGACCACAATCATATCTGAAACATGTTATTACTTCCCTAAAATAGCAGTAAGTGAAATGATGCCATTTATCCAGGTTATTTAGCAGGAACAAAAAGAGTCAGTAAATCCACCTGACACATAGAAGCACAAAAAAATAATAAAAATAATAAAAAAAAACCCCAACAAACTAAAGCAAAACTGTATCACAGAAAAAAAAATACCTTAAACAAGCCTGTTGCACGTAAGTAAAAAGCATAGGTCTCTTTCTTTTAAATACTGGATAGTGATTTTCATTATTCTCTTTTCCTGGAAGTTCTACAAACCTAAATAGTAACTTATACAACATAAATACGTAATTCATTTGCCAATAAATTCAAGTTAATTTCATTGACTATAGTTTTACAATCATGGTTACTAGATACACTTAAAGTATTTAGAACACTAACTGCCTTTCAGGAAAATTATGTGTAAGAAATCAGGGACCTGGATGACATAAAATTAAGTTGCTTATCATTTTCTACTTTTAGCTCATGGTTGCAAGCCCACAAAAAATAAATCCAATGTAAGCAACTGAAAATGGTAGGGAAAATTCTGAAATATTTTTAGAGTTAAAATATTTAAGAAGTGTTCTAATGAAGCCAAGAGATATAAAATACTCTACATACTGTATCTATAGTATAGTAGGATACAAAAACAAACTCCATGCAGAATTTTACTACCATTGATGGAACATGAGAATTGAATCAAGAATTTTTTATAAAAAACTACAATTTTCTAAAGTCTAATAATTTTTACTGCTGTTATTTTTTGGAAAATGTAGCAGTTTGAAAAATACTTCTCTAATTAAAACCAGATTTAGTCAATCTCTGTTGTTCAAAAGCACAGACAAAACTACTTCACACCAGCATTAACAGTACACTGCTCATGATCTTGATCGTGCATGTGTTTTAGCTCCTCTTCTGAGGGACACAGAGCATTAAAATCTCAGGTCTCCACATACACACACAGGTTGCCTGGAAAAGCATCTTTCACTCCCGTTGAAGCACCTGGCATTTCCTAAAAAATTACATTTTTCTCAAAGGTCCCACACACAATGCAAATAAGGGAACAACTGTTTATCTGATCCATTTTCCTATGTGGCCTCCCCTGTTTTTAACTATACAAAAAGAGAGGAGACTGAAATTTCCAGACAGAAACAAACTAAGTCTTTTTAATTCCTTTGTTTTAAAAAAAAAACCTCAAAAACAAACCAAAAAAGCCAACTAAATAATGCATATAAACTCAGGCATGGGGGGCAGTTGAGAAGGCATAAAATGGGTTTTACTAGATAAAAGCTAAAACAGAATAGAAAGGGCCTGGAAAGAGGAATATAAGCAAATAGCACACTCACCATCACTGAACAGACACCTAACTAGCACAGTCCTGTCCATCACAAGAGTTTGGCTTTGTACCTGTCTCCAGTGCAAAATAACAGTGGATGAGCACCACAGAAAAGAGTATCCAGGTATCCAGAGAGACCCTCTGAAAACCTCTCATTCTATCCTGACAACTAACACAAACTGAACTACAGTTACCTGCAAGAGCAAGCAGCAACTTCCATTCAAGACATTCTACGGCAGCTTAATTGCTCTGCTGCCTTTCCTGAGCTAACACAGGGATCCTGCTAACATCTGTCTTCTAAAATACATGTAACTTCCGAAATCAAAAAAACCTCAATGATTTTTACTTCTTTATTTCTTAAACATCAAATCAAGACTTCTTCCATCAACACGCACTTTCAGCTCCCAATGAGTACCACCTCCCTATACTCCCTTCCCTGGCTTCTTTTATCTCCTTACTCCTGCTCTACACTGCATCTCAAGGAAGGATAATACATTTTACTTATTTTAGAAGTCACACAGCATATTTTGTGCACTGTAAGTAATCAAACAGAACCATAACAAGATGTTCAATTAAGCTGCAGATCATAGACAAAATACATCATGCCCCGTAGCAACACCTCCCATTCAGTGCATAGGAAAATACTGCAGTCATGACAAATCTTGGTGAAGTTTCTCTTAGTAATTACCCTGCTTAATTCACGTTGTCATTACATGGTAGCTTTGATATGGAAAAATATTTAGCGTCATACATACCTATGCACAAAGCTGCTAGCAATAAACATGAACTCTCTCAGCAGAGCTATTAGAAACACCAAGCTGTGTTTTTCTCTTCAAACTTCAATTCCACATGCTCTTTGCCCCTGTCTGGCCCACCTGGAAACAAGCTGGAGGTTATCCCATGCTGCTGGTCAGAATCCACCCTGGAGGCATTCCCAGCGCCTCGGGTATGTGAGCCTGCCTCATTCCCCATTTTGCAGAGGGCAGTCCATTCCTTGGCTTAAGTTTCTCCTTCTGTGTCTTCTCTACACTTAGATCCTCAGCTCTGTCACATCCCCCCCAGTGTTCAGCCCTGTTCCTAAGCCAGCTGCTGATGCTTTAAGCCTTGCTTGCTTCCATTCCTCATGCTGCCATTCTGGATGTTTCTAGACTCACGTCTTGCCCATCAGCTGACGCATTTCCATCTGCGACTGCCACGACTCCAGCGCTTCAGTTTGACTGAATGGTTCTTCAGTTTGTTGTTGAGATCAGACTGCTGCACTCAGCTGTTCTACTCCCTGTTTCCCAGGCCAGCATGGCTGCCCTCAGGTCACCCACAGCACACACGTGAAATCCCAGACAGAGTCAACTCCACATAAATAAGGAATACTACACAAACATCTCATCCCCCGGCAGCTTACACTTGCCACTGTTAAAGGCTGATTTGTCACCTTTCAACAGCAAGCTACAAAACCACCTGCAAGCTGAGGTGTGTTACTCCACTCAGTGAATTACCAGTGCTACCATATTCTGTGTAATGTATACAAAGAACCCATCAAGATAATAAACAAACAAACAAAAGAAAAAACCATAAAGAAAACCACACTAAATGCACAAAGCAACAATTGAAAGGGATAAGATCTGATTTTAAGCACTCTACAAAACCCCTCTTCTCTATATGCATCTACAAACAAATAAGTGTTTAAGGAATACAACCGAAGAACAACTTTTATTTAGGGATACCCAAACATAACTTGTGTCAAAATTGTCTCTTACAGAGTGTATAAAAAGAGAAACTTCAAATTGATCCTTGTTTCACAGGACTTGCAGATACTAGTAAATAAATAATTTGTTTTGTAATTGCAGAGATCTCAAAAATGCTCCACAAGTATCGCTTGCATGTATTAAAAAACCCTGTCGAGACTGAAGTGTTAGACTTTCTATTCTATTATTTCACTTTGAAGTACAGTGCAGACATTCTGAAGGAGTTGTTTGCCCTAGGAACAAAATGGGGAGGGGGGGTCAGGAAGTCTTTGTTTTAAATGTACAATGCACATTTGTTTGGAAGGGTGGGGGAAAGAAAAACCTCCAACCAATCAACACAAAAAGAAACCCCCTGGCCAAAAAACTGAAAAAAAAAAAAAAAAAAAAAGAAAAAAAAAAGAAAAAAAAAACCTAGCTCCAAGAGGAAAAGAACAAGTAACAGGTTATCAAAACATTATTTCTTCAATTTCTTTTACCTTCAGTCAGAATAAAACAAAGTGTATTCATAATATCCAAAAGCCTATTAAATTCAAATTTCACCTCAAACTCGGGCAAATAATAAAGTATTAAAGTACCTGCAGATGAGAAAATCTTTTATCAGGGTACATTTTAAACACACCTCTTTCATTAGACATGATCCTGACTGCTCAATTTGTTGAGGTACTTCAGGAATTGTGCGGTTTGGCTGCAAATTGATTTTGTAGCTGCAGCAGAGTCAGCATGAATTCAATGCCTCAGGGTTTTGATAGCAAGGGGTATGCCTGCTTCTGTGTCAGCCAAACTTTGAATCTGCTCATCAAAACATTTAGGAAGATGCTTTTGTTGTCATCAGTTATTCTCATATTCAGGCATTTTTTGGTTCAATTAACACCTCAAGCCAAGCATAAAGGTCTGGGGGAAAAGGAAAAGAGGAACAGGTGGGTGGAAGGATTGATATGCTCTGGTTTATAGAACCAAAGATCTAAGCAGTGTTAACTACAAACCAATGAAATGTTCACATCAAGCTTTATGTAAACCAGAAAGAAATAGAAACCTGGCTACAAAAATGGGAGTTAAAACTGTCTTTTTTTTCTTTTCTAAATAGTGCAATAAAGCGTCTCCAGTAATAAGAAAAGCCATTACTGCTGTAATTAATAACACAAGATCATAGAAAGATAACAAAACTGGTTTTAGTATATAAGCAAAGCTGATGTAATTAATCAAGATGTCAAAAGATATTCCTGTAGAAACTTTAAAGCATCTATCATTTTAAAATGCAATTCAGTTTATGTACAAAATCCTATATTTGGATGACACACTACATCCACCCACATTTAGCAGTTATTTAAAATGAAAATGACATTGATATTTTGCAACTGATTTATTCCTAATACTGTTTATTAACATATCTATGTTAAAGTTTCACTTTATTTTCCTTAGCTTTTCAACTTTCTTAAATGCAATTCACATTATCTCTGTACAGCATATAAAGATCAATAGTCTATTCTACATTCAAGAGATGAAAGTTCCCATCATTTGGATTTATTCCTATGCTATCAGAGGCTTCTCCAGTAGCTAATTAATGCTGACATAAAAATTCCAAGCTTTTTGAAGTCCTGCTTTTACGACAGCAGTTTCTCATAGAATAAGGAAGTTTTTTGTTCCTTACTAATTTCCTTATTCCAGGACTACCATATTCAAAGCTATACTTCTAAAAAGTATCCAACCTAGAACATAAATCCATGGCCTTAATATTTCCTTTTGTGAACTTTCTTAAAGTTTGTTCATAAGATCCAATTGTGACTAGCTCCCAACAACAGAAATTATAAAGGAGCAGACAATAAATCAGACTTCAGTTACTTCATTTGGTAGATTTAGAGACCCAGGCAGATGGAAATTATTTAAAAATACCTTTAAAGTCTATAAACTACTGTCACCTTTGAATCTGTTTTGGTTCCATCCATATTCTATACCTTGTAGCTATTAATTAAGGAAACACTGAATGAAAAATAAAGAAAATACTAATGAAAACCACTGAATACTTTCCTATGGGATGAATTACTGACCCTCAAAATCAAGACTTCCATTCAGTTCCAGGAAGATTATCACTGGCTTCTCTGTATTTCAATTGAATTAACCAGTTTAAGATTTGATAGCATAAGTTTTACAAAAACAAAGTTTTCAAATTAGAGGGAAATACTGCTTATTGTTTCTGCAAGACATCTGAACTGTGAGGCTGTTTTAATAGTTCTTGAAAAGTTAACCTGCTACTGACCAATATAAAACCAGACACAAAATATCTTTATAACCTCTTACACCTTTTGTAAAGTTGTTTTTAAACATTTAAAGAAAAAGTTTAAGTTGAGTAAATAATGTCTGTGACAAAAAAATGGGAGAGCCCAAATAAGAAAGCCATAACAAAATGGCTATCTGGCATCCTGAATTTATTCCATTCACTACATTTTTAATAAAAATCTTCTGGCTTTGAATTAATGATTATAGAGTCTTGCTTTGCTCTACTCATGTACCCTTCTATACACATGACATACATCACATGGGACTACTCAGCTTTTTTTAAATAAATTTCTACGTTTCCAAGGTTTAAACCCCCCCCTCATAATTCTCATTTCCTAGAAGCATGTTCTCTTTATGTTTCCTGAACATCTTATTGTACGGATATTACTGAATAATCCCCTTTCAGTTTTACCAAAAGCATTACTGGTATAGTTAGGCTTCCTGGAGAATCTAGAACCATGTCTGAGCCTTATTTTAAACACTTCCTTTCTTCTTCCATCATTTAAACCAACTGGGCATTTGACAATTTAAGCACCCACGCTGATAACACACTTTCAGACAAAAATGAACCACTAAATTAGCATGACAAATTTTGAATCTCACAAACTATTTTAACTACTATTTAAGTAAACACCAATTTATATGAAGTCAGAACTGGTTTTTTACAAGTTTGAAGTGGTTTAGCATATTTTTTGTACAGCTGTGTTTCTATTAATTGTAATTTCTGACTGATATAACAGACATTTCCAATGAAAACAACTGTTGCCACTGGAGTTACTGGTAATGTTGTACAACACATTCCAGTAGGGCTGGGATTAGAGCAAAAGTCTTTACTGCCAGTTTTTCCCATCATACACTCAGTGGTAGATAAGAAGTAAATCCAGCATAAGCAATCCACTTTGTTTAAAAGTCTTCCAGAAAAAAAATAAAAATTCCAGTTATAACAAAAATAAATAATGCAAATCCCAACTAAGAAATATACAAGTTGAGTATTAACCTAGAAACAAAAAATATTTTCCTAACAACTTTTGCAAAGGAAATATAACTCCAAAGCATAATGCTGAACATTAATTAAATTCAAAATACAACACATTTATTCATAAGTTTTGCAGCCACAAGCCCAAAACAGTTATCTAAATCTACAAAATCATTTTCTGAATTAGTTTGTATGACTGTTTTAATTTTATTCTTTCATGGATCACTTGTTCCTACACAAACCATTTTCACATCTACAATTCTAGAAGTGGGCAAGTTTGCCCTGTACACATATTTTAAACAACAACAGGACACAACAGTGAGACAATTCCATGAAATGGAGTATCCAGTCCAAGCCAAGCTTCCCCATATAAAATATATTGTCAAATATTTTGCACATTTTTTATATCATGCTAATACAGCAGCCAATTATGGCACATGCCAATGACAATTAAAATGCCATTGCAGGAGTTATAAATTATTCATTTCTGCTTCTGTCTTCATTAAAAGAAACCCCAACAAAGTAATAAACAGTATCTTTCTTACTTACCCACTACATACTACAGAAAAGCAATAAGCACAGTTGGCAAGCAGGAATTCTATTAACCTTCAGTTACTCACCTAGGAAAAAAGAAGAGAAAAGGATAAGCACACTTGGGGGATGGAAAAACATGACACAGTTAATTTGTAAAGTACGTTAGCTTCCATGTACATTATGAGATTTTTGAATTAAAATATCTTTAAATTCAAGTACAAAGGATGGAGATGGAAATGTTTCACAGCAAAGCGGATCACAAAACAACAACTCCATACAAGTCACATATGGGTAAAATCCAAGCAGCTCTTTCAGCTGGAGCATTGACAGAGTTCTTCCTGCCACAACAAGAGAAGTGGCAAAATCTTTGAAAACCAAAACCAATGAAGATTTTTAAGTTCAGAATACACTGCCTAAAGCAACATTTTAACAGAACATAGTTACAAAGGTAATTGACTTTTGTGACTACCATAATCATTTTCAAACTTGTCAGCGAAGCCAGTGGAAGATGCAAAGTTTTGACAAATAAAACTAGAGAAGTTTTCTGAACTGGCACATTTATACAATTTATTGTTTTCTCTCTTCAGCAGACTACCTAAAGCACAGTATGTTCACTAATGCCAAATGACTAGTACAGATGATGTGTTCTTCTAGAGATTTAATGAATTCAGTATGTATTAATGAGTAGCATGAATGGAAAGTAATTATGAATATCAGAATAAAAGTTTTCTTTATCAGCATATACACATAAGCTACAAGTGTTAAAAAAAAAGTCTGGGATCTCAAATGCTTACAAGAGACAGAAAAAAAACCCATTAAAACCTGTACAAAGAACACTAATATCTTCCTATAGCATGTTACACAGAATTGCATCTTCAGGAAAGGCTGTGCCTTGGAATTTGGGAGATTTGCCAATGAATTAAACTTCAAAGTATGTAATAAAATGGAAGTTGCTAGAAACTGAACATATCTGGAAAACCTCACTACTCCACATTAGTGGAATGTGTAGTCATAACCATTGGCAATCAAAAACGTAGCTCAGAAATATCATTCACAAAGCCTCAGAGCTGCCCACTCAGGTAACACTAGTGACACACTTCCACATTTCAGTGCATGAAGAACTACTCAGAAATCTCACTTTAGCACCCAGACTGCTGAAGTGACAGTGAGATGCAAAGCCATCCAGACCAAGTAGGATTACTTGGTGTTTTGCATAATCCACAAGAATTTCCAGTGATGTGGAGAGGACTGTTAAAATTGTTTCTGTTATATCCCTGCTATCCTTCATTGTACAAATACAGTTCTCTTGCAGAAATTCTTCAACAAAAAAACTTGCAAATATTATGAATAGAAGGTTAGACTGTCTTACTGTGGATAAGCTAACAAAATTTTATATCACAGCAGCTCTTAGATGCCACCATAGGCTCCTACACATCCAAGGTTTAGGAAAAGCAGTTTCCTTCTTATATTTTTCTAGAGCATAACTGATGAGTAGAATAGTGTAGTAAACACATGAAAAAATACATAGCATGCTTCATAATAGAAACTTTAAATACTCCTGAAGGGCAATAGATAATCTTCAACGAGGTTCAAATTGATGCATCTCAAGTTCTAAGACCTAAATACATAAGGTAGGTCTAGAGTGAGATCAGGTCCTCACCATTCCCCCATTTAAGAACAAACTGTAGATAAAAAAAATATATGGCTAAAGGCCTAAGAGAGACTCACGCTAACATTATGGTTGGAAAAACAGCTCCAAGATCATCAAGTCCAGCCTCCAACTGAATACCACCATGGCCACTAAACCATATCATGAAGTATATGATACTGCAGCCGTTCACATTTTGAACGCTCTATGGGACGGCAACTCCACCACCCCCCTTGGCAGTCTGTTCCAATGCTTAACCACTTTTGCAGTGAAGCAATTTTTCCAAATATCCAACTTGAAACTCACTTGGCACATCCTGAAGCAGTTATTAAGGAATTTTAAAAGTGCAGGGAATAAAGTCCTACGTTATCTCACTTTAACAGGTAAAGTTGAGCACAAAACTTGGCCCTATTCATGCAGAGAGGATTAATTTCTGCTAAAGGCTGTGGTATTTCCAAATGTATCAGGTAGCTAAATTGGCACCCACAAACCATCTATTTACTCCTTATAACTTGTTTAATACTATGTGTAAAAAGTCCTTCCAATGCTGGCAGTTCCAGCATAATTGTGGACTCCTCCAGCTTATATTCCAAAGCAGCAATATTCCTAATCTAAATTTGCAAGGATAATGCTTCCCTAACTTCAGAACATTAAAAACTCATGGCAGCCATATAAAGCAGTAGTGAGACACAGTTTTTTCCCAAACAAGCAACTGAAAATCAATGCATATTGCATTTAAAATATTTATTCACCATTACCACATGGTTTAATGTTACATGTCAAATTTGTACTATGAAACCAAACCATCATGTGCACTCTACATCTAGTTTTCATAAGGGCAAAGAAAATGCCATTTATCAGCAAATAAAGGATTTGTGAGGTTCTAATACAAGCTATATTGCTTTTGCTGATGCAATATTATTAATAGCAGATACTTTTTTATTGTTTTAAATACAAACCACTCTTTTTAAATCAACTGCTATACAGAAGTGTAATTTAGAGACAAAAAAACTAACTTCTTTCGTGAAGTCCTTCAAATTACATCAGCGCAGCAGTGAAAAATCTTGTAAGCAACTGCATTTTCCAGCGTTATGCTTTTGTGATTTCCCAGTGTCAGACTATTAATGTGACAGCAAATTGTAGTCATTAGTCAGAAATAGTGAATAAAATGGTTTACATGCTTAAAGTGACCTTGAGGCTGTCTTGTGCAATATTGATAGCCAAAACAACTGCTGTTTCATGATTTCTCTTGACTAAATCAAATCATACTTCTATTTAAAATCTGAACTACACCTACCTCTTTTTTTTTTAATTCTATACTGACTTGTTACTTTCTAATGTATGTGGGACTATGAAAACTGAACTTCAGTGTAGCCAGACCGAAATACTCAGAAAACCTGAAGATCACCAAGAACATTTACAATGCTACCGGTACACAGGCACAGCAATTGTGTTGTTATAGTATGGGATAACTATACATTAAAATTTTAACTGGCCACACGACTTTTAAATTAGAACACCATATAAAAGCCTTTCCAGAAGCACTTATCAGAAAGGAAAAATTCCAGAGAAATTCAAGATTCCTCTTAATCAAAACCTTAATTTATTGTGTAGCTTAGTGTGATGGGGGGAAAAGGGGACACAACATGAAAAAAACCACTAATTTGATTTCTTTCCGTTTTTTTGGCAAGTAGGAAAACAAGCAAATTATTAAAAACTGTTTTTATAGTACAAAATTGTGTCTGTGTTACTTTTCAGAAAGGAGAAGTTCATGGTTCATTTTCTGCATTTTCTGAAAACTTTTTTTTTGGTGGGGACTATCTAGCATTTCTCTGTTCCTCTAAGTAAACACTACTTGTCTAATTTCACTGAAGGAAGATACACATATCTACAGTTCATCTTATTGCCATCATGATAAATTCCAATCACAGAGATCTACAATTAACTTTCAAACGAAAGGATACTTCAAAAAGCTTAAGCCAAATACATCTAGTTCCTTAAATGGAAATGAAAATCACTTTTAAAGGTCACTATTAGTAACTATTGAGCACTTAAAAGAAACAGCAAAGAAATGTATATTTAATTCTAATGACACAGTTCCTTTGAGTTTTGCATGACTACTTTTATCCAAAAGTAAATGTATGCAGTGTTAAAGAACAACGCTTTAAGTTTTGATCTCAAAAAAAAAAAAAAAAAAAAAAAATCACATAATCTTGAACTGTAGGATTTTAGGGTTTTTTTTGCTTCTAATCTTCTTCTAGCTACACTGCCTTGCTCAAAATCCAGGCCAGATAAGACAAGGAATCACACTATGAGTAAAACCAGAGCAGGTCAGAGCAAGGGAGAGAGCATTCCCGCCCTGCTCTAACTTAGGTCAAAACCAGACAGTTTTTTGTTTGTCTTTTTCTTTCCCCCACAAGTACCAATCTGTAAAATTAAACTTCACATAAAGTATAGCAGCAGTTAAAGAAGCCATTAAAGCACTAGGGTACCTTCTGTAAACATCTGCTCAGTGCAAAAGACACAAGTTACCTACTCAACATATGATGCAATCTATGTGGAAATTTAAAAAGAAATTACTCCGTGTTATATGACCTTAACTGTAGAAAAATCTAGAATTTAGGTTGAGGTGTACACCTAAAGCCAGAACCCAGCTGTCTATACATGAAAAATGATGTGACAGTTACATATTAATGGCAGAGGTTAATTCCCAAAAACTTTCTAGTCAATTAGATATTTAAGAAATCATTTAACTAATTGAAGTAAGTTCTTTATCAGACTGCGAAAAATTGTTAAGAGGTACATTTCTTTTCTAATTATCTTTGTACAGACTCTTCAAACTTCCAGCGCAATTAAGCTTAATGAAAACTTTAATGATTTAAAGGTAAATGAACATCATTTTAGTTGTCCTAGATAACATATATCCTTCACAAAAGGCTGAGCAGTGACATTCTTCACACAAATTCCACACTCCAATGCTCTTCCAAAATGGATAATATCTCTTAGCATGTCATCTTGGGTCAAGCATAATTTACCTATTGATTTCCTCTGCTTGTAGTACTAATTTTTATGGCAACAAGTAGCAAGGATGATATTTTTGCATTAACTACTAAGCATTTTCTATCAAACAGTAAACATGGAATTTTGAGTACACAACATGTTTTTGCCATTACAGATGTAGTGCCTCCTTCACTCGTGCCAGAAACCTGGTAAATCACCAGTAAAGACACAATAGAACTGCTGTCACGTTTTATGTGATATTCAGAATCCATGGGATGCAGCATCGGTAGGAATGACAGACCACTGCCTGGAGAAGCAGGAAACCTCCTCAGGAAGGGCTGATGTACATGACCAGGAACTAAAAGCCAGAGCCTGCTTTGGGCCATGACAAACAAGCTTCATTTTGATGATCTTCTTATGACACAAGAAACTAGTTATTAATGACAGAATCACAAAATGTAAACTCAAATCAACACAAATCTAAAATAAAAGCCTCTAACTTAACTCTATTTGAAATTCATTCCAAATTCAAAGTTTTGCCTATGAGCTACTTTAACTCACTTGCTAAAAATTAAAAACTCCTTCCAAGAATTGCTTAAAAGCAATCAGAACTATTAAGAAATACAATTTTGTGAATAATTAGCTCCTTATATTTTGCATAATAGCCTTCAGAGATAGAAGGCTATTTTTGTGCTGTCTTTTCCAAACACAATGTGCTTCTTTCATCTATTACACAATATGGATATGAGTATACTAGAAAGCAATTGCAATTATCAAAAGATCAAATAGATGATAAAATTAAAGTATTGATCAAAGCTTTCACATTCTTGTCAAATCAATTTGGAAACACGCTCTACAATATAAAAATATAAAAGAGCTCATGTATATTCAGACACAGATGAACGCATACACCCAGTGCTACAGAGGCACTCTTTAAAACACACCAGATTTGATACTTGAATCTGATACTCTGTATCGCTGAAAAAAACCTTTAGTCTAGTGACAGCCGCAGTGAGATCAGCAGCGCACCAAAACACACACAGAGATTCAATGGGTTTTGCTCTCTGAAAGTTGACAGCATTTAAAGTCAAAGATTAAAAGGGAGCCCAGGTTTTCTTCCTGAGTTCAGTATTTACCATATAACATCTCAAGTCAAGACACAAAAATAAAACATGTTAAAGTTTTTGGGTGGTGGCTCTTGAACTATCATCTTCACAGGTTTATTTTTGACACATCCCTAAGTAAAACAAACCTCTTGAACTAATCCTCAGCTAACTGGAGGCCTGACATGTACGACAACTAAACAAGCTTATCTGAGCTTTGTCTAGTCATTACTAACAATTACCACAGATGAATAGCTAGCAAATGGTATATTAGAACTTTATACTTGCTGCCAGTCAAAACTGAGGGCAGCAGCTTACCATGATGAGATGCTGAAATACTGCATCACACTGTGATAACAAATCCACCCATGATCACCGGAAAGCTACTTTTTTTCAAGTCTGTTAAGTATTTAAGTATTTATAAGATATTCTTTATCTATTTCAACATAGACCTCACAATCCTTTTATCTTCTCAAGACCAAGATTAAGAAAAGAAAAAAAAAATTGCTTTAAAAATAAATTTGGAAGAGGATTCTTACCATCACCTTCTGCAACAAGAGGTGGTATGATAATCTTCCAGACAGCAATAAAATCTTCCTTCTTTTTTTGTCAGACTCACATTGGGCCCAGCAATGCTGGGCACTGCTTGCATTATAAAGTAATATCATGAGGAGCAGACTCACCTAGAACCACCACCACTACTCCAACAGCTGCCTTTCTCTGGCTCCATGACAACACAGACACTGGACCTGCACAACTGCATCTCCTGTCAGATTCCTGAGGCTTTCTTGACTTAACTTTTAAACACCAATCAATCCCACTGGTACAGGCCAACGAAGAATGACAGAGGGGGGTTTACATATTTAGAGTGTTCTGTACATACTTAGATTTTTATTTTTTTAGGAGTAAGCTGTCAACACTAAGTATAGGTTTCTATTTTCACCTATTTATTTCCACAGTGCTTTAAGCCTCAGTGAGATGAGTGAGATTGCTGAGGTAAAACAATGGGAAACAAAGACATATTTACAAACTTATGAGAGATTCCCGGGTTCTCCAGGGAAGTGGGCACAGCACCAAGCCTGACAGAGTTCCAGAAGCACTTGGGCAATACTCTTGGGCACAGGATGTGATTCTTGGGGATGGTGCTGTGCAGGGCCAGGAGTTGGACTCAATGATCCTCATGGGTCCCTTCCAGTTCTGAATATTCTGTGATGCTGTGATATTTAAAAGCATTATTTTCAAGCTAAAAAGGGTATTATTTCATTCACTTCTAGATATCCACAATAAAAAAGAAAAAAAAAAATATATCCATAGCACATATAAGTTATCCAACTGATTGATAGATTAATTTGAAAAAGGCAATATCTTAAAATATTTGCTGTAGCTTCTGAATCACACAGTTCCACAAATTATCTTAAATTACACCGGAAAAAAAAAGGGAAATTCGCCTTTCACCACACTAAACAGCATTTCTTTAGTGGAAAGATAGCCACTGATGACTAGGAATGCCACTTTATAGTATCAAGTTATGTGCTTGGCATTATAACTTCTATCACCTGGCAAACTGTGCAGCTGAGAAGGCCTAACAATTTAAAAATAACTGAATCAAAAGCTGATTTTTAATTTTAAATAAAATCATCACCTGTATTTAGCATTACACATATTTAGACAAGCTGCCTGTCTCTGTTCCCAACCACCTCTTTCCCTCTGTCATCTCCAACTTGTCATTTTTCAACTCCAAATATGCAGATTTTTTTTTTCCCTTGGATGACTTGTCATTGAAACTGTCAAAAACTGTAATTATTTATGTACAGCTATTTATTATTAATCTAGCAAAATCTTAACAGACATCACACTGCTCCTGTTTGCTCATGTCATTCTGCTGCCAGCCATGGGTTTGACTGCTGTTGGTTTGATGCCTTTTCTCACAGATCAGCCCCAATTTCCTTGTTGGCCATTTCCACAGCACAGCGGGCCCAGATATGCTGGCTGCTCTTCTGCTTGTTTGGGTCTCATTTTAAAAAGTTCACACCTTTTCAAACATTTTAATGCAAGACCACAACAGTTATAAAAACCCAAATTATATAAGTGTTTTGTACAGATAAATAGCTTCAACAGATAAACATTTTGATCTTTTTTCCTCAATAATGGATAAAAACTTAAATTTTGAGGTCTCTTTTTTCAAATGGTGTCACATATTAACATTTCAGCTATGTATAAATTCTTGAAGACATGATTAAAGGGGTCCAGCCTAATTTTAAAACAAGATGAAAAAGGAAAAAAAAAACAAAACCTGCCTTTCTGCTGAATTGTCTACTTTGTGTACATTTTGGTGAGCCAGCTAGTAAAAAAAAGTAGTTTTGTCTTTATGCCTGTCACTTAACCTTTTACCCCTTAGTCTCCAGTTTAAAGCATTTCTGCACCTTTCTATTTTCCAAATTCTTGACATATCTGCAACAACCCCTCCTCCTCCCTCCTATTGTCAAAATTGGGTTCCAATCACTGGCCAGGTTACTTTTAAAGCCTTTTTGAATTGAAGATCTTAATGAGTGAAATGTAAATATAAATGAAAACACATCTTCAGTAAGAACCACCACAGACTGCACATGACGATTTAGCAGTAACTCCTGTATATCCTGTGAATTTTCCAACATAAATTTGTTACAATGTATGAGCTGTGCTAACATAGATTTAATTGGCAATTTTTTTTGCTCTTCTCGATATACAAGTCTCCGTGTTCAATCCAAAGGAATCAACATTCTACATTAAGAGCATGGGCTGAAATAAAATCTCCATCCAAAAAACCCAAGCACAAGAATTCCCAGAAAAATAAACTAAAGCTTCTAGAGAGAATTGCAAAATATTCTACTCAGGAAGGAGTAGTTCTGTCCCCCCACTGCCCATCGCAGCCGAAACTCACCACTTACAAGCAGCACATCATCCTTTTCTCCTTTAATTCTTGTCACTTACATGAAAATGTAATAGCAATCTAAAATTTAGTATTTTCTTCAGAAATTTTAATTATTTCCACCTGGTCTGACACTATTACAGTACGCTTACCTGCACTCTCATATAATTACTTAAAAAATTCTATCTTTTCTTCCACTGCATTTGTAGTGACTATTTGGACCAAACATCTGGTTTGTTCCCTGTCCCGCATCTGCCTCTCACAAAAAGCAGTCCAACTGATTGTGTTATTTAATTTCTGCCACAGCAAACCAAAAATGGAACACCTCATTTGACCTGGATCCATAAAACACAGCATCTCCAGATTTTTTAATAAACCCTAAAGCCATTATTTTTCAGAAAAAAAATAGTTTAATAATAACAGTAAAATTTCAAGAATCATGTGAGAGACTTAGAAACCTTAGACTAAGTGTATGAACCTGCTACACTCTTTCTGGCTTCTCTCCCAGATGCCTTCTGTCATTGTTTGTTTATCCCTCTAGAACTTCCTTTGGGCAGGAGAAATTTTTGTGGGTTGGGGACAGTAGGTTTTAGGCTGGTGACTTTCAGATCAATTAAGTTTTTTTCTCCCCTTTTTTTTTTCCCCAGTAGCACAAACAGAGGAGAAGAACTCAAAGCTTTATCCTCATGACAAGTCCAACAAATGCCGTTCAAAAACCATACTGCATGATCTACATGTCCATTTCCAAAGTCTCCTGTACTGAATCCAAACAGAAAACTTCCAAGAGATTATTTATCACAGATAAAACGCAACTTGACATAACCTTCAAGTTTCCGCCATGCCAAACCAAGGAAAAAGGGCTGAAGTCAGTTCTGCAGGTTTCATTTTGGGATGGAAAAAACTCACTGTGAAAGGTATTAAAAAAAAAAAAAATACCAAAAGAGGAAGCACAATCTCCAAGCTTAAGATCCTGGGCATTTTCACATCAAAGTGTTGAAAAGGGTCACTAAAACATCCATGTGAAAAGGCTGCTTGGCAGGATGGCTGCCTCACTAAATGGCAAAATACATTAAAAAAAATGTAAGATGAACTTAAAACAATTATTGTGGACATATTGCTCAGGCTTGAAGTACAATCGGTCAGTGGCTGAACTCACAGCAGGCAAGCTACCCCACCCTGCACATGTAAGAACAGCACAGCTGATCTCATATTCTGAAGCTACTGTTGAGCATGCAGATGCTTAAATTATATGTGCATTATTCAGCACAGTCTAGTAAAATACTACTTCATTAGTGAAGAAAATGTTTTATTAGCTTTTCCTTCTATTTATTGTAACTGAATAAGGTATGAGGAGCTGATAAATTGCCTTCAGAATTTCATCACATTCAATAATTTTTTAATGACATTTCAAGAGCTCTAGGCAGTCAAAAAATTATTCTAGTGGGTTTGAGTCTTGGGGATTTTCTTGAGGTTTTTTTTTTTGTGGGGGTGTTTTTTAAAATTTTGTTTATTTAGATTAAACACTACAAAACTAAAAGCTATAAGGTCAATTCAGGCTGGAAACTCAGTTCAACCTGAAACATGATCATGATTCTACATGTCTTTGTATCTAAAGATTTTTCTGCATAGGAAAACAATTAAAAAAACAAACCACACAAAAGGGGGGAAGTGAACCTAGGTCTTTGGGGTGAGTTTCTAAAACAATAAGAATTCTAAATACATTGGAACAGATTTCATTCCCTCAATGACTGTCAGTAGAAAGCTTCTAAAATTCCTGGATTTATGAAGTTAGTCAACAATGAGAAAAATATTTACTGATAAAAGGAGGTTTCATTTTTTCCACCTATTGACTAAGTAAGGGCTGTGGACAGGGATATTTAAGCCCATGCCTGAGAGATCACACTATGGACCAAGCAACGCACAAACCTGGAGTCAAAGAAAGCACTCTGGAAAAGAAACAAAAAAGGAACCAACTGCCCACAGCTGGCCAGCACATCATCTCTGTGCTCTGACAAGAAGTAATTCAAGATAGGGAAAACCTCGGCATTCACAGCTCCTGTAACTGAGAATTCCAAGGGAAGAGCTCAAGCATTCGCATTAGTTCTGGTAAAAAGTGCCTTCCAGGTTTTCTTCATCTCTGTCACTATACTTTGATGTGACTGATCATTCAAAAAAAATCTTGATAAAGACAAAAGAAAAACTTCAGCATTAGCAGTTAAACCGGAATATCACAACCACCATTTCAGAAATTGGATCAGGGTCCCACCTGGGCATGAAAGAAGGACATGATCGAACACTTAGGCAGGGAAGAACTCATCATTTAAAACCCTCAAGAGACCAGAGTGCCCGTAATAAAATACATTTTGTTCCTGTGGCAGTTACAGGACAACACTCAGAACACAATTAGGGCACCAATTTAAAAATAAATGACGTTACAATGATGACCTGCATTTCATCCCAAGTTATTTATAACATTGTGCCTCCCAGAAAAAAAAAACAAAAAACCAAAACTCTGCCAAGAACTGAGAATCTGTAATTTCAATAAACACTGAATAACAACAAGGAATCTTTGGACTGCAAATATATATGTATGTTTAACTATAAAAAGACATTTCAAAAAAAATAAAGCAAGGATTACAAGCTTCCATTCTGAAAAGTCTACATAGATTCCAAAGACAGAGATTAAGTGTATTTAAAAATCAGAGAAGACAGTAATTTTTTTTATTCAAAAAGTCTCTAGATCAAAATGGAATGGTGCAAATGGAACATGACGAAATACTGTTAGCCCTGCGCCAAATTCATTGAAAATTCTGACAGATTTGAAAATCTGAATCAAAAATTCCCTGACAATACATATACAGAAACAAAAAATATAAAGAATCAACTGAATTAGTAACTACCCACAGTTCCATGAAAACAAGCATTGAAGACAACTTTCTATAACCCCCAACAGCTCAACCATGAAGTAAAGCAATAAATTAATCACTGCCTTTCCAAGTTTCATTTCCTTCCACTATTGGAAAGGAGAAGTCTTAGAAGTAAAGGTCATAGGGGAGGAGACAGTTTAAGACTGAATGGGTCTGAATCACTAAATACCAACAAATTAATTCAAGTGGACCAATAGAAATTTCATTGCCCTTCAATGGTCAAGCCGCTTCAAATTAAATTAAAAAAAACATGGATTTTAAAAATCTATTTTGGTCTCCATTTTGATAATTTTTCTGCTTAGTATTTCTATAAGGTATTAAGATACTCTATGACTCAGAGATAATAAACGTGCCTTAATTCTATGAATAATAAAATCTCTGCCAAAAGAAGTGAACATTTTATGTAAAAAGTAACTGCAGAAATTAAAGCATATACACTTTTTATTAATTCAATGGTATTTGAGGAAAATTAAAAGAATAGAATAAAAATATGCAGAAATATTCTACATGTATTAGATCAAATCTACATTTCTGCTTCTGTTTTCTTGAATGTATTTTCCCACATTCCTTTAAATTTGACTTGCAGCGGAAGAGGTTCTACTCCTTCAGAGGCTTTTTTTGTGTTACATTTCTACACATCTGAACATAGATGCTGTTCTTCATTCTTTATGTAGAAATACCAACTACCTAAAAACTTCTCCACAGTTCCAAGCTGGAAGGTAATTTTTCTCATCCCAAAAAGGTGAGCAGAGCATTTTTCTTCACAGTATTTCAGATACAGATTTCTAGCCGTGTCAACAGCTCCACAGATTTTTATTTTTTTTAATTACTGTGTTAAAAACAGTGTAGAGCAACTGTGACAGAGCAAAGCTAATGTTGCACACACCTTCTGTGCACCCGTGCCTTTCATGCACAGCACTCACCGTGCTCAAGAGTTAAACTCTATGAATATCATTATCACAAAGTTTTATGCCATTTAGCATGCAGGCATGTCATGTATTTCCAGTTTGGTAACGACAACAGGTGAGAACAAGCTTCAGTAAACACATTTGTTTGCCTTCAAATTAGAAGTTTAACTGCATTAACATACTGATATGACAGAGATAATTCAAAGGCTCATCATGCCTAAAACTAAATTCACATCCCTTTAGAGTCCATAGAGATTAAATAAAATAAAAAAAAACAAACCAAAAAACTGCTGCATGTTGAATTATTCCAAGTACTATGTATTTACGTTTTACATAGGGAGGGAAAAACGTGCTACCAAAATAGTAAACTTTCAATTCTGACAGGGGACCCACAAGCCGTGAGTACACCGCAGTGCTTCTGAGAGCACAAAAGTAAAATTATGAATAATAAGCAATTTTAACATGCAAAGCACCATCTGAAATGTGCTAAACAAAATCAGACAATACATATCACTTCAAATCACAACAAGCTATAAACTGATTTCTTAGGACAGTTAAGGAAAAAAGCTGAACTTCAGTTTTATAAATTCTGTTGTTTTTCTGCTAAAGTACACAAATTCTGTTATCTTAAAACAAAGACATCAATAATCTTTAATAGGACTGAAAAGATAAAAATTAATATAGTTTGGGTTTGGATTATTAACTGCTTAAAAATTCTATTTATAACTGACCTGAAATACTTTTAAATAGTGGGTTTTACTTGTTCGGGATTTTTTTATTGTTGTTCTGTGGTTTGCTTGGGTTTTTTGTTTGTTTGATTAGGCTTTTTTTCATGGGCTATTTTTTGTTGTTGTTGGGTTATGGGGTTTTCTAGAAATTTAATATCATCTCATCCAACTGGCTTCTTCCTACCTCTTCATTATCTGCGGTACTGAAAAAGAATCACACTTCATTTTATAACAAGCTACAGGTTTAGTTGATAGGGCTTAAAATGTTAGAGAAGCAAAATTCATCAACAGGTTGGGCAGAAGAAAATGATGTAATTGGGTACTCAAGGTCATCCATAGCTTTACTGGTACAAAATCACACAACATGTAAAGGAATAGTTATTTTTTGTCATGTGCAAACTTATCATGTATATATAAAAACCACAAATTATTGTTCATTGCCACCAAAATTGGTCATATGTTGATACTGAATTATTTCTACTGAAAAATATTTTAACAAATAACACATTTTGGTTTTTGTAGTTTTACTTGAACTACTGAAGAGGTATCAAGTTGTTCACTTGGATGACTCGTTTCACCAGGTCTTGTATGTAAAGGAAAATCCACCCCCCATTTTTGTCATGAGACTTATTAATCTCTTATCTTCTCCAGAGACAATTAGTTTCATCTTCCCTTCCATGAAATTTCCCAAGCATTCTTTTAATATATTCTTGATTAAATGCATGTGATGTTCTAAAAGATTAAAAAAAAAAAGAAACCTCAACCCAGCCAACAACAACAAAAAACAGAACAATTTCTTTTTCATTCATTTTCATAATATATTAAATGAATAGTTTTACCAAAGCAATTTGTTAAGGCCACACTCAAAGAGATACACAGAACAAAATATTCTCTGCAGGTTGGTTTCTGGCTTCTGTGAGGCTTTGGGATTTGTTGTCCTCCCTTTTTTTTTCTTTGCTTCGGCTTGTTATTTTGGCTCCTCTTTTTTAAGATATTGGCATTATTATGATTGTTTTAATTACCCTTAGCAAAGTAGGGGACATGATCATTAATTATTAGCTTGCTTACTGCCAAATAAAATATATTCTGTTCCACTGGCATTTCTATATATCGATTAATCTTGGGCATAACAAAAGTTTGATATGATTTCAAAGACAGTGATTGAAAATTTTATATTAATTTCCTGTACTGCCTCGGATTTTCCATTCTCTTTTCCTGAAAATTACATGTAAGTATGTGTGTATGCATCTATAATGAAAGATAAGTCATGCTACAGCCTCTCTGTAAACAAGTGGGAATAGTCATTGGATACAAGACATTTCGGAGCAGTGCTTCTTCCGGAATTATATTGTGACATGATATTTGACTGAATGCTACAATTATGAACAAAACACTACATACTGAACAAACATTTTACAGTTTTCTGTGTGACACGGCTATTTATGCACAACGTAATTTTAATGAGCGATTCTGTCATGGAAAATTAACATGTTTTCATGGTTCAATAAATGAGTCTGTTGATTAACCAAATCTGACAGATTTTAACCTCCAATGTTTTAATCCTCTGCCACTATCCACAACGTAATTTCTGCTAAGCTAAATATTTAAATTTGAAATAGTACATTTTGGTTGCATCATCTGGAAAAAATCTTTACGGATCACCTTCTGTAAATAATAACACATTAAAAATTTATAAAACAAATTTGAAAACACATATTCCAACTGCTAGTTTATATAATTCAAGTGAATTAATTAATTTTGCCTTTTTTTTAAACAGGAACACATGATACATTCCTAAATTCCTAAACAATTATCAACTAAATAAAACCCACAAAAAACTATCTCCAGAATTGCAGGAACATTAAAAAGACCTACAAAGTCTTATCAGCGGTAAGTGAGAATTTGCATGCATAGCAAAATGCAGTCACATAATTCTTTCATTCTGATAAGCCTATTAAATTTTCTCCCATATCCCAGTATTCAGCCTGAGACCAAAAAGAACAACAACAACAAATTTGTCTGTAGTCTAGCATATCACATCTGCTCCCAGTAGTTGGTATGCAGTCATTGGCATTTTCATTATATTGAAAACACAAAATAAACTTGATCAATATAAGTAGAGGTTTGATTTATTAGAAAGTAGCCACTATCATAAGGGCTGAAGATAAAATCTTGAGTCCACTGAAACTACAAAGATTATTTACCACTTTGAAGAACTTGAAATCAGTTAAATTTTATAATCCTTTAATTTATTCCTTCCCCCATTCTAAGAACGTGGCTAAAAGTTCTATTTTACTCTTGTGAATCCTACTGAGTTGCATAAGTTCCCTTCTACAACTAGGCAAATATATTTGAAAGTATTTGCAATGAAAAAAAAGTTTTGGTTGTTTCTTTGCAGGGAGTTTCTCTCAGAGCTGCAAGAAATCACAAAGTCATACTTCTATTTCTATTTTCTTACTATTATCATAGTAACCCAAGCTAACAAGACAGATGCTGAAACATTTTAAAAAGCACTCCACCTACTGATTCTTAACACCTTACTCCTAGCATTAAAATGTTCCCATATTCTATTAGGCCTTTTCTGATCACTTAGTAGGGCAAATGTTATTCAGATTTTCATATTCATATTTTAGGGTTTATAGACATGGTCATATCACCAAAATACATAATAAAAGGAACAAAGAAAATATATTCTTGTACATTTAGGAAGAGGCTTCTAAGGATCTCTAGAAGCCATATAAAAATAAATTTTTAGAATATATAAAATAGAAAAAAAATTGAGTTATTATAGATACTCATGGTGTGCCAATACTTGCAGCTCCCACTCAGGAAGGGAGCTTGTTGCTGCTGATAGCTGTGCACTGCACCAGCACACAACAGCAAGGCTGTGTTTACACTGAAGGGCCCTCTGGCTTTTTTCTCAGTGCTTGAGGCTTGGTGCGTAGATAACATGGTGACCTTTCAATTGAGAAAATACTTTGTAGAGCTGAATGCATGAAGAGAAAGATGGAGAGACAATTACAAAAACCAGGATTGATGGAGCAGTTAATCTTATACTATATTATATAAACCTTCAAGTGTGTATCAGTCAACTAAACACGTGTAGAAACCAACCACCGTTTTCCACCCAGTAGACAATTTTTTTGAGGCAAACTTAGCACAAATTATTGTTCTCTCTGCTTACTAAATGAAATTTTCAATTTTTATTTTTACTCCAGCATGCTTTAGAACTATAAAACCGACTGAAGATTTATCTATTACAATAAAAACAACTTCTTTTAAGGCTCATTAAGCAATACTTTGAAGACTGACAGTCCTGCTCACCAGGTTACATCTGAATGACGCTGATCGTATGCTATTTTGCCTTGGGAGTTTAATAACTTTTCTTTTGCTTTCTTGGCTTTACTGCACAGAATATTCAAGCACCCCAGTTCTACAAAAGCAGCAAATGTATAATAATGGTCAGATTTTGCTTTTGAATAGCTACCAATCTATACAAAGTGGTCAAAGGATGGGTGAAGTGGGAATTCAGCACAACAGTTATTCTCCTTAAGTAGCATAATTTCCTCTACAAAGAACATACAGCCAGCTGAAAACCAATCTCCACATCTCCAATCACACCTTGACAGGTGCTCAAAGAAGAAATAAACTAAAACACTGGGCTCTGTTGTGACAGAGGACTCTACATTATCCCCACTTACAACTTGCAGTTTAGATACTTGGAGTTACACACATGTAATTGGTATGAACAGTCATTAAGTAGATGTGGGTGTCAATTTCTGTAATAGCTTTCTGAGTTTGTGTTTGGGCAACTGTAGTCTGAATCTGTGAAGTTCACAATAATTGCTTAATTTGTGAATAGACACTTGTAAATTTAAGCAAGTTGCCTGAGATTTTATTTTGTGAATAAAATGTCTTTGTTCCTCTTTCCCATGTGCTTCACAGTTGCATGCTACTGTTAGACCCTTCTCAGTTGCCTTTCTTCCAGGTCATAGTGCACACCACTACGTTTAATCCCACTTGAAATGGAAACCTTTCCAAAATTAACATCTTCATGATCCTGCTGTGCAATTTCCCTATTTTTAATTTATGACTTTCCAAGATAGTGTTGCTCATGAATTTCCAATGACATACTGATCTTTCCTCCCTTGATCTTGATTCCATTTCGCTTCTGAAATTCAGTAAGAGGAGCTAAACATTACATTGATGTTTTTTGGACAACTACCTATAACGTCTCCATGAGGGCGTTTTTGCTTCCCTCAAGTAATAACAGTAGCTAATTCAGAGACTGTGATTACTATAGTATTTTATTATCAAGCTTACTTTTAGCATGATTTTTTTACCTCCCCTTTCTTAAATATGTTCCTCCAGAGATGCTGCCACCTTCACTGATGGATTTGACCTCACTGATGGCACATCCATTTGGAGCCACCTCTAAAATCAGGCTTAAGGGTCGCATGACTCAAAAAATATCCCATTAAGCAAGTGTGAATTGTTTCTGCATCAGTAATATAATATTTTAAGATTCCCATAGGCTGATAATTTTCAATTTTCCCAGTAGTTTAACTTCATTATTAGATTAAAAATGATAAAATACCAAACAGCAATTTTTCTTTTGAGTTCTGAGTCACGTCTACTCTTTTCATGATCCAGCCTTAAGGCTTTACTACATACCCAAGGTCTCAACACTAACAGAATTTACTTTAACAAATAATGAAACAGTTCTCCCCTCCGCCTTCAGAACTGTGGCATTCAGAGAAAAAACCTCCAGTTAAAAAGATCAAAGCATTTCTGCCTGTAATTGACCACTCCCTTGAAGTTTACAACTCACACACAGTTTGAAAGTGTATGGCTCAGGAAGAGACAAAAAATTCCCTTCCAAGGCCACACCAAAGTGCCATTTCAGGATTTCTGGCACATGCAAGGCCACCTCCCACCTAAACTGCCTGAATTACCCCCTGCTAAGTGACACAAACACAACTTGGTCTTTCATTTCAGTTAAATATTGAAGGACATTTAATGGAGGAATGGATATCGGCAATCTTACTTTTCTATTTTGCATGAAACCAAGCCTTAAAATCCAGGCTGAAATACATAGCTTCATATTTTTAAGTTCCCTTCACAAGTAAGGGCTCCATCTGAAGAAAGAATTAGAACCACTTTTGAATGCCTCTGTTATGAAACTAACTCATGGCAAATTAAGAATCTCAAAACAAGGAATAATATAATCTGAAACATAAAGGAAACATTAAGAAGCTGCAAGGAAAAGTCATCCAAAATCATTTCAAGGAAAATTAAACAAAAAAAGATAAAAAGTCAATGCTCACATTAGTGTTGTAGTCATAGTGTTCTAGAATGACTTAATGCAATTTAAAAATAAAATCTAGTCCCCAAAGCAAGCTGCTTTTAAGTGAGCAAAGTGTTACACTAATGTACAACAGATTTTGACAGTGCCTGACACAGAACATTGGAGAACCACATTTGACTTAAATAATAAACTCGTATAATACAAGGAAAAGGGAAGACTGAATAAACATTATGGCTCCATTTCTGCAGTGACCTCCATGCAAGCAGCCACCTGCCACAGTTCCGATGTCAATTCTGCTCCCCCATGGCTCTAATAGAAGGATGGAAGCCACAGCTGGCATTATTAATCCCTCTTCTAAAAACAAGTCTTTTTCCTTTATCACTTATATTAGGGCACCTGGAATATGAAAAAGCCATTAAATCAAATGGGAACAACACTAATACATATCACCTTCATCCATAATTATAATAACTTGTTCACATGAGAGGGTTTTGTTAAAAAAAAAAAGACAAAAAAACCCTATAATATAGCACACAATTTCAAATTCTTGAAATTACAGGGAACCAAATATTAGACATACCAAAAGAATAGTACAGCAAACTATAAGTTATGAAAACCACAACATTAAGAGTTATTATTAAAGAGGCTGACTTGAAAAAAAACCACTGTATACAACAGTATATTGTTATGTTCCCATTATATTTGATGTACTGCACACAACAAGAAATCTAAGTGCACTCAACTACTAGTGTGGATTTGGCTGTATTCCTATTGAACACCTGAAAAGGCTTTCAAAAGACACTGAAAGGAAATAAAGTCAAATAGGATGTACTGTTCTATGAACAAAACCGTTACACAGCTTCTCAAACACAGCCTATTTGAGTCAAGAATCCTTTTATATTCAAGCAAAATACTGCTAATAAATTCAAACCACATATCTGCAAGTGGTTCAATTTAGTCATTGTCCTGAACAACACACTGGCTGACAATAGCATGGATGCAGTTTACCTTAAACAAGGTACCACATGGAAGCATCAATCAATATATAGCCTACTGCTAATCCATCCCATCAAGAACTCTTCCTATCCTTTTCTGCAGCTCCTGGGTTCCACTTTGATGGAGGAACTAACAGGTCTGCTTTAATACATCCAAAATTAATCTGACAGGCAAGGGAACACAAAAAGGGGCTGCTGTCCTCATAATATCCATAAAAAGGTGTGGCCTCGTGGGATAGTTTCAGCTGGGGTGGAGTTAGAAGTCTTCCCAGTGGCTGCCATGGGGCTGTGTTTTGGGTTTGTGCTGAACACGGGTAATACATTTCTGTTATTGCTGAGCAGGGCTTGCACAGAGCCAAGAGCTTTTCTGCTTTTTGTACTACCACACTGGCAGCAGGCCTGGGGGTGCCTGGGATGCTGAAAGGAGACACAGCCAGGACTGGTGACCCACAGAGATATTCCAGACCATGTGACATCATGCTTGGATTATAAATTGGGGAAAGGAGGAGGAAGTGATCATTTGGAGTGATGACATTTGTCTGCCCAAGTGACTCTTAGGTGTGATGGGGCCTTGATCTCCTGGAGGTGGCTGAACACCGGCCCAACCACGGGAAGTGGCCAATCAACTCTTGGTTTTGTTCTGCTGGTGTGTGAAGCTGTGGCTCTCCCCATTAAACTGCCTTTATTTCAACCCACGTGTTTTCCAACTTTTACCCTTCAGCTTCTCCCCCTGATCCCAAATGTGGGGGAGCATGCAAGTGGTTCCCTGGGGTGAAACCACAACATCTCTATGAAAACAAATCACCCAAAAGGAGAAAATGTCATGTACTGTAAGAAGACTGCAGTTTGGGATTATGAAGAATAGTCTTCCCCCACTTGTTAGTTTACTGCACTAGTAAATAAAAGCTTACAGGGTTCCAAGGTTTTTCCAAGATGTTCACACATCAAAACCTCAAAATACAAGAAGGAAAGAGGGAGAAAAAATTTCATCTCCCAGGACTTGAACTTCAACAAGGCCTACTGTAAAATCCCAAAGTGACCCCAATCTTACCAAGCAGGTAAAAAAGAGGTTTGGAAAGTCTCCTACTGAATCAACAGCAGGTTTGGTTTGTTTCAGAGACTTCTGTCACAAATATTCACAATTTTCTTTTAAGGCCTGAAATGTCTTAATATTCCAAATGACAGAACATGTAGCCTCATGCTACATATCATTATGTACATGAGAATTGAGGCTCATTCTCAAAACTTAGCTATCCATTCATTATTACCGATGAAATCCTCTCTTGGATCAAGCCAATAGTTTAGCTAACCCAGTTCTGTCAGCAGAGGAGGACACCAGTGAAAGCACACCAACTTAACCTCTACCCGGGCTTCCTGTCTTTTATACTCAACCCCTCACCTGGAAGTGTTCAAAAACCAAGTAAACACAGCACTTCACAACATGGCTTAACATGCATGGTGTTATCACAAGTCGGACTAGATCTCCAAGGTCTTCCAAACTCTGTGGTGTACTAGAAGGCATATCCCCCCCCTGCCTAGGCTGTTTGGGGTCTCCCTGTGCCCATTGTCCACAAATTCATCTGATCATTTTTTGAACTGGTACCATTTCCCACAAATATCATTGGGCAGCAACTCCCGGAAGGTCACAAACCAGTGTAAACAAAGCCTTTTTTTCCCATCTGCTTTACACATTTCTGCTCATTTCATCAGATGCCATCAGTACTGATATTATTTCCCAATCAGTCCTGAGTTCACCTTACCACTTAAATGATTTTGTTTCTTTAAAAAACAAGTCCTATCCCTCACTCACTTCAGACTAAAATGTTGAGGCTCCTTTCTTCACTGGCAGCTACTCCACACCCTTGATATTACCAGCTTCTCCCCATTTCCTCCAATTTCACCAACTCTTTCTTGAAATTAAGAGGACACAACTGCACATTGTGATTTTCTATGAATTCTTTAATATTACTGCCTACATTTTATTTTAGGAAAAGAAAAAAAAAATCCCAATGAAAACAAATAAAAACCCCACCACTTTCCAAAAGGTAATCTTGACTTGACTACAGTTGTCATTGTCACTGATGACTGAAACAAAAGAATCAGAATTCATAAGAGGGAGAGAGAGAGAGAAGCTACTTTGTCTACATTGCTTTCTTTCTTCCAATTCATAGTAGACTCTACAGTTTGAGAGAAAGGAGAAAAATATTCTCAAAAAAAAAATAAGATTAATAATTTCATTAACAAAAATAAGAGATATTTAACATAACTCCTAAAAGTATGTACACTTGAGAAAACCCTAAGACTGCCAATTATTTCAGTTCTACTAAGAAGGCTCAAACCAAAATATTGCATACAAACTATTTTAACATAGCAGAACACACATCCTGCAAAATAAAATCCTAAAATTCAGTCTTTTTAGAACTTGTCACTTTCTGATGTATGAAAAAGATGCAGTTTTGTAATAATTTACATTTCCTACTGACAATGAGATTTAAAAGAATAAATCTTATGCTTTATGCAGCAAACAGCATATGAAGCTATCACTACTATTTGAAGTACACCACTACCCCAAGTGTTCCAGTATAAAGTTTCATAGCAAACGGCTTTCTGTCTTTACTGTACATCCTACAAATAAATTGCATGGGGATAGAATCAACATTACAGAGCTAAAACAGGTAATAAAGCAGAAAGTCATTTCACTGGTGGTCTGCCAATACAACCTCTTTTTATCAGGTAAGCATATACAGTAACATACCAGTTGTTTTTTTTTTCAATTCTTATTTCATGAAGGGAAGGGTCTTTCCCATCGAAACTGTGTGTACAAAAATTGTTAAAGCCCACAGAACTTCACAGCTGCATTGAAGATGACTCAGCAAAGACAATGGAAAGAGCAACCAAAAAGTCCTGACGAACCAACAAAACGAACAAAAATCTAAAACTACTTCATCAAGGCTTTTCTTAGGCTGAAAAGCATAGTGAGATGTTGTTAGGGTTTGGTTTTTACCAATATGAAGAAACTCATGAAAGGGCAAGATGAAATAATTGCCTTCAGTATTGGTATTTCATGTAGCTGCACAAAATTTTGTCTGCACAAGTGGTGGGTAATACACACTTTATGCCACGTGAGTATTATAATTCCATTTAAAAAACTGAAACTACTCACATGACTAAATTAATCACATGCTACAAACATTATAAATCTATTTACTTTTCATTCTTTTAACTACTATAATTAAGTTTCATTTTTATGTTGCTTGAAATCACAAAGCACAAAAGTCCATAGAATACTTTAAAGGCACATGCTTTAGGGCATATTTCAAGTATTACTGTCCTGCAGGTGATACAAGGTAGCAATCACCCCTTAACAGATGGGAAGCCAAAAAATATCAAGTGGCTTTTTCCCAGTCATAAAGACCAAATTTTCCTCATTTACAACATAGCAAATCAAAGTAGCTTTACTAGCTAAAAGCAAATAATCTTAACATCTCTGGGCTATTTTTAGGTTTTTTTTAACTCTTGCTATTAAATTCACAAACAATAGAACAGAATCGGCCATAAAAGAGATTCAGTAACAAAGACAAAATAGTAATTAGAAAATAAAAATGAAAAAAATGAGATCACTTGGTCTTTTGCTTTGGTCAATTTGGTAGAATTTTGTTTCTTGGGAAAAAAATGCTAAACTAGTAGCTTATGCATGCATAACTTCCAGTGCCTTCAAACACAGAATGTGTACCATTTTGAGTTTTGTGGTAAGGAGACCCATATTTAACAAAAGTATGGGTCCTGGCTATCAAAGCTACAATATTAGAGCAAAACAGATTCATTCAACAGCACAAAGATGTAACAATAATACTGTTGTCATTTTGTTCGGTTTCTTGCTTGTTTGCTTTAATAGCATGAGTTTACCATGATCTATGAGGCAACTTAAAAGTTCCAGATCAGTTTGAAGAAATCAAGAAAAAAAAAGGTCAGATCTTAGCTCTTGGCTGCAACTGCATCGATGCTTGAGATTTTTGTCCTCTTCTCTCCAAATAAGACACTTAAGAGAAATTAATATTCTATATCATAGCTGACTATGAATACACTTAAGCATAAAACTGAGAACATATCCTTGAAGTTCACATTTCTTCAATAAATTTTTGAGTCATTTATAGTAATATATACATGATGTAATGAAAGAGCCAATTGAATATACTGGTCTCTTTTAGGTCTCCATGCTACTCATGCTTATGCCCTGTGCCACTGCCACATATTTATAAAAAATGAGACTAATAATAAAAAAGAGTACCCAAACCATAAGATGTCGGCTGTTACACGGCTGTAACTTCTCCAGAGTTACTCCACAGTTCTACCAACCAAACTCAAGTAATTCGGCCTCCTCTGGATTTGAACCCATATATCTACTCACAAAACCAACAACTTCTGTGAACTCTTCCACATCAACACACTTCATTCCCAGCAGCTTCCATGTCATCCTTGTCTGTTCCATGTCTCATCATCACACCCTGAACTGTAGCACCAGCTGCCTGCCACAGTTAACTTAAAAACACAGGTGTGCTGAATCATGGTGAATCATGGATGTAATTAGCTAGCAGCAAAAAGAGCCAACAAGGTGATCAAAAAAAACAAGCAAGGCATGAAGGGGAAAAGACTCAAAAAGCTGAATTTTGCATCAACTTCAATTCCAGAGTCATTGGTAAATGAGACTAAAAGAACAAAAAACAACATAATTAATTAATCTTCTTAGATTTCTTTTACAAGTAACAAAAAATTTCATCAGGAAAATTAGTCTCTGACAAATTCACCTTAACAAAGCCTGAACATAATCAGTACAAGAACACAACACCCCCCCCCAAAAAAAAAACCCTAAAAATGTCTATATTATGGACAACCAAGTACTATTATTCCATTTATTATTTCTGCTTGTTTACTGAATTTGTCTTTATGAGCTGCAACTTTAAGTGCAACAAGCACTTAAGGAAAATAATCTCAGAAAAGTCTTACACACATACATATAAAAAAATTGCATTATGCTGTAGCCATACAAGCAAAATCCACACAAGAAAAACCAAAAAACAACTAAAACACCACAAACTGCAACTAAACACAGTCAGGAAATTCTACCTCCTCCATCATTTGGCAAAATATAACTTATAGTTACTTCTCAATAAGGCAGATGTTATTAAAAGAAAAAAGGAGGGAAAAAGCCTGTCATTGTACAAAAACTTCCATTTCAAGAAGCTGGGACTCAACTCCCAGCACAAACTCACATATAATTCAACACTAAATCAGCTTCTCAAATGCAGTTTATAGCATTATGACTAAGGGGTAGTTGAATTGATTTTCAATTCAAGTCAGAAATCAAGTTAACCTCAACCTCCCAGCAGACAAGTATATTCTAGTAAAGTAGGAGAAAAATAGCTAAAGGTTTCTGTGGTTAGCAGAAAGCCCAGTTGCAAATGTAACAAAAGAAAAAAACATCACTGTAAAAGTACAATCTTCCTTGCAAAGATTCTGCAAAAACCACATTTCCCAGGATGAGAGGGTCCTTTCCCCCATGATGAGGATCCAGATATGATATACTGGCCACTTTCAGACATAATATTGTAGTAATAATAAAAAAATGTATAATATCATAAACAACTGTTTACTTTATATACTGTATATAAAATATATTTTATATTATATATAGTATAT
>VXBU01011047.1:1305129-1315156 GCA_013400315.1 Bombycilla garrulus
TATATATAGTATATAAAATATATACAGAAAATTGTTGACTCCTGTCTTCTCACAATCCAACCACCTTCATCCCTGATTAACAGGGTCACCTCACATTAGTCTGACTTCTCAGGCAGTGCAATGTCCTCAGCAGTATCACCAAGGCCACAAATGTGTCACACCCTAACTACAATTCAATGGCCCTGTTCAATTTTGCACTGGGACTCAGTAAACAAACAATTAAAAGGATGAAAACCAAACTACAACCTATTAGTGCTTTCTACACATTCAATATGATTGTGGTAACACAGGTGGAAGCAGCAAAATAAGTTAAAGCTAATAAATTAAAAGCATTTACTTGCAAATTACATCTGAAAGTATCCTTTTGATACAGCCTATCCCAGGAAGTAAAAGATCCAGTACAAACTTTTTTCTCCTCTATCTCACGATCTCTTAGGAAGAACAGCTTTGGCAGGGAATAGGAACTTCAATTAAAGGCCAAATTTACTTAAGAAGTGTGACTATCACATTGAAAAACTGCAGGTATTTATATGTAAAATTATATACACAGAATAAATACTCTTGAATTTCATAATGGCTAGACAGAGTATGAAAACCATTTGAAGGCCAGGCTATTCAAAATATTAAGGTTCAGAAAAATCCAAAAGTATTAGTGGGCTTTCCAATACATTATTACTATTCCTGTTATTTACCTAAGGGTTTTACTTCTCTTGAGAAAATAAAAGTCAGACTGTGGCTGAATCACTTAACATCACCCGTGCTGGAAGGTTAAACCTTTGCTCAGAATCAAGGTTTTCATATTGAAAAAGAAAAAAAGTCAGCTAGGAAGAGGACTTGGGTTATCAGTAAAATATCTCTGCAGAATTAGCTGAATGTTTCAGGAAAACATGCTCTAAAAAATTGAATTCCTGAACAGAAAAATAAAGCAGTCGAAGACACAGACTATTACACCCTCTTCTTTGGAGAATCTACAACCACAGACCCTAACTTGAAACAACTGTTATCTATTGAAAAGCTTTCTAAGTTGCCTGACACAATCTAAATAAACTCAGGAATAAATGTAATCTTTACTTATAAACCATCAAGTGTTTTAATCATCATTAACCATCCACATCAAAAATGGTTTTTATTATTTGACAGCAATTAATTTTAAGAGATTGTCCATGAACAAACAAGAGCTATATAAATGAAGAATACACTGAGTATAATGTTTTATAGTGGTGTTCTGGGAAGAATTTAGTAATATTCTGGTTCAATGTGGGAAAATTGGTTAATTATTGAGAAAACACAGTAAAGCACCACTTGTTTTATATGTGCTTATATAAATGTTCTTTCGATGGTGTATTTTCTTCCTAAAATAAGTATACTCTCTACTAAAATCAAAGATGATTTCTTGGAAGAACAGAACTCTAAAGTTGCCTACCACATATTAAGTAAAGATATCTCCCAGTTCAAAACAATATTTTTGACCTTTACTTAACTTTTGAGATTGATAAAAAACACTACAAATACTGGATCGCTGCATTCTTGGTACATATTGGCAGCTTGTCTTTTTTTAGGTAAACATATTAATTTATTAAAGTTAGGAGAAATTAAAGAAGAATATAAGTGAATATAATTCATCACCTTAATACTACTCTCCTCATCCATAGTACAAACTCTAGAAAGGCAATCACAGAACACACCAATTTACCATGACCCCTCTCCCTCCCCGCCCCAGAAAACAAGACACCAAAAAGCCTGATATGGAATTGCATCACATTAAAGACACCGTGTTTATTTACGGTACATTTCAACGCTTGAAATATATTTCAGCTTTTGGGATTTGATGGGGTTTTTTTAATACGGCTTACTACTTCATAAATACATGGTAATGACTCAGAACAATTAACATGTGTTCTCAAATTAGGGAAATAAGCCTCTACCAGGCTATTTTTTCTCTTAGGTAAGACTAAAAGTCATAACCAGGACTCATTTATCAACATTATCTGAAGTTATTTGTTTGCCTACACAATACCTACAGCAAAGCAACAAAGGAAGCCAGTACTTGTGGCACTTTAATTTCTTTGTATCTCATTGCTGTTACACAGGCTGAAATCTCTCACAGGCTGATTATACATCAGTGGATGTCTTATCTTTAAACTACAAGTTATAATGACAGCTACCAAAAATTGTATTCTAAAATTTAAGCACAGAAACATTAATGAAACCTTACTGGAATGGATAGATCAACACAGCATTCAGAGGAACCTTGGCAATCAGTATCAACAGATACATGAACAAAAAACCCATGATATATTCTGAAGCTGTACTCTGCAAATTAAAGTTTGAGCTGTTATGAAAAGTTCTGAAGCATTTTTCTTCACTGTTGCCTAAAGATATCTTCTACCACAACCAGTCTTGTTTTAAAAGAAGAGGCACAAATTCTTGGTCTCGTCTGGATTATTTTTTTCTTTTTTGCTATATCTACAGCAAGTATACAAAACCTTCTCCTCCCATTTGCCTATACACTTATTTCATTAAATGTATCAACCACACTGCACAATTTCTGTGCATTCCTCTGAAATTATACAAATTTGGAAAGACTGTTTTAGAGCTTCTGTTGACAGTATAAATCCACACAAAAGTACACAAACATAGAACTGATTGTTTCTGTGTCATTTCTCCAGTCAGCTTTGCAGGAGATCTCCTTACATTAATCCCTTAAAAGCTGCTTAGGCAAAAAAAAAGCACTCCGTCACATCAGGTTGTTTTAGACAAATATAAATACAAACTCTAACTCTGTGGACTTTTCTACAAGCAGCCTGATTGTCATCCATTGAATCTCTTGCTGCGACAAGGAAATTTCAGTTCCACATTGTAAATCAGGTCCTGTAAAGCACGGAGATTATGTCTATTGTGAGCCGTACAAGAGTTGTTGTACCTTTTCAAATGGGTACTCTGGTGCTCAGCAGCAACATGGAAATGTGGCAGAAGCAGGAAGCCATCTCAGCCTCCCACCTTTACAACTCCTTTCTAGCTACAAGTGTCTGATAACAGCTTCAACTACCTCATTTTCATCTCTGTGTGATACAGCCTACAGGACTTAAAAACAGTAGGAGAAGGCAATATACTTTTTCATCAAAAAAAGTATTTTTATAAAAATTGGTTTTGTTCAAGTACAGTTTGAATACATTTTCTATCTAAGTTTAAAAACACTTGACTAGAGTTTTTTCAATTTGTTAAAACTTTACTTGTCCTTTTTTCTGTTTGAATTTTCATGTACTTCAATCTATAATGGTTTGATTTCTTCAACATTAGTTAGGCAAAAAACTTCAGTACATGCAAAACTAAATTATTGGTGTATTATTTCTGTGGTAAGCAAAATTTTTGCTCTGAATTTGAGTGACAGTTTAAAAGCAGGATTTCCCATGGAACAGATATTTTCCAACTCATTTTGTCAAAAACAACCAAGGAGAAAACAGCGAGTTCCTTCTCTGTCCTCTTAAATGTGCTTCCCAGTCATTCATTCCTATCATCTAAACACCATTTTTGACTGTGCTCTCTAGATTCTCTGAGCCTCCCAAGAGCACCCACATTTTACAAACTGCTTTTGTATCTGTGGCAGTGTTCTTCTGAGGTCCCAGCAGTTAAAGTGCTGCTCATAACCTTTTGTTTCCCCATCCTTACTTAAGTACATAAGACAAGAATTTTGCCATCTTAGAAAAGTTACGTAAAATCTTTTTGGATATAGCTGAAAAATTTCATGGCAAAGGACCCAAGGGAGTGAAACATCATCTGTACTCCTGAAAAAAAAAAACAAGCTAAGAAAGAAACACAATATCAAGAACCAAAACAAAGAACCCCTGAAAGAAACAACCTAAACAAAACAAACAAACAAAAAAAAAACCAACCCAAACCCACTAAGAAATCAAACACCACAAGATAAAACAGAGTATATTAAAGCTGTAGCATGGAAGCTGACACTCCATGTGTAAACACATCGTTTTATTTACAGGTATAATACCAGACAGCAACAAGCACTTGTCCTGCTCCTCCTTTGGAGAGCACGAAAATCACCGATTTACATTAAACGGTGCCAAACAAACATACACATAACAACTAAACCCTAAATAATATATACTCCAGGATTTCCCTCAGTTCTTGGAAGGAACCATGGTTCACTTGTCACAGCTACATAAAACAGCAGCTCTGCTTAAGGTAACTGAAGGAGTGGACGTGGGCTCAAGGAGTAAACAACTCCCTGTGCACGGAAACAGCAGCACTGTCACATGCTGACAGGCAGCGCGGCTGCCGAGAGGTAATGCAGAGCCACCCTCTGTCAGCATGCAGCATGGATTGGCTTCATTCCCAGCCCTACCTGAAATGACCTTGTGCAAGCTGTCAGTCAACCCTGCTCCACCAGACATCCCCAGGCAGGGAACCCTCAGGCACAGCCAGGATTGTTCACGGCAGTCCGGGGAAGAGCGGTGACTGCATCGTGCAACCTTGAGATGCGATGTTTGCTGGATTCCCCAGCAGCGCATAAGGAAAGGAGTTGAGTCTCCCCAAACATACACTAACAGTAGAATGTTTTTAGGTCTTTGTGACCTACAATTATTTTGGGATGCTATGATTATTTTGAGAATGCTTGTGTGGCCCTTCTGAGATCAGAACCACACTACACAAAGATGGCAGCGTTAAACCCACAAGAGATCTCCTTTCAGGAGGCTTCCTAGCCAAAACATCCACATTTAATACTTACCATAATCAGCAGTGCACTCTTCATCAGACTGAGGGCCTTTAAAATGTTTTATGTACATAAGATATTTTTATAATTAAAAGTCCAGAAAGGACTACCAAATCTGTCCACTCTGAACTCCTGCAGATGACAGGATATAGTTCCATATAACGAATATCAAGCCAGGCCAAAATGATGGAAGGAACAAAAAAAAAATAGATACTTGGCCAATTACACCTTTATCACTGCCCAGTCACAGTGCAGAGCAAAGCTCCACCATGCACCTCTCCCCTCAGTCTGAGAGCCAAGTGACCACATGGCAGCCCATCCATTTTTCTCTTGCCCATTCAGGCTCCTTTTCTTTTCCCACTCTACTTTTGACCTACCTAAAGGTCAAAACTTGTTTTAACTGGCTTTTAACTTACTTTTGCTGATGCTACTGTAACCTGCTACCAGCCACTTTCATTTTCTGCCTGTGTAGTGGGCAGAAAACCTGATACTTCATACTTAACTAGTTAACAGCTAGATCAATCCACCCTGGGGTGCCAGGCAAGAAAAAGCCTTCCCAAGCCTGAACAGCTCTGAGCAGTGGCACTCAACAGCCCTGGCTCTACAAGTCACTGAGTCTTGCAGGCTTGAGCTCTGAAAAGCAGACCTATCACTCTCAATTCAACAGGAGAAAAACCTTTACACCTTTTCACCTGTGCTTAAAAACACCACCTGCTGTCTGATCTCAGCATGCATTGCCTCTGCTCATCCCTCCTTTTAAAGCACTGACAGCACAGAAATGTACACATCTTCCATTTTCTGTATGCGGGATTTTCTTTCCTGTTATTATGAGCTCATCTCTAATAATAAATTGGGTTTTATATGCATTAAATATAAAGAAAGGACACATAGTGTCCACGAGAGGAGCTTGCTGTTAGCAGATACTTAGCCTGACACTTGGGTCAAGTCACTTAACTTCGCCCTTGCCTCAAATTTGGGGAATATTTTGATCAGTTTTTACAAATTATTTTAGACTGTCAGCAAGCCTGGAAAAAAAAAATTAAACATGGTTTTATTATTGAAAAAAGAGATGCTGATAAATGACCATCATATTCAAAATTAAAAGAGATCTGATAATGAAAGCATAGTATTGCTTAACTAATCTCATTTTCTCTGGTCTGAAATAACTGCATCAAAAAGGCATTGAGTAAGAACAAACAGCTGCAACACAACATTCCTTTCACATGTGCTTGTGCTATTTACTTAATATGGAGTTCATGGGGGGAAGGAAGATCTCTATTTGAGAACATTGCTTTCCCGACAAAAAGAAAAAGTAATCAAGATGGTGAGAAAGGAAGGGAATTGGCCTACCCTCAGCGTTTGTTGCCTCAAATCCAAAAACTACCACTGCAAATTCCTGCAAAGCAGCAATGTACAAGAGCTGACTTGGAAAAGGTTGGTTTAGGTTATCAGGCTTGAGCCACATACTCAGTGGAGCTCAAGGCAAGTTTAAGTCTGCTTCTTATGACCTGAACACTTCGTGCTGGCTCAATGAAAGATAGGAAGGCAAATTTCATCACCATCTGTACTAACACGCACATGTTAATGGATATCAAATTAATTTAAAGGAAAAATGTACCAAGCATCAAATAAAGGAAGAGATAACCTGTTTCTTCTTTCCCCTAGAAATCCACCCCACTTTTAAAACATTATGGGATGGGAAAAAAAAGCCCAAAATTAGAGGGCACATTCCTTTCCCTCCATCACTCTATGAATGACTTACAACTATGAACTAAGAAACAGTTTCTTCCAATTTTAGTATAAAATTATACCCAAGGTTCCTTAAACTGATGTCATGAATTTGGTACAAAAGTTCCATAACCTGTGTGCTGAATGAGGAAACTGTGCTGCTCATGTTTTCCAGCATATCAGAAACAGCCTCTGTATTCAACAACTTCTTACTTGGAAAAAGGAAAGTTTTCCAATCATGAGGTCTCTATCAAATCAATGCACAGCATGGAAAATATACAGGGCTATGGTTTAACAGTAAATGCACAGACACCAGGTCTGCCAAACCACTGCCAGTCTTAGGTTTCCCCCACCTATTTTACTTTAACATCTGACCCTATAAAAAGAAGGGAATAATTTGCCAATATGGCTGTCTTGCAAATGAACTAATTAATGTTGACAAATCGTCTCCATGAATATAAAGTAACAGAATTTAATTAAGTATATATTCAAACTCCTTCACATGTTTATTTGCACGTTTACTACAGTGCTTCTGGGGTACTTTGCAGTTTCTCAAAACTTAAATACTGAAAGACTAAGTCTTTTCATCAAGTGAAAACTTGTGAGATTGATAATACTTAAATTACAAGCATTATACTAGTATTTGTTTATTTTAACATTGTAATAGCTAACAAAAATTACTAATTTTAGTCAGCATTTACAATACTCATGTTAAAGAATTCACTTGATTACTTCATTATTGAAACAGAAAAATAAAACCTCAGAAATTACTATGTTGTGAATGCTAAAAAAATAAATAAAAATAAAGGCTGGGAAGGGATAGGAGCAAGGACAGTCTAACTCTGCCGGGAAATGACTTAAAAACTGCCAGGCCCACTTTTCAGCAGGATAAAGACACAGGAGAGTGTCTCTATTTCTTTATTTCTCCTTGCTCATTGTAATATCTACTTTGGTCAGAAGAGACAATTTAGGGCTTATGGACTACACAGAACTGGAGAAAATGTAGTATAATCCAAACAAACAAACAAAAAAAGATAAAACAAGAAAACAGTCAAATAAGAAACCAACAGAAAACAACAAGCAAAAACCTCCAAGCCTCCCAGAAAAAGCCAACAACAGCAAAAAACCCACAACACACCATCATCAAAAACCAAGAAAACTACAAAAATATTCTAAATGGAGATTTCCTTAGACTTGCTTTCTTTAGAATGAGCTTCAGATTTTCTTACTCAAAAATGTTTAAGCTGTTTTGCTACTAATTGAATCAAAGCTGTCCAAACCACACAGGAATCCTCTCAATACCTAAGGTGGTGTTTGAGTCCACTGTACAAAGATCATTTACCTTGCAGCTCTTGTTAAAAATTAAAAAAAAAAAAAAAAATTAGTGAAGGAAATACATTCAATTTCTTCCTATTTTCAGGAAATAGAAAAAAAATTAGACTGTTCTCAGTGTTCTAGTACCCTAACTTATGGAGCAAGAACCTCAAAATGTCTTTAGCATAGAAAATTTTACAGTGTAATTGACCAATTCAGGACTCATGCTGAACACTGGATATATCTTAGCAGCCACTATCACACATTCAACACAATAAAAAAAAAATTATCAGTCAGTTAAGTGAGGCAGGAATATTCTTATACGTGTTCACATTTGTAGGCATTTGACAATACTAAGTAGCTCCTGAATGAAGCAATTTGCATACATTTACTCATGCAGATATTATGGCCAACCATTATGAACAGAAGCAGCTGATGAGGTCTTCTCCCAATTAATTTTTATTACAAATTCTCATGGGATTATAAAATCCAGTATTAACAAAAGCTTCAAAACTGGAGTCAGAATTTCCATTTACCAGCCTTAATCTCTGTTTAGAGCTGGTCTTCACTACAGTTTTGTACACTTCACTCCTCAGCTACCTACAAGTGATCTTCAGACTTATTTAGAGCACCATAAACCACATTTTGCTGGTGTAGTACTGCATAGATTGAGTCAATGAAAACCCTCCCCATCCCTCTCCCACTTCCTTCCCTCTCCTCCCTTTTTAAAAAATAACCTTGAAACACTCCCTACATTTCACAGCAGACCACATCTGATGCTTCTCAGTTAAATACAAGTATGTTTAAGCAGGGTGGGTGTTAAACTTTTAGAGTATATTCAACAATTAAAAAGTTGATTTTTTTGTTTTTGTTTTTTTTTTTTTTTTAATTAAACTGTGTCTTCCTCCTATCTCTTCAATGCTGGGGCATTACTCTTGTACTACAGCTCATTAGAAAAGCAAGAACTAAACTTGCAAGAAACAAGAAGTATGCCTTTCAAAGGAAAAAAAAGAGCACCACCAAATAAAAACCCCTCACTCAAGAAAACAACTTGCAAAATTACACTCCCAAACCAAGACGAAAATCAAAGCTCAAAAAACCCCAAACTGATTTAACCAGATTTTTTGGTGGGAGGTTTTTCGGGGGGTTTTGTTGTTGTTTTTTGGGTTTTTGTTTGTTTGTGTTTGTTTGGTTTTGATGGTTTATTTGTTTTTGTTTTCATTTCAGGCTTGTTTGTTTGTTTGTTTCTGTTGAAGCAAAGAGTTTGTGATAACTATTATCAGTGTAATGTGTGGAACATGTTTTAAACAAGTTTTTTTTTTAAGTCATCTGGATACATCCCCCACACTGTGATCTCCCTGGCAATTCCAACTCACACATCATGGATGATGAGTCCCACTAAGAATTAGCAACCTCAAATGCTCTGGTAGTACTCATACCCAGCATACATGTTCAGCAGAAAAACTGAGTTATATATCCAGCTTGGATGTAGAAATTCCTTAACTACAATGTCCATCTTTGCTGTATATTGTCTGAGAGTTCATTGCAGAAAAGAACAACTAAAAGTTAATACATACAGAAGCACAGGGCTACAGAAGAATTCAGATTAATTCTTTATGGAACAGATTATAGTTGCAAGAATCTGAAAATTGTTTACATTTGCTCTAGACCAAGAAGAAATTAAAAGTCTGTTCACCTGGACATACAGTGTAAAGCTATTTAACAAGACAAATTTTGTGAGGTGTATTATAGATGGGTAACAATTGATTTCCTTGAATCCACAAAACTAAAGCAATGCTTACAAAAGCCAGCTTGATAGATATTCCTGAAGTACTCTAAGTTCTTTGTCAAATTAGATTTATATGTAACTAAATAATAACAGCTTGAGGTCTGTACAAAGTCACCTAGGAAATCTTGTTTCTCTGAAGAAGTCCCTGTTCTGCACAAGGCAGGGAACATTTCCGTGGGAGGCTGAGAAGAACCAAGGAAGCCACATGCACTTGACTCATATAGAACCTCAGCTGAGGCACGACAGAAGATACAATTTAACAGAGGTTCAGAAAAGCAGCTCTTTCCTACGAAGAAGCTAGTGAGGTTCTGGTTCCTTTTTCTGGTCATTTCTAGCATACCAGCTTTTAAGCTTTTAAGCCAAGACAAAAAGCAGATAGGCATTTAATTTCCATGCCTGACTTACTCCCAGTGCTCTCAGGCAATCTCATCATAACTGCACTGAACTTAGTGTTTCCTTCCCCCCCC
>VXBU01011047.1:1315197-1327482 GCA_013400315.1 Bombycilla garrulus
TTTTTTTTCAGAAGAGCTGCCTGCTGAAGCAGCATCTATTTTGAAACACAACAGAAGCTGACAACCCTACCAAAATATGGCCTACATGGTCTGTACTTGCTTTGCCTTTTGTTACAAGACTCACAATTGTTCTTAAAGACAGGTCAATGGCAATATGGACATAAGAAATAGGTCTCTGAGTAACAGCCATGAGTGTCTGTAAAATAACACGCTAAGAGTTGCTTTGGAGCAAAAACCAGTAATTTAGGAGGAGGAAGACTATGCATCAGACTAACACAGCCTCATTTTGAACATGTTTTCCCTGTAATATTTCAATTCCTACGTAAAACCAACCAGAAACTCAGGACAGTACAGAAATTATAGTAAATATTTGGATTAATGGAAACAAGAGGCCTGAGCTCAAGACCTCCTGTAACACACACACATACCAGATAAAAATACATGAATAGCCCTCATAAAACTACCAAAATATCTCAGTTGCTTCTGAATCAGAATCTTCTTTCAAATGGGCTTCTTGGTAGGATGCGTTCTGCATCTGGTTATCATGTAAACACATCCAGGTTCATACAAGACAATTCTGACCTGAAAATCCCTTGACAAAGGCAATGCCCCAGATAATCACCTGCCTCCATGGGGCAGTAAACACAGACCAAGGTTGTGCCAACATGATGAGAGCAGCTTCCACACAGGACTTGTGCTCCATGGGAATGGTTTGCAGGCTACAAACAATGGTCTAGGTCCATGCAAACTGATCTAAAAGGAAACCAATACAAAATGCAGCTAAACAGAGCAAAAAAACCTTACAAAGCGAGTTTCACAAAGGCAGCACTACCCAGCAGTTTTGTGTTCTAACCTCCTCTTTTAAGGCATAGTGGAGAGACAGGTCAAAGGAAAAAATAAAACAGCTGACTTTGCAAAAGTGTCAGGACTTTGCAGACAACCATGCTTTGTCGGCTAATAATACACACTTCATACTCCAGAGAGAATTGCTACCTATGCAGAATCCTTGAGATTCAAGATCAGCCTAGGAGAAACCCAAACAGTGTCAGCAACAGCATGTGCAGGAATCCAAAGGTCACATCACACTGTTAACTGTGAAAACCACATGTGGAAAGGGGATCTGCGAAATCAAACAGCATTTAATTTGTGTATGCCAGAGGCCTCTCAAGGAATCCAAATCAAAGAAACCAAACAAAAGTAATGCAGACACAGCATGCGAGTCACCAGCCCAAAAAACCTGCCAAAAAAACATTAAAAAAACACAAAGAATTTCCAATTCTCACTAATCATATTAGCATAGCCATTAGATGCTGTCAATGGGTAATTAAATATATTTGCAGTTTTTGCAGCCTTAAGTGCAAAGAACAGGCATTTATCCAGGTAACCAAATGTTCACAGGAGGAGGCATCAGGTTTTTTATAAAAATATCTTTCAGTAAAACTGTTCCATGCAGCAAATTAGCAGCAGCCATTCTTTCTCACCACTTGGGTACTTTGCCACAAGTCCTTGAATCTTTTGCCATCTTCTAGAGAAATAAAAGGCTACTTAGGTAGGTAACTCACTTTTTTTTTTTAAAAAAAAAAAATGTTTTGATGAGGAGAAAAGAACCCAAACAGTGAATACAGTATTTCCCATGTTTACAGAATGATACCTCAGTTCTTAAAATTAAACACGACTAACGTACAAAAAATTAAAAGCAGAGTCATGTTATTTTTCTACAGTTTTTTAGTAAATTAACTATGAAAAGCACTAAAACATTAGTGTTCCTGTTTATTGCAAAACACTATATCTACTGTTCTCAAGGAAAAATATTAGACTTCCTTTCTATAGACATATAATCTCTCCTGGGACTCTGGCTTTTTTAAATGTGCATCTTTTCTCTAAAAATATTTCATGGCTGACTAACAGGAGATGTTTTTTATTGTAGAAATCAGAATATTGTCTTACTACAATGTTATGATCAGTATTTTGGTGTAATCTAGAGTTTATTGTCTTGCATAACTGCTTTAAACGCTCACTGAAGTATCCTTTTGAAGTGCATCAGTGTTTCTGCTTCGTAGCAGATCTGACCAAAGAGAGTTAGTTTGAAGCTCCTAACATCATATAATCAACTGAGAATATTTTACGTAAAGAGAAAGATTTATCCACATACAAAACTTTATTGGAAATATTTATATCCAGTCAATGGCACACACCAAGAAGGACAAGAATGATGCCAGGAACTTGAAATACAGAAGTACCACCAAATTTCATCAAATTACTACAAAAAAACAAGACTCAGAGTTATTACTGAAAAGCTTTTGCTTTTTGCCTTGGGCTGCAAAACGCCCCAATTACTGAATCACACGAGAAGCGTAATATTTCTTTCACTGAGCGACAAGAAATAATCAATTACTGATAGGCTGAATACAGTTCTCAGTAATAGTAAAAGTAGCAAGGGAATATTTAAAATAGAAATTCTTTGACTAGATAAAACTACTCCATTATCAAAATAATAAGTATAATACTACTTTACCTCCAAAAAGATGAAGGAAAAAGACTTTTGAAAAAGAAGCAAGAATACAAGAAGTCAAGGAAAATGCAATTGGGTCCATGGCATCAGAAAGGATTTGCTGAAAAACAGCCATGTATAAAAAGTAAAATAGCATACAGTCAAACTAAAGAGATTATTAAAAGAAAGAATATTCCACTTGTAACCTATAATGGGACTTAATAGAAATTCTGACTGTGCGTATTGATCTAGTGTGGGCATAAAGTTCTACACTTCTGCCCTAAAATAAGTTTTGTCTATAGGCATCTTCGACTTGTTCAATTTCTATTTTAAACTAAAAGCACAGAAAAAAATAAGTGTATTTCTTATCTGCAATCAGTGAGTCTTCCATTTTCTCTACCATTTTTAAGTATGCCTTTCGCTATGCAGAAAACCTGCAATTAAGGCCTCCAGCAAAAAGACAGCTTGAGGAAAAAGTGACCATAAATTACATGAACACTCTGCAAGCAGTTCTGAGTGAAAGAACAGTCCAATAGGGGCGTTGTTTGTCATTTTAAGCCAATATATAATAAACTGATAAATATACTGTGAATGAGGTAAGAAAGAAAACTAAGCAAGCTTGAGGCTTTTTGAGACATGCCAGCATGGTTGGGCATTCCGTTCTGTTTTTAAAGGTAGTTCATGGTGAATAATGTTGTTCTCAACCTATGAGTTAGATAATGACAATGTTAATTGGAATAGAAAAGAGTACTCAGCTGGAAAGGACCTCCTGATCCAACTGCCTGACCACTTCAGGGTTACCAAAGATTAAAACATACTATTAAGGGCATTTTCCAAATGCCTCAAATACTGACAGGAATGGCATTGACCACCAGTGTTTGGTTCATGGACTCTGAATTTAGGCAGCCACATTCTTACTTCTAGCTTGGAGCATTATCTTAGCTTCTTCACCACAAAGGAAAAGGTCAACTTAATGGTTATCTAGCTATTGATGTATATAGATCAAAGAAAATAAATATAATAATAATAGAGTGAGGACATAAATACACAATGTAGGATACCTTCATCCAGTTCCCAAATATATAAAATAAAGGGCTCTGAATGAATTTAGCAATTAAATTAACTAAAACACAAAAACAGCTATAACATTGATACCATGTGGGCATTTATATTCTTCTCAAAAACTTGAAATAATTTCCCTTAAAAAACTCCAAGGCTTTAGTAATAATTTTAATTCTTCCTATCCAATTAATTCTTATACTATATCATCACCTTCTTCAATTGTATTTCAATTATGCAGCATTTTCATCATTAGATAACACAAACTCGCACAATTCTAGAGAGCAAAATCTAAGAGTTTGAGTTGTCAAGGGCCCTTGCTTTCCTTTAAAGCCCAATTTTCTCTTTCCATCTGCTATCACCTCTTCAATATAGTGATATATTTTCATTATAGCCCACGGTCCCTACAGTGGCAGAGTTCTTGTCACTTTATCTACTCATCTTTTTAAAAACCCATCTTCAGTGACAGATTCCTCCTGCCTTCCTTTCTATCCTTTGAAGGATAGAAAATGAAAAACAAGCTTATACTCTCCTACGGCTTACACCGCATTTGAGGACTACATTTTTTGCAGACACTTCAGTAAATTATTTACCAATGAAATTCAAGACCCATTTTGCAACTGAGCTTTGCATTTGTTTTCTTTGTGAAGGAAAACTAATTCCCAAAAATCATAACCTGTAAGTGTCAACAACCAGAAATGCTGCTTTAAGGTATTTTAATCAGTGAATTAAAAAAACACTTGAAGAATGGAAACAAAGGAGAAAAGGGAAAAGAAAACACTCTTGCTCTTTCATTATAAGCTACATTATGAATTTTATGTATTAGGTACAGAATATTACATAACAGTAATTACTGGAATGACTAAATTATGACTAAGATAGTGCTTCATCATTATTTAAACAAAAAACTATAGTTATCTAAATGTTACAGTTAATTTCAAGCATAATCAGCAAGCTATTGCCAATATCCAATTGTCAGCATGGAAGAATTTAACCAGAGATAAGTCTGGTGTTTCATATTTATTTGGACATTGAATTTACCCATTTTGAAACTTGGTCCATTTCATTTTCTGTTTCAAAAATAAAATACCTTATGAGAGTGGTCTGTAACATGGGCTTTTTTAGCGTGCCCGTATGAAAAATACTTAAATACCACCAGCTAAGCTCTTAATTTTCCAAATTTGTTTTTTTCCACAAACATCATTAACAGCTAATAATGCTAATAAAAACACCAATGTGATAAAAAAGTGGACTGATATAAAAAGCATTACCACAATGTGACACTGATATAGGTTACTTTGTCACACAAAACTAAGAGGAAGAAAAAAGTTCTTGAGCACATCAAATACATATTCATTTACATACATAGTTGTTCAAGCGCCTAATACTGAAGAGTAAAAAACAGAAAAAAATCAAACAACAAAAACAAACAGAACCCCAAAACAAGTAACAAAACTCAAAAAAAAACCCACCAAAAAAACAACAAAACCCCAAACCACAGCATCAAAAAAAAAAAAAAAAAAGAGAAAAAACTTCGAGCAAAACTGAACTGCAACTACACCTGTACCAGAGAATCACACTGCCTAACTTAACTGAGGTCAGATGAGACCGTAGCAATGAGAACCCAGCTGATAAATACAACCATTTCACCACAGACCCCTTCACCACAGTCCTTGCATCTCTTAAACCTTACTTTTCCTAAGAGGAGTTTTTCTTTCCCTCAATCTTGTCAAACTGACAGTGTCTCAGTGACTTTTTATCCACAATACACAGAATTATTACCTTGGAAAAGGCTTTCAAGACGCAGCTCAACCATCACGCACTGCCAAACCCAGCACCACATTCCCAAGCTGGATGTCACAATGCCACAATTAAGAATGACTAGGCTTTGCATTTCCTCTATACCTGCTCTTAGACAGAAGGGAGCTGATGGCAAGACACCTTAGTTTCAAGCACTGTTTGGATATTATTTCATACTCAGTATTCTGGTGCCTCCAAGTACTTTATTTCTTCCAATAAATTGGAAGAATAAAAGTTATTTTGATTACTTACATCTTCATGTCCCCCTTTACCCTTTATTTAGTTTTCTGCTCTCTCATAAATTGAATTAAAAATTATTGACAACTCCAAATTCTATCATCCCACCTGAATTCCCTTTGGATTAAGTTCAGCACAAGTAACAGCCTCCAGCAACCTACTACCTCGGCAGTGTGAGATTTAGATTCTCCTCGCACTTACTGAAATCAGCCATGATGGCTGATCTTTTTGAGCCCCTCTGTTAACTATCCTTTGCTAAAAAAATCCTCTTCCACCTCTCTGAGATTTTATAGATTAGGCTGATCACATCAATCAATTACTCTATTAAAACATTTCTCAAAACGGCCTCTAGCTATAGACAGCTGATGTTCTTCCCCTCCTAGGCACACAATTAAACACAAAGCTCAAACCTAAATTTAGATTAGACATATTGATCAAAGAAGCATCAGGTTTCTCTGAAATGTATCTGAAGGCACCACAGATTTAAGAAAGGCTTTTGAATTTTAGAGCAAGTAACAGACCAATATGCATCTAGCAAAGTCCACAACCCAAAAAGCAACATGGATAAAAACACTGACATTACTCAGAACCTAAAATATTTGTCTTTCAGCTTTTTTGTACAGAAACAAAACCAGTGTTAGAGAATGCATACCCAGATTTGCATGTGATTACTACTGTTGCTGTATAAAAAAAATGAATAATTCGTACCTGATAACAATAAATGTATTTTCAAATTTATCCGCAAACACAATGATAGTTTCATTTGCCAAATTTTAGGGGAATAACCACCTAGTATCTCCATGGGGACTACTTTGTTGTTGATAGCTCGCTCCACAGGTATACCCTGAAAGTTAATAAACACAATTTTTCCTCTTATTTGTGGTGAGGAAGACAACTTTAAATGGCGAGAAGAGTCTTTAATAAAAATACTTTTTTAGCAACGTTAAAACAGGATCATATTTTTTCCCCCAGGTATTATTATCCAGGCTGACAGAAAACTATAAAGTGTTAACAAGTGCTCCATTGAAATAAAAATTAACTAGGTCAGTTCTGTTAGTGGTGAAATATTATTTCAATCTAATAGATCTTTGTTAGCACAGTATGAGGTAGAACTGTATTACAGCAATATACCAGGCTATCTTTCAAGTTTTTTTGGTTTAACAGCTATTCTTGAGTTAGAAGGAAAAAGAGCCAAGTATATATTCATTTTCAATGAAAGCAAACTTATCTGATAATAAATGACCCATTAGTTTGCTCATAATTCTGTCAGAGTTATTACAGTTTTTAGGTTCTGAATGACTGTAATTTACTATAATTGGTTTGCAGGACAAGAGATAAATTTGACTTGCTCAATTGCAGATTCACTAAAATAATTTTGAACATTGAAATTATTTCAGAGCATAACAGTCATGACAAAAATGTAACAAAACCAAGGAATTTTAATAGAAGAAATGCTACAGTTTGATTTTTTTAAAGTGGATTGATTACTGAAAAATACCAGCCTGCCTCGAAGTCGATTCCTAATGTTATATAAATTTTGTTTTGCACATAAATCTTCTAAGAATCAATCTTGCACTGATGTTTAGAAGGAAGAGGTGGCTGAGAAGAGATGCAAACTCACAGATTTACACATGCTACATGGATACGAGGCTCTGCTGAACATTTAAACTCTCTCAAATACCTGGACACTAAAATGTTAATACAATACAGGAGAGCTAGAAAGCTGAAATCTGCATGGCAACTTCAAACTTCTTTTTTGTCCCGTTAGACTGCAACATTTATCTGATTTTCTAACAATTCCGAGGCCTTACAGATGTTGAAATTGGAAATAGTTCACTTTTATTAACTGGTGGTCCTAACGCAAACTATGAAGTGGCAAGCAATATGGCAATGATGGTGGTGCAGAGATTAAGAATAGTTTCAGAAATATTTTCTTAAATTTCATCTTATACCTCTAGGAAGGAAAAAAAAAAACCACCAAAACAACTAACCACTATCAACTACAGTTATATTTAAAATATAACTGTAGTTGGTAACTATAGTTATGGTAGCTATATAGTTGGTAACTACACTTAGAGTAGTTGTGGTAACATCTTTACTGCCTTGACCTCCCTTTTTTTATAACTTGCTACTCAAAAAAAGAGAAGCAGTATAGTGTCTATGTTTACCTTCTTTTCAGAGTCACAAAGCACTTCAGTCTCATTTTGTGCTCTAATTTCTCCTAAAACACCACAAATCAAAATGGTATTGTGCATTTAAGTACAGTAGTAATTTTTTCAGGAAAAATACTGATTGTTATGGGCTCAGCTGGTTATTAGATGCTCACTCCTGTGGAGGGCTCTGAATGACATATGTTGATCTCAGAAATCTTTAGCCAAGGAAGGCAAATGTACTGAGTGGCAAATTAAGTCTTTCACAGGTAGCAAAGCAACAAGGTTAAACTCACTCCAGATCTAAAATTACAGTCTTGTTTCCAATCTGTTACTGTGGTCAAGTCAAACTCTAATGATGCAGTCTTACCACATTAGGACCTGGGTCACAGCAGATAAGGTTTAGACCAAAACCCACAGTAATGGGATGTGTGAAAGAAAAAGAAATAAGTATCTTTCTATGATAGTTGATAGCAGCTGGAGCTAAAAGGCATTGGTAAGTCATAAATCTCATTTTCCCCTACTCGTACTTGAAATCTGAACCAGCTAAAGATGCATCTTAAATGAGAGTTTGTTCTTCCAGCAGCTGAACTGCAAATAGATTTCAGACTAACAAGATGCAAAATTCTTTCTGTAGAAGAAATAACTGTGACCCTTCAGCCTGAAAAAGACATGACAGACCAAAAAAAGGCCACCACATGATTCTGAGTTAAAAAATAAATAACAAACTTGCCTTCTCCCCATAAAGATCTAGGGTTTGGAAAACCAGCACACCTTCAGATGAGGCATCCTTTGACAGCTACAAAATGCAAAGCACTTTTTATCTGGGAGAGCCCTGAAGAGAAAATAAAACACAGAACCTAATACATGTGTGACTGTGGAAAATTACAGATATCCCTTTCCATCTCCCCAGGAACAGCATCAGAGAGCGCTGTCCTAATGAGGATGCAGATGTTTGAAAACTCCAGTTGGAAACTCGTGCAGGCACAGGACTGCTGGTGCCCTATGGCACCAACTTCTCAGGGGACCTGCAGGTATACAGCATGGTTATCGTGGCCAGAGCTTCCAGTCACTCGAACTGAAACGGACTTATGGTGCTAAAAAAAAGCTAAATTGCAAGGAATCCTTGAGAATTCTCTTATACAGACAATTTTTAAAGCAAAGGCACAAAGTCTGAGCACAGCCACGTGTACCATGCATATATTTGACAGAGTGTGCATTCCTGTTTGTGGGGGGAAAATAAGGAAATCCTAGCAAAAGTACAGCTCCTTCCTTAAAATAAGCTCCTTTTCACAAAATGCCACAGCCCCTTTCCTTTACTCCGTTCATTTTCCTCAAACTTTTAACAAAGAGCAGGTTAACACCAACTCTGTTGAAATCAATTTATCAATACACAATGGTATTATCACTTTGAAATAAAGCCAGTGATTCAGAAGGCAATTTGAGAAAAGCAAAAATCCTTAATGATAGAAAACAAGCCTAAAACAAGGTGAAAGGTTAGCTTTGATTTTTTCACACTTTGAAATATCAAGTTGTAAGTGCTCTTCATTTAATTAGAAGAAAACTGCATAGAACTGGTTAACAGTTCAACTAAAGGTCATCCTCAAGAATTCTAAGCCCCTTAATAATTCAGCAAATGGAGTCAGTGCAAATATTTTCAAATTCACATTCTGTTTATTGCCTTTATTCTTCATGTCCTACTGTCTATCTAGTAGTAACATGGGACTGATAATTCTAAAAAATGTTCCAACTTTGTTAAAAATAACTGAGAATTTTATATTGAGAAAATAATTTAAAAGAAAATTTGCAAGCAAAACTTCCCCAGTTTCTCACCTACAAAGAGGGAGTTTATTTACTTCTCTAAATTATATCAAAAAGCAAAGTATGCGGCACTATAAAAAAGTGTACATTTTGTTAATGTTCCTTTTACAATAATGGCATATCATCAAGCCTAATTACCCATAGTCAATATTTTACTTTTTAAGCTTAAATTTAGAGAAAAAGTTCTTAAAATGGCTTACACCTAACATGTGTTACATATAACACATGTAACTATTAAAAACAGAAGACTATTACATAAGAAAACCTTGAAAGTTCAGACCATAAAGTAGATGAACTATTACCTTAAATTCTCCTCAGCCTTAAATGCATTCCTATTAATCATTTATTGGAAAATAACTCTTTCACTGAATTAAGCACTTGCATCTTAATCAAGCTATCTCAGCACTCTAGAAACATTTCTTTGTTTATGATTTATTTTTACCAAAAAATTCCCATTAGATAAAGGCATGTGTTGCTATAACTTTCTTCAAAGATTGGGAAAATAAAACACCACAGTTAATATTGGAGAAGACATTTACAGTGGCCCATTAAAATTCCTGTACCCTCACAACCACCAACTATCCCCCACATGCAAGCACTGCAGAGAGTTTATTTTCTGTGTTCATAGCAATCCTCTTCCTGGATTTAACTTTTTTGAAGTTATGAACACTCAACCTGCATTGGTACAACTGTGCTATCATTTCTACCAATGTTTGGTGACTAAAAATCTGCCAAAGAAAAGGCTTTTTTGAAGGTAATTTCAGGGAGATCTAACAACTGCTTGGTTAGTCACAAGGTACTTTTCTACACACTGTTTAAAAAGGTAATCTATGAAAAGTGAGAAAAAAAAATCACTCTGACTAGTTTAAATGCAATGTCATTTCACAACATGTGAAGTTGACAGTCCACTCCTATTTTTCATTCCTTCTCACGCTGGGATATCAGCCAAGTCATAGCTCAATTCAATATCAGGTATGGAAGCTGAGGAAGGGTACTGCATTTCCAGTTACTCCATGTCAGGGGAACAAGTGTCCTACAGCCAGAAAGCCCCAGAGGGATTGGATCCATGCTGAAGAACCCAAGCTCAGAAAATCACTGCTTTGGTTCCAGTAGAGCCAAAGAATGGTGCTGGCTAGCCTTGGGCACTTCTAAACTTAACATTTTGGCAGAAAAGCAGAACTAGTACAAAATGCCACAGAGATAAAGAAATCTACTTTCAGTACATAAACACAACTTTTTTGTTGTGCAAATACAGTTCATACCTAAGTCTGCTGTCACTGACAGGAAAACATTCTATCCACCATTTAGCTTTCATGCCATTCCCTTGTAGATACACTTATTTCACAAGGAGTACAAAGGCATCAAATACCCTCTTTTATTGAATAAACTGGGTAGTGAACAGGCATGTTTTCTCATTTCCTTCCACTGGATTTATATGAAAAAAAAGCTCAAGGACAGTGAGACAAACCAGCCTAGAACAGGATGGAGTATTCTCTCAAGCTTTTATCAGAATTGATACGAGGGGGGGAAAAAAAGTCACACAATTCTGGTTTAGAAACCTCTTAAGCCCTCTTCCATCTTGAAGTAGGATATGGCTTGATCAGCATGCCACAAGTTGAAGGTTGTGAGCCCTGGCACAACACAGCACCATCTGTAGCTCTGAGTTCAAAGAACTTTCTTCTTTCAGATATCCAGCAAGGTATCTAAATTCTTTTTCCTGTGCTGGTGTGTCTGGAAAGCCACTCCAAGACACCTTCCATGGAAGTGACAAGATATTAAAGTCACTTTTATGAGTAATGCTTTGGAGACATATGGGAAACTGGTTTCAACAACTTCAGAATTGGAAGCCATAAGAAAAGTCATCTTCTTGAATGATTTACATTGGAAGACTGTTATTTTTCTTGTCCCTAATTCATCTGTTTCATTCACTACATGACTTTATTTCTGGACCATGCTACAGCAGAAATGCTAGAGAAAACAGCTTCATTAACTATACAGCCCTCATTCTCCAAATACTACCCATTAAATTGAGTAAGAATCCAATGAAAAACAGTGTGTGAACGCGTAATTACAGACAATTATAATACATATTCACAGGCAGAATTGGGGGCAAATTAAAATTGAAGAAGTCACATGAATGCTGACAGTCCTAACTGACAAAGGATTATAACCTACAGCAGCTGTGTGAAGCAGCAAGAGGGAAATGGAGATCGTGTTTGCTGTTAGTGCATTTCACAGCTACTCACCAACACCTGAACAAGTCTCACATTCAGGAATTCTGGATGCACTTCCAGATTCTTCAAGGAGTTCAAGACCTTTCGCATCTGCCTCTCCTAATGAAGATTATCACTCCCAAATAATCATCCTGGTTCAATTCCTAGTGGCTTACTCCCTTCTACATTATGTTCCCTACTTGCCACTCAAACTGAGCACAACAGGCGCATTTCCTCACCCAAATACAGAGCATCCCATCCCCTAGTCTGACTTCAAACACGATGCAGCCTCACTCCAGTCCAACTGCTTCCTCTGGTCAACATACAGCTCATAGATGACTGAATCTCTTTACAAATCAATGTGGCATCTCTCAGGCATCCTAATAACATTTAAGCATTCAGATCAAGTGAAAAGCCAACCCCCAAAAACAAGAGAGTGCAGGAAAATAAAATCCATCTCCTACCATGGTGACTGGTCCTAACTCACATCACAATCTCTGAGGAAATAAAATAG
>VXBU01011047.1:1327488-1338118 GCA_013400315.1 Bombycilla garrulus
TTTTTTTTAACTTTACCTGAAAGCCTAATGGCACAATAGAGATAAAATTAGAATCCCCTAACTACAGTAATCATCCTTATTGATGCACATTATTACAGAAGGGCTTCCCCTACATTCAGTGGCAGCTGCTGCTTTCTGTATAACTTCATTTATCTCTGGTAGTAGAGTTCATAAAACACAGACCAGGCTTCTACTATGATGCCTACTGATTTAACACATCTCAGAGAAAAAAAAAAATAAAAACACCCAGAAAAAAGACTGTGCCTGAGGAGAAAGGAACAGCATATCAGGCAGAGGTTTCAATGTAATTTCACAGAAGCTGAATAAAGATGTAATGGCTTGAAACAAGTCAAAGACTGTTTTTCCAGGAGTCAGTGGAAAAGGACTGTACTTAGTGCTGTGAAGCAGCTGGCTTATGTTGATGCAGAGCTACTCACACACCTGAAGAACAGTGAGGGAAAAAGTTTAGAAGTGAAAACAAGCAGGAAATGGAGCTGGCTTAGTATAAAGGACAAAGAGAAATCTTGATATTGAGAAGGAACACCCAGGAAAAACAACCTTAGTGACTTTAACAAACAAAAGGGAACATGTTCTACCTGACACCATAGTTTGCACATTACCATCTTCACAATTCTAATCCCAGTTTGTTTTTCAGTTCAACCAAAAGCAAAGTTCATAGATAGCAGTAAACCAAAATACACACAAATTACCTAGAAAGAGGGACAAACAAATGCTGCTATTACATTGAAGAGTAAGTGAAATGGGCAAGTGAAGACTTGCAAATTATCCTAGTAAGACTTTGCGACTTCCCGTGAATCAGTACACTCATTTCAGTACCAGTCATGACACACATGGTAAAATTGCTAAACTTTATGTTTGCACTCTTGGAGGCTAAGTTGACTATTTCCACTGAGGAATGGGGATCTTATATAACACTAGATAATGCTATAAAAATCAAGCCAATTTTGTTGTTGTTTTGTTTGGCTGGTTTTTTCCCTCCCAATAAATGAATAGCTAGTGATTATTAGAAAAACCCAACAAAACAGAGGTCATCATTGGGCCACAGTCTAAACCCAGCTGGACAGCATCTTGAATACTGTGTTGAGTTCTGATCACCTCATCCACAAGGACACGGGGAAAAAAAATATTGGGAAAAACTCCACGAGCAACAGCCATGACAAAATCATGCAGCAGCAGCAAATTCATTTAAAAGCCATGACTACAACTCTCCATAGTCACCCACGGCACAGAGAGCAGTTAAGTATCACTGTACACTGTAATATGTAAGCCAGTAATTATCAAAATGAATTTTTAATTTAAAACAAAAGGAAGCAGTTTGCTTGCAATGGAAGATAAACCTGCTGTACTCTTTCCCAAAAGGTAAGTGAAATTTCACTACACTAGGGGCTAGGCAAGTTCATGGAATAACAATCAAATGAGGGTAGCAATTATGTAAACCCCCACATCTGGCCCTAGAAAAATCACAAAATTAAGATAGGAATATTAAGGACAGTATCATAAATACTTGGGCTACTGTGCTCACAGCTGGAAACAGGAGAACGATATATGGTCCTTAAGCCTGATTCAGTCCAGACAGGTGTTCTTCTGGCTACATTTGGGCTACAAAGTTTTCTGTAGTTGGGTAGCTAGGAACTCAAAACAAGATGAAAAGTTTAAGCTGTACATCAGCATCTGCTCTTGTCTCAAGTGAAATGCAGATGAATGTGCCACTTCAACCCCAAATTTACCTATATGAGGTAGAAATCAAAAACAATCACTTTTCAGCTTCTGTAGTTTGCTAGCATTTACAAATCACCAAGGAAAAGCATCTTTATGCACCAAATGCCTGCATTCATAGTCCTTGTCAGCACATAGAACAATTTGTCCTAATCTGAAAAAAAAAAAAAACAACACAATTTTCAGGCCAAAGAGCTTTGTCTGGTCTATCTAAAAAAAACCCTATAAGTCTTTTTAAACCACATGAAAACCGAGTTTGTCAGTTTGCTTGCCTTCTGTTTTAGAAGCTCTTTTTTTGAAGTGAGTACAGAAGTACTCCAAAACACATTGTTGGCTGAAAGGAAAGCACAGCAAGCTCTCTTCTTTAAACATGTAAGTATGGCCTTGAAGACTTGCATCATCCTGACTACTTCAGACCTCTTGTGTAGGTTCTCTGGAAAAAACAGAATGTACTAGATTGCTATGACAATACAATACAATACATCTTTAGGTCAAAATTGTATTTAACAAGCCCTAATTTCCCACTTTCCCAATAAAGATAGGTCATGTGGGTTCTTCTTCTCTAGGCAGATGTGGTAGAACTGTGCTGGCTTCATGAAGTTCTGGGATAAGTTGCTGAAGGAAAGCTGCATGTTGAATTGAATCTCTGCATTTCTGCTTCCTTTTTTCCTGTATTTTTGTGTAACCTGGCAACATAACCGGAACTAAAGACCCCCTCTGCTAAAGTTCCCTACTATTAGCTCAATATAATAGAAGAAAAAAAATTATGGACACCCCCAAAAGAAATGGGAGAAACTAATAATAGCATTTTTTGACAACTCTATAACATTACATTCCTAATTTAGCTGGTGTTATGGTCATATCAATTCAGAAAAAAAAGGGATACCTAAGAACATCATATTCTTCAAATTTAGAAACTACTTTCAGTACCTAATGCTTCACTGTATCCATACAAATACTACTTCCCCTGGAGGATAAGCAAAGCCCAATATTTTTATATCATACCTTAAAATTTGAAAGCAGAGAAATCAGAAATAGACTGCACTGGTTCATTTCACCCAGCAAACCTTACACGCTTCTCACATTTTAACCCTGTTATTTGCCTCAATTGCTACCCGCTGGGAAGTTTCCTTTGTTTCATTCAGCTGAGACAGTCTCTCATTAGGCTCATTTCTTTCACAGCAAAACATCTGCAATCTTGGCAATTGTTCCAGACATTTTCTGTAGGTGTAGTACCACAGAAACTTTTTCAGTAAGCATTCCCTAGTAGTCACTAATTACATCTAATGAGCTTTTCTTTCTTTCTGCTTAGAATTTCTTGATATAATTCAAGATCCAATATCCAGCAGCACAGTTAACTTGTGAAAGGTCCCCACCCAGTATCTCAGCTGCAACCTTTTTAGTATGACCTAATCTCACACACACACAAAAGAAGAGTATGATCGATCTCTTTCACACCTTTTCCAACTGAGACAAACAAGTTCATTACTCCAACTTTGGCTTTAAACCTTAAGCACACCATCACTTTGGCTGTGCAACAATCAGAAGGTGGCACATATTGTTCGTTATATGTAAAGCATCTTAGAATTTTTTGTTAACTGGATTCAGTCAACATTTATATTTTTAGTCAATAAAACAACGCAGGAAGGAGGCATTGGAAGAATTATTCACTGAATTATTCAGACTGAAATTTGCCATCTCTAATTATTAGTAACAAGTCTGATCAGACAGAACACAGCCAAACTAAGAGTCTTCTGCTTTCATGTGAGCATCCTCTGCCAACTTAGTCTATAACCATTATTTAAGTAGTAAATGGTCTAAAATCTTCTAAACACATTTTAAGAAACCGAACTCTGCACTGAAAGCTAACTTTATGCAACTGGACTGATCCATGTTTTTTGTCATTTTTAGTTCAGTAAAACAATGCTGAACCTGCTACTCCAAAGCTGCTCTCCAGCATGCTGCAGCCCACCATCAGAGGCTGTTCTACAGAACTACATGCTCAACACTTTCTTTGGTGTGAATCACTTAAATTTCAGATGAAGCAGCAAGTCACCAGCTGCCTCCAAGTTCCAGCCCTGCCAGTGCTCTCTGTACTTGCCTGACTTGTGCCAGCAGCACTGATCTGATTGCCAGCACAGCACAGTGGTACAGATTACACAGTGTTGTAACTGATGACTACACCAAGTTTCTCCATATTTCTCAACTATCTTGAGTACTTCCTGTCACCTTAACTACGGCTGTAGGCTAACAGCCAACAAAACCAGTGCGTCCCTGAGCTTCAAGAAGTGTAGATAATAATTCTATATCAAATACTCTTTGCCAGCTCTCCTTTACAAATTCAGTATCCACACTCACTGATCCTGTTAAGTGTTCAGGTTCAGAGCGTGATGCCACAGTCTGGGTAGGTACTGATCATTACACATTCTTTCACAAGTCTAGATCTCAGCAAGTATTTCTCACTGCTTCATAAAAATAAATTCCAAATCAGCATAATACCAGCCTTAACAATATTTCCCTTACAGGAAAGTTCATATACAAGCCTTATTTTGCGAACTCTTTACAGCTCAAAAATCCTAGGATTTCCTCTGCTGATCCCTGTTATTTCAGTTCACATAATTTATATTTGCTTCAGAAATTGAAGCTGCAATCTGTGCATCTGAACACTGTTCTTCTGAAAAACACATAATGCAACACATTTTAACTCTTTCTTTTCTTCCCCAATTTACACCACTCCACCTGTCATTTGATCTCTGTTTCAGACCATTTTATACCCTTTGAAATTGATTTCTAATAACTACATAAATAAATTTGCATATTCCCTATTTCTTTTTTTCCTTACTAATACTTCTTTGTCTAGAGCTAGAATTGAACTTTTTTTATAATGACTGAAAACACAACTATTGTACATAAACACACATGAGTATTTGTGGTTTTGGGGAACAGTCATACAATAAAATGCAGGTTTGGAAAGTGAAAACACTACCATAGAAAGAAAAAATATTAAAGACTCAAAAGAAAAAAAGGCCCAAACTGAAATTAAACAAATATTCCTCTTACTTCTTTTATATTAGGGCAAAAGCATATTCAAGAACTAGCAAGATCTATTACTTGGCAAATTTTCCTTTACATCCTGGTGAGCTACAGAGAAATTCAGATCCACCTGGTTCACAACTGACAAGAAGTATGAAGCTTTTGAAAGGCCTGCCACAAGGTTAGTCAATCATTCTCCTAAATAATGGAGGTACAAGATTCAGATCCCAGTCTTACATTAATTCTTTCTTGAAAGAAATAGCTTCCACAGCTGATTAATGTCATATAACTAACAAGCTTAGGGCACAACACCCCAAAGAGTTTAAATCTATTGTGCCAAAACTCTTTCAAGGAAGAAACAGAAATATACATTGGCGCAGGTTTCAATTATATTTTGGATGGTTTAAGGAAAAAATAGAAGCACTTTGTCCTTTTTTATATCGATATGTCTCTACAGTTGATGGAAAAGTATTTCTTCATCATAGCACAAACCTTGTTAAGGGTTTCATAACAAAAAGAATTTATACAATTTTTACAATTTTTTTTTACCTAAATGTAAACTTAAACACTCTACTTGAAACTGACCCAAGAGCATCCAAACAAGGTGTGCTGCCATGAAATAACATCTGCTTAATAAGTCACACACTGAAATTCAGTCAAATTATGTTTTATGGGTGCAGACTGACTGAACCTGAGCAGCTATCCAATTTGTGTCTGAATGTCTTTTACTTCCATCTTTCTCTCCTCTTCCCTCAAATGTGGATGTCTGCTGCACTGAGCTGCAGCTCTCAGGCTGCTGCTACATGCAGTAGCACAAGCCATCATTTGTTATGTTCATAAATTTTCAATAGAACCCAGAACCACTCAATCCTCTCTCAGCCTCAGCCCATAAGTGCAGCATACAAATTGCAAAATAAATCTCATTAAAAAACTGCAAGATGAAGATTCATTTACCACACCAAAATCAAATCCGCTGCTGCTTTTCTGATATGTGTAGGCTACTGCTTACATGGACACAGATGAGGACGACATTTATTTTTGACGTTTTCCTGTATTTAACTGGTAGTATTAGACTGTTAAAAATATTATCAAGAATAACAGTTAATACTTGGCCCTGTGAATTCTTTTTTGTCCATAACAAGAGACACAAAAGAACAAGAAAAAATAAACCCTATCCAATTTAAACATGATTTAGCTCCTTTTGAAATTCATTTGGCATTGATATTTCAGGGGAAAACACTGTAGGTAAACATGCCAGTCATACGAAGGTGATAGTTAAGGATGTCCACTGCTCGTTGCAAGGTTTGAAACAGGATAGTCATGTGTTGAATTAAACCGTGGGGAGTCAGTCTTAAGCAGATATGAGCAGCTGGTAGTTGCTAAAGAGTCGTTTATTGTAAAAATGCATCAGTCTCAGAGTGAGAGTGTGTGTAAAAGTCTGTGTTAAAAGTATTCCAGCGAGAGGTCCCGAACAGCAGCAGGGACAGCAAGCTGTTCCCATTTCATTCTTATTTCTTCTTCCTTTTCTGCTCTAAAAGAGGGGTTTTTACTCAAAATGTTTCTAATTAGCTAGAAATACGCTTCTAAAACATTGTTTTTACACTTACTAGAATTCAGTTTCTAATACATGAATATAATGTCAGTTCTTATACATTTTCTGTGCATATAGTTTATCTACTCATGCAAATACCTCTATCAGTTCTACCTAGAAATACAAGTAATGTCTCATTCTGTTTTTCTTATGTCTGGGACCAAGTTATTGAACTTTAAACTGGAGCACAGGGCTCCTTTGTTTTTTTAAGGCACTTAAACTGTATTCTTACTTAAAAACTAAAACTAGATCTTATACTATACTTACTCATACTTCTATTTTATATCTATGAGGCTTAACATATTTTAATTTCCTTAAATACTTCAATTCAACCCTTACTTTCTGTTCTATTTCTGAGGAACTCAGAGATCCTGTCTCACACATTCCAATAGTCATGGAAAGGTTTTTCACCACAGGACTGAAATTAGAAATGTTGTAGTTACGTACAACCAGCCTAGAGAGACAGGGGTACCTTCTGTCACAATGCCCCCTCATGACGTGAAATTTAGGCAAATTTAGTATTTTATAGATTTATGAACTATACCAGATAACCCCTCAGGAGTTCTCTAAACTAGAAAGCTGCCATGATATGATTTCTTGGGGTTTTTTTCCTTGAGGCTTAAATCTATTTTGGGATTCAAAAAATATTAGGAAAAATATCTATTTCACTAAGTACTATGAGAACAACTAAGAAATTAAATCAGATTATCAGCCAGCATTCAGCATCTGAGTTAGACCTGCATTCTATGAACATAAGTAAGTTCCTGAACTAATTCAGAAAAAAACAGTATCACAAAGGACAAGCAAATTAAAAAAAAAAAAACCACAAAACTCAGGTCAATGAAGTAAGAAATCATTTCATTATTCATGGTTTTGTGTAGTGGTCTCTGTTAGACTTTTGCTTAAAAATATCCCAGAATTAGAGGACATTCTGCTTAGAAATAATGTAGCCACAAAAATGCTACAAAAAAATGCCTTTTATCAATTGAATTTTACCATATTTCAGCAGATATTCACTGCTAAATTTAACATTCTGATTCTTCTGAAGATGATCCAAAAACTGTAAGAAGATAAATGGGGCCAACCCCACTGTGGTAAGCCAAATTTGTTCAGCAACCTTTTAAGGTAACACCTTAACACATATTTGGTAGGAGAGAACATAATGTTCCTCACTTTCTCAGTGTTTCACTTAGTGATCATTCCAACAAAACCTCAAGAACCTCTTTGATAAGGAAAAAAATCACTTCAGAATGTGATAAATAGATCTGCTCACTATAAATAGTTTGGGAATGCTGTAAATACCATCATCAAGAGTGCAGATTAACATCAAACATCTCTTAACAGAGGGTTACATTTCACAGCTCTAACAAGAATCCAAGTCATCAAGAGGAAAGAAAATTATATTATTTAATTTTGCTTTAAAATAAAATTCTTTAAGGATCTACCTGGGGACCATAAACAGCACCAGGAACTATGAAAGCCTGTAGCCTGAAAGCATTCTTCCAGCAGATGATGCTCCACACTACTCAAATTAAAACATTAGGCACATTTGGGAGTACTCCCCAAACGGCATGGCTCCTTCTCAAATAGCAGCCTACCTGCTTCAATGGAATTCAAAATTAACAAAGTTCCCAAATAGTTCAGTAAGGGCTGCAAAAAACCCAGCAGAGCCTCAGCTCCAAAATTATTTATCAATCTATTTGATCTCAAATCAAATAACTCAGAAAACCTCAACAAGAACACCTCCTTAGCAAAGCAAGATAGCACAAATATACTTTAGGAGGAAGGTCTGCCAAGCTTAATCACCAAGACAGATGTCTCAGTCATTACCCAGGATCAACCTCAACTACACAAAATGCCCTCCAAAGCTTCTGTGCAAGTGTGGTAAGAAGCCATGACAAACTTCCGCCACAAAACTACTCTTTCAGGACAAAATGAATCAGAGGAATGTTACTAGGACTCCTGTGTAGAAGAGTAGATTGAATTGTAACAACTACCAGTGCCATATCAGCTTCTCTGCCAAATAAAATATATTAACAACCTTTTCTTCAGGAAGTAACACATCTTGCTGTGCTTTTACACAAAGAATATCCCAAACCCTGAAAACCCTCTCAGGCTGGCGTTTTTGTCCAAGATGAGGGCTGAAAGAGGAGCAACAAACATTATTATTAGCTACACTTCTTATCCTTGACCAAGAAAAAAAAAAAAACAACAAAAAAAAATATTAGTTTTAAGCCAATACAGTAATATTTTTTTAAAGTTATTTGAAGAACTTAAAGTGAAAAATTATCTTTGCCTAAAGTTCTCTTAACACGAACAAAGTTAGTTCTATGTTTACAGAAGTACAAGACTGGTTCTGTAACCCAGTAAATCTGTTGCTGGCATGAAGGAAACAAGTTTTAACATCAGTGAAACCACTGAACAAAGTGAAAAACATGGGGGAGAAAGCCCACATGTATCTAGTTCAGCTCAAGACTGGAAATGAGGCAGAATACATAGAAACCTCTTATATGTGTTTTTTAGACCAAGACTAAGTATTTTTGCTTTGCATCAGATTCTTTTTTCCCCCCTAGCAGTTTCTAATAAGCTAACCTGTATTTCCTGCATCACTGAGTCAGTCATTTTTGAAACTGATAATTTTGCAGACACAGCTCACATGGAACTATAAAACATTAACTTGCATTATTTCTAATCAAGTAGCTTTTAGACTCAGCTAAAACTCAATTGTATTTTTCAACCTCCTGTGATGTTTATATTGTTCCTAGTTTATGTTAATTTTATCAGCATACTTTTATAAATCACCTGAAAAAAACTGCCACACATAAGTACCTCTAAAGATACTAGCTCTATTATTTGAAATGCTGTAGCAAAATTCATATTTAAACACCCTGAAAAATACCCTGAAAGCAATACATTTAACACTGCCTAATGACTGAAGAAGCCTTAGAAAGTCAGCATGCATTTCAGAGCTGTTCACAAACGAGAGAGACCTTTCACACCATGGAGCTGGTTTCCAATCCCAGCACTGACAGTTTGCCTGAATCAAAAACAGCGAGATAAATAACAGCTAGGTACCCGCTTGCATATTAATGGCCAATATTCTATCTGCAAAAATGAAAGCATGTTATTTCAATCCCAACAGCAGATAAAGTTACAGGGTGTTTAGAGCCTGTTTAGTTTCAGCAGCTGCAGAACAGCACCAGCACTGCAGACAGCGTGGAGCACGCCAGAGCGGTGCTGGCTGGCACTGCTCAACCTTGCTTCAGAAACCTCAGCAAACATTCCCAGATAATGACACACATTTTCTTCCTGCGAACTCAAACAGCTGGTTCTCACTGACACACAGCTTTGTCATTGTCAAGTCAAAGAAATCCTGCACATGACCGTTGGGAAACTCTGCTTTCACCATTCTAGTCAGGAGTAAACAAAAAAGAGAACATACGCACACGTTTATCTGCCACAAATCACAGAGCATTCCAGGTTGGAAAAGACCCACAAGAATCATTAAGTCTGGCTGTTAAATGAATGGCCCATGGAGGGAGCAAACCCAAAACCTTGGCATTATTAGCACCATGCTCAAACCAAATGAAGCCTTTAAGATTGGCCATTCCTCAGAGTGTTCCACTTCTACATAACATTCCAAAATTTCACTAAGTCAATTTAAAAATTTCACAAAATTTTGCTAACAGAGCCTGTAACTTTGCCACTAACCACTAAAAACAAACATTTGAAAAGCATCTAGACGTGGCCTGCAAACAGATAATTAAAACTAACTGTACTAACAATATTAAATCTAGGCAGTTAACACAGGGTTTATTTTGTTATGGGCTAGGGGAGAAGTGTCCTGTTGTGGCAATTTCACTGATGCTTCTGGAGTTGAGAGGAGGCTGTCCCCTAAGCCATGTCCCTCTCACATTAATTCCAGAGTAAAACTTGAAGTACTGTCATGGTTTGACACCGGCCAAGGGCAGTGCACCCATGAAAATATATTTTCCTCAATTTCTGCTGTGAGGTAGGACCAAAAAAGGAGCACAATCACCCAACTTAAGGCACAGAGAAGAAATTTTATTAACTAATACTAAAAAGAAAGAAAAAAAAAAAAAACCAGAAACCAGAAGGAAACTTTCAAAACATCCATCCTCCCCCCACTGACTGTTCACTCTCCCACTGACCACATGAAAAGACAAAACCTAGGATTTTCAGTCAATCCACCCCTCGAACAATCATTTCCCCAACCCATCAGGAAGAGCAGAGTCCCTCCTGCTTTGC
>VXBU01011047.1:1338484-1351370 GCA_013400315.1 Bombycilla garrulus
TGGGCAAGAAGCAGTTAAAACCTCATTTTCTGGGACTTCGGCCAATAAACCCGGCTCTTCTGATAAGATGTCCTTGGAGCCGTGGCAAGGCAGAAATGGGATTCAGATTCTCCATGCTGGGGGGAGGTGGTTATTGCCAAGCTGAGGCCGGTCCATCTCTTCGTTCCCCCTGCTCCCTGCCGGGACATCTCCCTCCGGGGGGGCTTAGGAGTGCGTTGGGGGGGGCTCTCCCAGCCCAGCCCAATCTCCCCCCCCCACAGGACACTGGGTGGAAACTGGGCCAGGGCAAAGGGCATTGCTCTTCCTTTCCATCCTCCCCCCCCACACCAAGACAACTCCCTCAGAAGGGGCTCCCGGCACGGCCCGGCCCAGCCTTTCCCCTCCCTTAGGCCTCCATGGCCTTGGTGGGGGAAAGCCAGGCTGAGGGCACAGCCCACGTCTGTACCTGTTCAAGGCCGGAAACAAAAGAGAGCGATTCCTGGGCAGTCCTGTGCAAATGTATATCCTACTGAGACGAATTGCACTTTTGATTGGCTCATTTCCCTGTCTGTCTTTAAATTTGGCCCACAATTGGTGTTGCACTGGGCTCATGGGAAATCCACAGGCACACCTCACTTCCAGGGGTGGCTATTTTCCTGCCCACCGAAATGTCAATAAATCTCAAACCAGCACAAGTACCTTAACCACTCGAAAATATGACCAACAATCTCTGACCATGAGTATCGTGACAGAGAAAGAAGAAAATGACATCACAGGCCTTCACTCAGTATAAAAATGACTGATTTCTTTTGTTTCCCTTTCACGGTGCAGCTACCCAATCTATTACTTAAGAATAAATAGTATTTCACCTCTCCCTGATCTTTAATATTCAGAAAGGTTTCAGAGGAAGGAGTGGATAGATATAACTAATAGCATTGTAGCAGGGTTTCTTTATGACTTCAGCAAACTCCTTTCATTGATTTTGGAGTTTTTTTGACTGACTTACGACCAAAAGAAAAAATAGAGAAAAAGGCTTTCAGACTGCAAAAAAAACTGCCACTAACCCTAGGTTGTACTCAGTGTTCTTTTCCCACTTGGAGTGATGTTAACTTTGAAACAGGCATTTCAACTTGTCGGGGGGAAATACTCAATTACCCCTTGCTTCACCATGTCTTGTCCAGCAAGAACTTTACTTTTGATGATATAAGTGTGAGAGACAAAGCTCACTCTTTTACTATTTTTAAAGATTATTATATAAACTCTTTTATATATAATAACTCATGTATATATAATAAATTGTAATAAAATCATAAAGCAAAAGACACAGGTGCCTGGGTGCCTGGCAAAGCCAGCACACACCCACTACTTCAGCAAGCTGTCCTTTACCCTGTTACAGTTGCGTTACTTCAGATTATGTTATAGATTTTGAGCTCGTTAACCACAATTCTTGCTTCAGATTCACTGGAAAGTTGCAAAATTCAATAACTGCAAACATCAGCAGTGGTGTTTTGATGGTCTCCTGATGCCCCTTTTGGCTTGTACTTCTTTTATGGCTTTTGGTTCTTGGCTTATGCTACCTTAAATACATTTTTGCAATTACAACTATATCTTAAAATACATCATTCACAAGCACACATCTTCTGAAAGCCTTGCTTCACCATTTACATTGCCTACAAGTGATTGCAAACTTTATCTGACTTAGAAGACAGTTTAAAACTTACAATAATAATTTACAAACAATTACAACTTTATACTTTATTATTATTATACTTAATCTTCATAACACAGAGCGGCTACAGAAGGTACAATATTTTCTGAAGTGTTATTCAGCACACCAGGAAAGCCTCCCTTGCACTCAATATGGTACAAGTTAATCTCGAAATAAGGGAAGATACTGAGGGTGCAGAAAGTCTGGTTATTTCAGAATTTCTTTCATCCGTGCATAGCCAATGCATGCATCAACTTATCGAGCCAAAACCAGTATGCTACGTATATTTTACAAAATAATGAGAGTGAAAAAGCCCAACTTAGTTAGGATCAAACTGCAAAAGAACAAATTACTTGGGATTATAGCTCTTGAGTTCAGTTGTGTTTTTCACTCATTAATGTAACAGAAGTAAAGTAAGTACTCACAAATATTTTCAGTGAAATAAAAACATCTGGCTATGATAAAGTGGATCCAGATTAATCTTCCTATCCTCTTATAACTTCTTTCCTTCACTACGTGGTAACCTGCTAAGAAGCAGGTCACTAAAAGAACAGGAAAAACATATAAGGAGTGATGCACATGAGTAGTGAAGTCCACTGATTCCTTTCACATGCTTATTAGCATTCCAGACAGAACATAGGAATCCTCAGCATGACCTGTTGTGTTTTTATAATCCTCTAAAAGAAAGCAGTCAGCATTTCAAGACTTTCCAAAAGCTGTTTATAATGAAATGTGTCAAATAGCTTAATAATTTTTCCAGCTCTGTATAAAGATTTTTCTCAACAGTACATACAGTAAGCACATCAAAGACAACAGTTAGGGGTGCAAAGGTTTTTTTGTTTCTTTTCTTCTCAAGGCATTATTTTTTTCCCCATTTATGAATTTTTCCTGTCTGCAAATTAGGCCTATGATCTAAATGCTAAAGAATCAAAAGGCTCAGATTTTTATATCAGGTTCTCTTATGAACATCTGCTTAGAAAGAAAGGTTTTATTTGTTTGACATAATTCAAGTGTTCAAAAGAAAAACAGCAAAATTTGCTTTGCAAGGTGAATTAACTGGAGAGGTTGCTAATATCATTCTGAGTTTTAGAAAGCCAAAAAGTTAAACTGAAAATTAATAAAATTGACCTTAAAACCTTTGGAACATTCCATCTGTGTGGAGACAGGGCACAGCAAAGGTACTGCAGTGGCATAACTGTGGGATCAGAGTCAGATTAAGACGCTTGCAGGTGCTAACAGAAATCAAACTCCTCTTTCAACATAATAAACCAGCACATCAATACACTTCCTTAAAACCAGGATATATTAAATTAATGCGTTCAGTCTGTGGAAAAACAAAGCGAATTTACGTTACGGCAAAAAATAAATTTGCAAACCATAGGAGATTTGGCTATTCTTGAAAAGCTATTTCCTCTTCAAAAGGCAAAGTGATTAAAGACAAAAATGGATAGTATTTGTGATATCTGCATGATGATGGCGATGCTCTTTAGTAACTGGATTTAGACAACTAACTCATTTCATGTAGGCCATTAGACAGATGGCCATAACTTTCAATCATGTCCAGCCTCATGGCAGTTCAAATTCATGACCAAGAGGTAAAAAAGCTTTGTATGTCATTAATAATCTCCATGCCATCTGTTCTCTGTAAATGGAGACACTCTAGGACAATTCTCAACATATTTTTTATTACAATATTTATTTCAAACCTCTCCAGAAGCTTACTATTTACCACATCAAGTTCTCTCCATTTGCCAAATATTAATTTATCTCATTGGAATTAGCTGTGAAAACACACAAGTTGCTTCTATTGAACAAACTTTTACTGGCATGGCACCCTAGAACTGAACGGCCTTTCCCATGCCTTACTTCATGATGTGTTGTTCAAAAGCTCCTTCAAAATTTTAAATGAAGCATCACATATATTTTGCCGATCTCACAGATGTGTATATTTGAACACACAAATTCTGAAAATGCTGTAATAGGAAGCAATTGGAATTAAACCCTTGTGCTAAATACCCTCAAGAGCACATATGGATTTTAACTTCCTGATGAGGTGACCTTGGCCAGCTGCCAGGCACTCATCCAGTTGCTCTCATTCCCCCTTCTCACCAGTGGAGAAGACGGAAAAAGATCAACTCAAAGACTGACCTGTGGATCAAGATAAAGACAGAAAGAATATTTAAAAATTAGTGTCACAAGAAAATAGATTGTTTCTGGGGAAAATTAATTTATTACCAAATAAACTAGAGTTACACAGTGGGGAAAAAAAGACCAAAACTAAACATCTTCCCCTTCTCATTGCTCACCTCTGCTCCCTCATTCCTGGCTCCTCTACCTCCACCCTTCCTGAGTAGCTTGGATAGCATTTTAAGGTCAGACCCCAGCTCCCCTCTGCTGCCCCTTCCTCTCCACACTTTTTGCTTGCTCCAGCATGGGACCCTCCCACTGGCTGCAGTTCTTTGGGATAAAAATATTCCTGTGGGGGCCCTCCTTGGGATTTGCTCTGCTATGGTCCTGTCTACAGGCTGCCAGGGAATATTTGCCCCACCACACTTTCACTGGTAGCTGCAGAAGAATCACTGCTCCAGCAGCTGCATCCCCTGCTCTCCTTATTCCTTGGGGGCTCTCAGGCTGTTTCTCACATTCATCCCTTCACCACCAGGCAGTGCTGCCCTCCCTTAATCCAGCTGTTCCCAAGGCATGACCACTGTGGCTGTGAGCTCAGCTGTGCCCTGGGTGGGGGGGTCAGCTGGGCCCAGCTGTGTCCAGCACAGAGCAATCCTGGCCACCCTGCATGCTCCTGACACCCACACCCTGTGCACTGTGGCTCAGTCTCCTATGTCTGATGTCACCAGCTCAACCTTCACCTAATTTCTTGCAGCAAATTTCTATGAAATTAAAAATAAAAAACTCATCCCAATAGGAACGAGGTGATATTGAAAGTGCAGTGCTGCTTGTTTCCCTTTTCCTGCTTTTCATTTCTCCTCAGGCTTCCACAGAAGCTCACCACTGGCAGCTTGTTCCATGGATAGGCAGAAATTTTCTGTGACAATGCCACCACTAAGTCTGAAGCAGTCTGAGGTGCCAACTGCTGTGCGATTCCCAAGTGGCAGATGGGCCAGGCTGTCCCCGGCCCTGTGGAGAGGTAGGGACTGGGCACTCAGCCTGGCAGCATCAGGGCCCCGCAGCACCCAGGGTCACAAGCAGGCAAAAGGATTCCAGGGCAGCTCTGACACGCACAGGGGCTCATCTGAACTAAATACTCCACTGACAAAGGGTTTAATTCCACATAGCCTTTTCCCTTCTGCTGGCAGGGATCTGAAGTCCTGACAAAAAAGGCTGACAGATCCAAATGCCATAAATCCCTGGATGCTAGCAGCAAAAGCAGAGGGCAGGGGTTTCAGGAAAAGACAGTCGCTTCCACACATTCCCAGATCTGGACAAGTGTTGCAATGAGATAGGACTCTCCTCCCCTAGTTGTCTTTTGCCCTTTTTATCTCCTGTTATTCCTTAAAAAGTTATTTCTCAGCAATTTTGACATGTCGAAAAATACGACACCACTTAAGGAACTATCAGAAGCAAGTTAAAAAAAAAATTAAAAAATATCAAACCCTAGAACCATGCATCCAGTACAAAAAGGTTGAAAAACTGCCCACTGGGAAGTAGCTGAGAAAAGTGACAGAAAGGTTTTCTCAGATTTATGTCAAAGAAAGCAAATTACTTCTCTATGACCAAAAGCAACTGTTCAATATCAAACAACTTATGCAAAATGTATCTCTGGGACTGAAATATACTTTGCCCCCAGACCATCCTATAATACTGAAATAAAATAACCCAATAATACATCCAATTCTACTGAAAAGCCAGGGGAACTAAAAAACAACCTTAAACTTCAATGAATGCACTTGTTTTCCCAACCAACCTTGCTGACCTCAGGCTAATGTCTCTGCCATTTTTTTGTCTCACCAGCTCCTCAGTGATCACTTTCACTGTATGGAACAATGAAGGGAATGAAATTTTGCACATAAGGAAGAGTAAGGAAAAAAAAGCAATTGTAAAAAAAGTGTAAAGTGGCAAAATACTATGAAGAAAAAAACCACACACACACTAAACTTCTTATAAAGAGAACCAGGAATAGAATTTTTCAGTGTGTTGGAAAAAGAAACAGTATGAAATACAACCATCTAGTATTTGACTGCTTGTATTTCAGGTTAGAGTTCTGCTTTTGAAGAGGTAATACACAAGATAAACAAATCTCGAAAATTTCCTGTGAAATCAAATAATTTGTTATTATTTCTTTTTTTTTTTTTTTGAATAGGCAGTATAGCTTCTTGAAAAAGCTTATTTAAATCCCTTTCCATAACATGTTCAAAATAGCAGCTGTTTTCCAAAATACTGAGAAACACAGAGAGCCATGGCCATGATGCAGACATGGGGCCACAGTGCTGCTACACAGTGAGATGTCCTATTAGGAAGCTGCCTTACTAGGCAAAAGGAACAGAGAACCAGAGCAACACTACATCCTCATTAATCCACCTTCACCGCTTGATCTTGCAAGCAGCAGCTGTGCAAACAGTAAGACTACTTGTGATCATCCTCTATGGTAGAGCTTCAAGTACTCCTGTCTGGAGTTCCAGCCCAACAACTGGTTTCTAAGACGCATTGTGCGCCAGAAACTCTCACAGCAGATATAGCTCCTGTCCAGAGGCTGTGACAATCTTTTACACAAAACTTTTGCAATGGCTCTTCTGTGTAATTGCCAGCCCCCGTTTTGTTTTGTATTTCAAGACTTTACCCCATTATTACAGTCACAGCTGTTTTTGCTTATTTTTATCCTCCCAGAAGTCCAGTTAAGAACCCCAGAAACCCCAAATACCTCAGAAAAATAACACACCGCCTTTCCTGATGTACATTCAGACCCAGCAACACTACCCATAGAAATGACTTCAGCAGTTTTATCAAGCAATCCCCTTTTGGAAAACAACTGGCCAGAGCTAAGCAAATAACTGCCTGCGCTGGGTTTGCACGGCAAGGTTTTGGTAGCCAGGGGTGCTACAGGTGTGCCTGCTGTGAGGAGCTGCCAGAAGCGTCTTCCCCCATGTGTGACAGAGCCAATGCCAGGCAGCTCCAAGGTGGACCCACTGTGGTCAAGGCTCAGCCAGGAGTGGCAGCAACTCTGTGGCAACAGATTTAAGAAGGAGTGGGGAAAACCTGCACAATAGACTCAGCAGTGGGAGAGAGGAGTGAGAATGAGGAACAACTCTGCAGACACCAAGGGAAGGAGGTGCTCCAAGGAGCCGGAGCTGAGATCCCCCTGCAGCCCAGGGAGGATCATGGGGATACAGAGACCCACCTGCAGCCCAGGGAGGATCCCACACCAGGGCAGGTAGAGGTAGACGCCCAGAGCAGGCAGTGCTGCCTGGTGGGAACACAAGAGACAATGGGAATAAGCTGAAATAAAGCAAGTCCAAACTGGCTACAGTGAGAATCTCCCTCCTCGCAATGGCAGGCAGGAAGCAATGCAGGTTGCCCAGAAAGCCTGTGCAATCTCAGTCCTTGGAGGCTTTCAAGCTCCTACTGGATCAAGAGCTGAGTAACCTGGTCAGACCTTAGAGCTGATGCTGCTTTCAAAGAAGGAGGATAGGTTAGAAATCTCCAAAGGAACCTTCCAACTGGAAGTACCCCATCCTGTGCTAGCATATTAGAAATTGGACATAAAAAATATTTTTTTCACAATTGAGTGTCATCTATTAACTTGCAATTAAGTCTCTTGCAATACCTGAGGAGCAGGACATTTTAAGTATGACTAAATACAGTAATTTCTTATTTACAAGGAGTAAATAAACTGAAATGGCTGACTAACTGAAGGAAGTAACATCCTTGCCTGGCTAAAGCAGTGAAAATGAACAAGAAATATTCAATTGTCTCTTCTTCATATTTCCCAATTTTAGTGTTTTGGGGTTGGCTTTTTGTTTGTTTTGTGTTTTTTTTTTTTAAATCAAAGTATTTACAGATAACTATGACCAGGCCAATTTAAACTTCAGAATTCCCAAAATTAAAAATCAATTAAACTGGTTTTTTGTAATTAAACAGATTACAGTAGAAACATCTGCTTCAACTGGATGTTTTCCAGAGTATTTACAATTCAAATGTAGCCACATTGTGTAAATAAAGAAGTAGAAATAATAAAACAAAACAATAAAAAACTGCCAACCAGTAATCAGAAGAGAACATGTCCAAGTCTTTATTTATGCCTGATCAAATGAAAACCTAATTTAACTGCAAGTATTAGGTGTTGAAATACACCTTCAGCCAATGTTTGAAATTCAAAGCTGCCAGCTGCCCTTACCAAAGGAAAAATTAAGTATTTCTTCAAAAACCTTCAAAGGCAGAAAGAAATACAATTATAAGGTGAAATGTAAGCCACTGTCATATTTCAAAAGTATTGACTTGGCAGGTAATCTCCTTTCAGATGAGCTCCTCTGGCTCCATTACTTTGTAACTCCACATCAACTGAGACACCGCAAGGAACTGAAGGAATTCCATCTCTCCCTGCAATTCCATTTTTTTCATTCCTGCTGCTGTGCCACCTACACTCTGACAGCTTGCTTCCGGACTGTGGAAGGGATCTGGACACAAAATAACCTAGTAGAATGATTAGCTTTAATCCGCAAACTCTCAGAACCCGTGCCATCACAGAAACACTTTTCCTGGCCTTGCTGTTGTACCACCAACCAAAAATGTTTCTTAAAAAAAAAATAAACCCACTGTACCTGAAAAAAAAACCACTTATGTCCATAAACATATGAGCGGGGGGAAGGCAGCTTTACAGATAACATTTTGCAAATTTTCATGGTCTAACTATTTATTTGGATGGCATTTGCTCTTCCAGTGAATGCAAGAAAAGAAGAAACCAGGCATTTTCTACATTTAAAACTTGAAGCATATATACAAAGTAGTAGATTTTCTCACTCAGCATTTGATGCTCAGAAAATTCAGTCATCCTCCTTGTAACACTACCAGATATTAACCAAGCATCTTTAGATCAAACAAACCACTGAAGCAACCAGCAATGATAGGTTTAAAAAGCTCCAAAAAACTATTCAAGGGGAAGAACCGTTCACTTAAAATAATCTTTAAAGACAGTAGTTTATACCACAACACAACAGTGACAGCCAAGAAACAGTGGCTAATAAACATGAAATCACTTCATAATATATGTATTTGAAGCAAAGGCTGATGGAGTCTAAATTTTTATATTAAAATGCTGAATCACACACCAAATCCAAATACGTATCTAAGTGAGCCTCCAAGAAACATACATGTCAAAATTACATGGCTGCAGTATTAGCACATTTGACAGTCTGAGATAAGAACTATCTGTGGCTCTCAGTACAGAAACAAAGCATGAGTTGTACAAGGTTTTACTGCACATGTACTGAAATGCCCACACATTAAAGAAGTAAGTGTAATAAACTCAGAGGAAAAAAAAAATAAACAAAAAAGGAAACTAAATAGTTTATGCATAAAAAATTATGCAAATACATCATCACTGAGTAATGACTGTAAACACTTCATTCATATGCTGAAATAAGGATTAAAACCTAAAGAGTCTGTAAAGAGAAAGCATTCTGCAATATAATACAGTATTTTCAAACCCCCTACCTCTACTGAATAAAAAAAGTGAGCTTGCTTGAGAAGAGATTTCTCAACTGCTGTAAGGAGGTGGAGAAAAATGTAAGTGATAGTAAAAAGGAGCTGATGCTAGAATTAATTAAAAGGGTTCTTCACATCTTAGTGCATCAAGTCACTTATATTTTCTACTAAATTTCTCTGAATCTTCCACTGGCTTTTGATCAGAATGTCAAACCCTAGTCTGGTGAACGACTGGGAGCAACACCAGTTTAACTTCAGTTCCTGCTGGCAGCCGAATCCTTAATAACTGGCACAGATTAACTCTGAGCAGCAGAGGTTGCAATGCAAAGAGAAGCTCTGACAACTACATGCTGAAGGAAAACAAATGAAAAGTACCCTGCTATTCTAAGTAATCCATTTTAAGTAATCCCACTTGAAGTGTGACAGAGCCATAGTGAGAAAGCAATGTGAATTGCAATAGGTGTCTGAGCACCCAAAAGCAGAGATGTTCATATGGCATAGTAGTTCTTGAAAGTACAGAGCTCACTGAAAAGTTCAGTGTTTTTTTATTGTATTTCTTTAATTGTAAATTTGCTTTATACATTTATTTTCACTTTATTTTTATTCTCAGGTTGATTTACTCCTTGATTTCCCACAAACATATGACAGAATTTCTGAAACAGAGTGAACTTTTTTGTAGTCCATTCTAGTGGCACTTGTGTGACATCCATACAAAATCTGTTCTTTTGAAAAATAACAACAAGCCTAAACCACAAAACTTACCTCAAGGATAGCATTGCTATAGGGTTACAGTAACCTGGACTGATTCACTACTTTAGAGAACAACATAAGGAAATGGGTCAGTTTACAGTAAAAGATTATTGTTAGCTTGCAACTGCACCAGCTTCAGCCTGGACATACAGTTAGGATTATTCTGCATTATTCACAGCAAAATTTTCTAAGAGAGAAACTTGTCTGCTGCTGCCTGTGAAACCTCCCTCTGCAGGGAGCTGCTGCAAACACAATCCACCAAGCACACCAGCACTGCTCACATTGAGCTGGAGCAGCTGTGAAACCCTGTTTGCACAGACACGGCTCTCACTCAGCACAGAGAGCAGCATCACAGGCAGCCAGGGAAGAAGTTTGGGACCAAGATGAAGTAGCAGATGGTTCCCAAATTGAAGCAGACTTAAAGTCTTAGAGAACTCAGGCAAAACTTTTGCCAAGCTAAAAACTAAGAAATAGAGAGAAAAGGTAAAAATGAACATTGTCTTCCAATTATCTTCTACTGCTTCTAATCCTTCATTAATTCAATTACAGAGAGGCTTGTGCATCCAAGCTGTTCACTTGCATGTTTTAAACAGCAGCAACTTTTATTTTTGCAGCTGTACACTCTTTTCAGCATTTTCTGAGCACACACCACTCATGACAGAGCCTAAGCTTTTTCTTTTTAAATTAATATAAACCACAAAGTTATTCTTGACTCGCTATGCATTGTCAACTTTTACAACACAATTCAAACAGTCCAGCCTAGAATGGATTTTTGTGGGTAGATATGAGCATATTTCCTCTGACAGCATTGTCCATGTGCTCAGTGGGCAGAGCTAATGTCAGACCAAAAGCAGTAATTCATGCTGAAACACAGGATACATCAGTGTAGACATCCATTGCTTACAGCTGATTTTAAGAGCAGGGCAAGTCTTTCTCCTCTCTCCCATAATATACACCACGTAATGAACTACACAACCCAGTACCACATACAGAACGCAGGAAGTCAACTTATGCAGGGCCACCTAAAGAAAAAAATCCTTAAGAGCTACTAATCAAAAATACTAGCACTGAGTTTTAAGTAACAAAGCTTTTCTGAGGTGTGTTTTTGAAGAGGAAAACACTCCCTTGCACTGCAGTGAAGAAGCCTGGAGGTGTCATGTGGACTGAATCATCCCCTCTGCTCACCTGTTCTCAATAAGGGACAGTGTTGAGCCTCTTGCTCTCTCTGTTCAGCTAACAGGACTCCACAGATATCACATTCCTGCTTTTCCCACATCAGGTGGGGCTCTCAGTGATGTCTAGAGCCTTTTGTGTAACCACTAACCCTTCAGAGGTGCAACGCAAAGATATTAAAATAAAAAATAAACAGCAAAAAAAAATTAGAATATAAACACTTAGGTTGGAAAAGAGCTCCAGGATCATCCAGCCTGCCCATTGACCTAACACCATCAAGTACATCCCTGAAGCAGCTGCCTAAGCATAACACTGACAATTTTCTGAACACTCCCAGGGACAAGGATCTCCCCCACTTCCCTAGGCAGTCTGTTCCCATGTCTGACCAACCTTCCAGTGAAAAGCTTTCCTAATATTCAATCTAAACCCCTCTCCCCTCCAGTGCAACTTGAAACTGTTTCCTCTTACCCAATGGCTTGTTACCTGAACAACCTAAAATATAATTGCCTGTGTGTGTGAGAATACCACAAGAGTCTTTTCATTTATCTACAGAAGCTGTAAATACAGACAACAAAAGGAAAAAAAAAATGAGAGACCAAAACCAGAAGCTCTTGATTATGGTCCTTGAAAATGACAGATTTATGAAACACCTCCAGTTAAATCACTGAGGTAAGAAAAAAAAAAAAAGTAACAATGCTAAGGCAAACCCAAAATGGACATACAAGATTTCCACATGAAAAATTAGAAGTACACTAAGCTTCAGTATCCACAGCTTGCAGGTGAGAAATTGAGGAAAAGCAACTAATCAAATCACAGGATACAGAATATTCTGCCACTGCTGCTTTTTTGCAACACTACATCATTTTTTGTGACACATCATTGCTTAAGTTTATCTTCCTTGATTTAAAAAAAAAAAAAACAAAACAAAAAAAAAAACACAACCAACTTTAATAGTGGTTCAATTACCTTAAATCTATAAAACTCACCACACTCACCGGCAAAAAGCAGCAAGAGCTGGGCTCAAGCTGGGCTCATCCCCAAGCAAGGAGCTGTGGATGACCCCAGCACAAAAGGTTCCTCCTGAGCAGAGAAAAGCCCTGAAGTGCCTGAACACAACATGGTGAGTGGGGACACAAAGCGCTGGTCACAGGTGCCACCAACACATCCCCAGGAGCAGCAGGGAAAGCAATGAGCCAAGAACAAGCAGGGAATTCCCACTGACACCCAGGAGCACAGCTGGAAACACTCAGGGCAGGAGTAGCTGCCTGGCCTGAGCTGAACTGGAGCTCCAAGGGCAGAGGGTGTGGCTCCAGTGCCCAGCGATGTTGGTCGGGGCAATTAAGGGCTGTTACTGGCCTTGGGGCTCTGGTACATTTTCTTCAACTTATTCCACTCACCACAAATAAAAGTGAGTTTTGACAAGATTTGTTTAAACGTGGACCTTTCTGTCCATCAGAGTTTAATTAATATTGAAATAAAATGCCATTTAAACACCACAGCAAGCATTAAGCAGATTAACTATGAGGATTGGCACCAAAAGAGTGTTTTACATATTTTTCTTAGTCTTTTATCAACAATATTCCTGTTGGGCTTATTTTCAAGAAGCCAAAGACACTCGAG
>VXBU01011047.1:1351429-1385941 GCA_013400315.1 Bombycilla garrulus
ACAAACAAAAAACTCCACACCAAACAGATGAAAGGAAGCTCAAAAGAGTTAATCTTTGCAGATAATATAGAGACAAACAAACCCTTATATCTCTGTGAGTTTGATGTATTTTTTGAGTAGATTAATAGAAACTATTACTAAAAACGGGGTAAAAGGTTTAAGGATTAAAGTTTTACATGTCTGGCTTTTGTAAAGGGGACTGATGCTTCCAAAAGCTACTGGGGTCTTGCCACGGTGTCAAAAAGCCGTGGACGGGGGTGTACTTATACAAAAGGCTTTCAAAAGTGCCCCTTCCCCAGGTGCTTAAAGGAACCAAGCTGCCATCAGGTGTGAAATCCAGCAGGAGGAAATACCTGGCTAAGGAACAGTGCAGTAGCACAAGGTCACAGTTCACAGCAAGGAGAAGTCACTGGTGGAACTCTGCAAGGATTGATACTGAAATCAGAGATATTCAATTAAGTGCTCTAAGAGAGCAACTGGATAGTCCATTATTAAACTATTCAAAGAAGAGATGAATAGGAAAGTAATCAAGTTTGCTGATTAAAGTCAGCTATTGAAGATAAGATGAATGAACATGAACCAAACACCTAATTAAAGAGGAAATATCACCTGTAACACAGGTATTATCTTAATCATAATTTATTGGCAATTAGGATAATATTCCAGAGAAGTTCCACCAAAGATGTTCACCTTGCTTTTACTTTCTTTTGCATCTTTTTTTTTTTTTTTTTTGCTATTGTTGTGAGCACAACCAGTCTTACCTTCTGTGTGGAAAAATCACCTACAGATTCTGCCTAGGTATTCACATCAGCTGGAGCAGCACGAATTCCCAAGTGATTACCCATTAAACTCATCTAGAAACATGCACCCTGTTTTAACAACAAAAAAATGTATTTTAAAAAAAATAAAAAAAAAAAAAGAGTCTTACTTAGGGCAAGGCAGGCACGTAATTTCAGTGACACTCTGCAACACTCAGAGAATTACAAATTGCTTGCATCATTTGGCTACTTATCCAATTCATTAAGACTCAGTTTAAACTGTATATATTAGTAGAGACGTCATATTAGAATAATGGAGACAGCTTTTTTTTCCTAGTATATTTACAAAACTACTTCTGCTGTATTATTTTGTGACAAGTTTTGTACTGTGAAGACTTCTGCTTCTGTAGTGCTTGAGCTGTCTGATGTGTTGACAACCTCTCCTGGTCTGTGAAAACTCAGCACATCATAAACTTACCTGTCCAAAGCACTTTTTGTCTTCCAATGGTCACCAATATTGGGTAACTGCATCACATATTTCACCCTAAGCCTGCTGGAACAGCCTGAAACTGCTAAATTAAGAAAATACTTTTTAAGAATCATATTTAGCCAGTATCAAATGAATGTCTTGATCAGCACCAAGAACTGATAATGGATCCTCAAGGCAGTCCAAACAATATTTTTCAGTTTAAAAAAAATCTTAAAAACCCAGCAAAGATACTCCCACAAACACTGAAGTTGGTAGGGAACCACCCATATAGCACAGTGTATTGCTTGCTGTGCAATACATCACAGCTTGAACAATAAAATCACATTTAAAATTACCTTCCTATCTATATAGTGGAAATGACAGCTGTTAGAAAAATTAATTATTTAAAAAATGTTTAAATGATTCCATGCTTTATTAAGGGAACTGTAGGTCCATGCTCCTGATTGTTACATTAGGTAAAATAGCAAGGAACACAAAGAAAGCAGAGTTAGTAAAATGTGTGGAAAAATGTGATTTATATTGGAAGAGTCAACACGGGGTTTTGAAGAAAAGCCTGGAAACATAATGCAGTTCTGTGAGGAACAATAACACAACGTTAATGATGTTCCATCTAAGGAATTTACAAAGATTTTCAAAGGCTTTTAAACAAAGCCAAAATCATTCATTATGGGGTTTGGGTTTGTTGTGTTTTAAAAGGAAATCAGGCAACCACCTGAGATAACAAGAAAGGCATAAGCCACAGATTGTAAATCCTCACAATTCATTTCAAAACATGTTTAAAAAGGTCAATCAGGAGCAGTCAACATGGATTTACAAAAAGCAAATCATGCTCGACCAACCTAATTTCCCCCTGTGACAAAGTGACTGTCTATGCAGATAAGGAAAGCACAGTGAATGCAATGTACGTTGACTTTTGGAAAGCTTTTGAACATCTGACACAGCATTCAGATTTAAAAGCTGAGGAAGCCTTCCAGTTGACAAGTAAAAACTCTGAATTAAGTGACTCAAGAGATTCATCTGGCATTACAAATATTATACACGGGAATGGAATATTCTGTCCTATTTGAACAATGCATTTAGTTAGTTACAACATAAAAAACATTCTGAACTTTTTATATGTATTACAAAGAAGCAGGGCGTCTCAATGGCAAAAAGCACACACATGGCAGAAAGAAAAGCAAATAACTAGATATTAACCTGAGCATTAGAAGCACCAGAAGAGCAAGCTAATTGAGGAATTAGATTAATAGTCATTATTATCTCTCTCCCTCTCTCCTGTCTAAAATCCTTCATTTCACTTATTAGCCAGATCTAGTTCAGAAAGCTGCAGGAAATGGAGGTGATTCGGTGGACCCAGACTGGGGGGTTTGTTTGTTTGTTTGACGTGTTTCCTAATTCTCTGGAGTTCAACAAGAACATGGTTGGTTGGTTCCATTTGACACTTCACAAGAACCAAGGAAGCATCAGAAGAACAATGGCTAGCGAGCCAACTACATCCAGTAGTAGGCAACCTGATCACCAATCTTTCATAAAGGTTAAAAACAATGCAACAGGAGAGCACACTTATCAAAACAAAGTGTTTTGACAGACCTGAAATGTGTTTTCTTTTGAGAATTTGTCTCTCGGGTATTTTCCATTTTCATCTGGAATGGACAAAACAAAAACAACACTTTCCCATAGGACAAAATAAAACATAAGCTTGGTTATGTCTCTAATCAGATTTTTCAGCAATGAAGAAAAAAAGCCCTCATGTCTTCCATCTCCTACTTCCCCAGTATCAAAACAAAGTTAGACAGGGATAAACTAATATTCCCAGAAGATAAAATATCAGCACCACTTGCCCAGCAGTCCTGCTGAAGCTCCATTTCTGGCACTTTCATTGATCCCTGTTGTCTGGACAAACTGGTATATTGGTGTCTGATAGCCAGTTCCCCATGTCATCCTTCCCACAGCAGTTTTGCTTTGATTTCATGTAGGTTAATTGTTTACACATAATATTGGCCTTTTCTGGTACTAAGCACAGTTCCTACTTTCATGGCTAAATAGAGTTATTCTAGGCTGTGCCAAGAAGTTACAACATGCTATTCAGTAAAATTAGAACAAACAGGAAAATTTGTCATCGCATAAAATGCAGCACTAATTCATTTTTCATGACTGAAAAAATGTAATTATAGAGCATTTCTAATATAAAAGACTTTGTTGCATAAACTTAACACACAATTTGCAAGTTCCAACTAATTAAAAAATATTTAGGAAGTGAATGGTTTTCAAATGTTGTATGAATTAAAAATATGAGAAGAGTGACAGAATATTCATTCATACTTATTTTTAATCAGCCAACTGGGATACCAAGATATTGTTTGTGAGGGTTCTGAATACATCAAGATGAAATGGAATTACAAAATAAATATAATTCTAAAGCCACATCAAGTAAATTAGTGCAAGTCACCAATACAAACACCTAAAAAGACTCAAGTTAACAGTCAGTTAATTTCAGTTGAAACATACTTACTGAAAAATATTCATTGCTGAAAACATAAGAAAGAGAACAATAATGATAATATCCTTGGAATAAGCCCTCTGACTTTAGTTCAGAAATCCACTGACTGCTTCCTTTAAATGCCTTGGCTAAAGAAAGGGTTTTTTGTAATCAGGAGTCTCATAAGAAAAGGAAGAATAATTCCAAAGGATAGGAATTCCTTCCTCTCAAAGAAAAATCATCTGAGCTCTTCTTTCTCCCTCATTTAAGTGATTTCAGCTCCATGTCCTTGTATTGTTCATAAACCATAGTGGACAGCTTACCTGTACAGAATGGAGGTATTGAATAATGAAAAATTTCACAGAAATCTCACTTAAAACTGGCTTGCAATTTTTAGGCTGTGAGCACCTATTAAAAAATACCTCTACCAGCAAATTTATATTCCAGTGAGTTAATCATGCTGCAGCATAAACCTGGAACACTCACTTTGGTGGTCAGAAGAAAAGACTTATACCCTTACAAAAGACTCTATGGAAAATTAATTTGTTTTTCTCAATATATCACAGCTGGGGACTGAATTTTCAAATGCCATTCAGAACTGCCATTATCATAACTCCTGATTTTTCTTGTTGCTTCTCTCTTTGTAAAAATATTACCTGGGGTTTGCATTGAACTGAGACAATTCTTTTCCCTAGCAGTGATGAGCAATCACACCACTTCATTTGGCAAGTATTAGCTTTTTCAGGAAAAAAAAAAAAAANATGATTTTGAGAAGATTATGAAGACATTATGAAGAACTTCTCAAGTTCAAACAAGACAAAATGGTTAAAAACTTAAATCTTGCAAAAGTCATCTTTAATAGGGTCAGGTAAATATGGTACATTAGAATAATGTTACTCGGCATTTACGCTGCAATTATTTAAGTGTCATATCCAAGTCTAAAGGAAGAGTCCAATTTGCATAGAGGATTCAGAGAAAGGAGAAATTTAAGAGCAGAGGATGCATTGAGAGGAAAATATGCAAGTTGGATGACAGCAAACACTTCATTTTATTCCACAAGTCTTGGAGGTTTAAGCATTGATCTTGAGAATCTAACATTGTCAAATAAACAGGTCTAAAATTTACCATCACTAGAAATGGAATTGTAAAATGAGGAACATTTTTGTAATTCCAATAATCACCATGGAAAGGCAAAGGAAACAGGGTATTGCTGATCCACTACCATTTAAGTGGGATGTATGGAATCCCAAAAGTGCAGTTGTTTAAATAATCAAAAAATGGTGAAGTACAGAGTCACTACTCAGACAGAAGAGTTCGAATCCACCCTGTCTCACCAAGGGAATATTAAGCTTTTTTTAGCAAGTGAAGTAAGTTATTTTACTTCACACCCTTATCAGAATTGTAACATTGAGGAGCTAATACACTTTGTAACCTGCTGTTCTAGAGAGGGAATTACTGGAGCAGCATTCTCCAAGCCCTCTGGTTAAAGCTCTTATCAGGGACAGGTGACGCCTGCCAGGAACCCCTGATGACTGAGAGGGGAGTCTGTTCTCTGATTTGGCATGAAAGAGATGATGAGATATCCAAGTGGTGGTCCTTTCTCTTGGCCAATAGGAGATGTCTCGTAAGCTTATTTAGTGCACCCTCATTTTCCTTCCCATCTAGACTCCTGGATGAGTAACTACTGATCATCCCTCAGATATTTCCTTCCTACACCAGTGTTGCTCTGCCAATCTGGCCTTGAGTTTGTTGCCCAGAAAGAGATGGCAGCAGACTAAACCAAAAAGTAGATTTATAATTTCCTGATGACTTTCATCTTGCAGGAAAGACACTTGGGGAACCCAGACAGCCAAGAATTTTTATAATATTATGTAGTGAAACATCAAAAGATGATGGCTGTAATCCTCCTTTAACTTTTTGGAAGAGTAGCAGTAAATAGGGTTTACAATGGTGACTCAGCACTCAGACACATTACAAAGAAAAAAGACTGATTATGACAGCAAACTCTCAGTCTCCAAAGCCAAAATGCAACTTGTAACACAGAAGAAAAAAAAAAAAAAAAAAAGGCAAAAAAAGAAAAGGCAAATTCCTTGCACATTTCCATGTAAATCCTCAGTGTTTTACTTCTATAACTCAGTGTCCCTCTATCAAGCTAGACACTGTTACTGTATTCATGGTTCTTTTCTCCCTCTTAAAAATAAAAATGAACTCAGTAATACTGGAGGAAGGAAACAAAGCAACAGATACTTAAGAGCCCATTTCTAATCTATCAAGCCAAACTAAAAGGGCTTGATCCAGCTGGGATTTTCCCCCTCCTAACCTGTTCTCTTGGAAAGATTAGCTTTTTGATATTCTAAAACATGGATCATTAGAAAAACTGAATGGCCACTGAAGTTCTTAAAAAATAAAATTTAACACTCAATGAAGCAATGCTGTTTTTTGGGAAGAGATTAGGAATACAGACTGTATGGACAGTAATAAACAAAGCTTCAATTTGTACTTCCCTGTAAGAACAGGAATAGTTTTCTGGTCTGTTACAGAACACACACTTTCTGTAGCTAAATCATTTATTAGTTTATTTTAGTAAATAACTTATAAAATGTAATATAATTTGTATTCCACATTGGAGAGACAGGCTAGTACCTCATTTTGCACAGCTGTAATATGCTGCATTTCAATACTGATTCTAAACAGAGCCGGTTATTTCCTAATGGATTTCTGGAAAACACTAAATACTATCAAAATGTCTCAAATGTGATTAACCTTTTTTGAAATCAGAAACTTCAGGGCACACGAGCTGGGGAGGTTGCCTTCCCCTGCTGGCAATTCCTGGACATAGTGCCATCACATCAGCAATTATTTATCAGCTTGTGTGAACTGGCAGGAAAGAGGCTTTCTGTGCCCAGGTTCCCATGTCCCCTTTTCTCTGGAGCAGGGAGCCTAAATGCACTTTGGAGCACAGAAACCTGAGAGTGCCTCGGCTCAAGAGCACATGAAAGCTCAGAGCTCCAGCATGGTATATGAAGACTTCCAGCTCCTGGCTGAAGAACTGGGAGATTTCTAGTTTGTAGGTAAGTCTGAGCAAGCTGCCTTAAAAAGCCTCAAACTATTCAGCACATCACATTTGTCCCATCTGCTGCACATCAAAATCTGCTATTCATTAAAACACCGACTGCTATCTCCTCCAGGCTTGGGGGTTTCTGTGGGGTTTGATTTTCTGTCTTTTTAAAGATATTTCCCATAATATTTTTTTTTCAGTTATTGTTGGAGTTTTTAATCCTAAAAGCAAACTTGGGAAAAATATTTTATCTCAAATTGGAAAATGAAAACTTAAACAAAAGAACCTTTTTAAACCAGCTATTTACAATTTTACAAATATTTCTCATGAATTAGAAATAAAGATGCCTGAAACTAGCACTGAAGGCCTCTGATAAGACAGTTATGTGGTTTAATATCAATAACTCCTTTCATAGAAGAAAAATCCTGACACCTTGGCCTTTTCCTCCACCTCCCAAGCTGAAGACAGGAAACTTTGTTCACCCCTTCCCTGACTGCACCCTCTGTACTCACAGCTTGGCACCTTTTTGGACCAGGACACAGAAGCCTTTCTGGCCTGGGTGGAAACACAGGCAGCATGTTATCCATAAAAGCTGTCTGCATCCTAAATGACTCTCCACCATGCTCTGTCCAAAAAAGATTAATGAGACAGATTTCCCCTCTGTCTGCTGCACTGCATGTTTGTGTTCCATGCTGAAATCATGAAGAGCTTCTGGGCAGAATTAATAAAAATTGATTAAAACAAACTGGATCTCTATTTTTCTTCATTTGTGCCTGGAAAAATATGTTGATATATTACATTAAATTTCATTAGTAAAAGCCACAATTTCAGAAGTGTTAAATATCCTGATTACTATTATATTTTATTTGAATATTTTCTATCCTTACTCTAATATGCAGATCAACTTCTCTTTCTCTTCCTAGGAATTCCAATAATAACTACACATTTTCTTAATATTCTTAGTACTGAAAGCATAAGGAGAAGGGACTGCTGAGGAGTCTTCCATTGCGAAGATTAAAAAAAATTTACTTTGCTCATTAACTGGCACAAGCATTCAATCCATCAACTGAAAAGTTGAATTTCTGAGTAAATATTATATACAAAGATAAAAATCCAGAATCTCAGGAAAGTGGGAATATAGAGAAGGGAAACTACAGTCATGTCCAAGTTTGCAGAACACAGAATTGCAGACCTCAAGCTGAAGCAGTGGCTTATGCCTTCCACAGCAGATTTGTGAGATAAGATTTAAATATGCTTTACTGCTTACCCCAGGGACTCCCAATGCCCATCAGCAGCCAGAAAATGCAGTTGGGATTCACTGTACATCTATTTATGACCACAGGGATTCTCAAAAGCTCCAGTCTTCTCAGGTCTCCTGACTTTACAGCCTCTATATGCTGAGGTAAGATATTTACAGCTGTGCTTTTTCTAACAAGGCACTCTTCTCCCCAAAGTTATTTTAAATTTTATTTATCAAAAATTTTCAAGTAGCATAGGCATTCTCCCTGATCCCAGAAACAGCTTTGTCCCCTTTGCCATTTACAAATTGCTTACAGCCAAAGAGTGAAATTCAATAAATCAATTTGCAGTTGAGAAGCTGGTCCCCATGTCAGTGAGCACTTCAGTAACTAAGTATTATGCATAGGTTTGACAAATTTTATTGACTTTGGTGTTTAACTTTGTAAAGTCAGAAAACGTTCAAAATTCTTCTCAGCATAAAGATAGACAGACATTATACCTTTTATTTCTATAAACATGTCAACATGACTCTCGTCTTTAATATACCCATATTAGTTTACATGGAAGAACATCTGTCCTTTAATTCCTCAGCCCAGTACACTTTCAAATAATTCCAGCTGCACAGCACTCCAATCCTATTTTCTCCAAGGTTGATGTTAATCTTATATCCAGGATGATGTTTGCTTTCTATTACAAGGCCCCAAAATGTAAACAAATTTCTTCCCAAAATGTGATCTGATAAAGGGACTACCCTGAAGAAAAGTGATGCTAAATAAATTATTATACATATGTCACTTTAACAGTAGGCACATCCAAATCACTAAAACCATGCAAAATCTAAAAGAAAAAAAAATCCCACCAAAATATAGTTCAATAGAATCCTATTTAGATACCAAGTAAACAAAACCTATTTGCTACCACATCAGGCATATGCAAAAATAAGCGTTCTTTCCATTTAGTTTCCCAAACTAACAGCCTTGGAGACATAAACACACACTTGTCAGGACAACCTCCCCCCTGTGAATGCCAATTCTGCAAAATATAACTCTGTATGCACCAAAGATTAAAAAACAGTTTTTCAGGGTCAAGGGACATTTCAGGGCAAAAAGCTGCATTTCCCTCATCTGAATAAACAATAAAGAATAGAAATCCATTAACGGAGCAAAAAGATCCACATTGCATCAGTTTTCAGTAGACTTGACTAATCTAGACTCCATTACTTATAGCTGGATATTCTCCATTTTATCGAAGGAACAAATGACAGATTAGACAAAACCATATTTAGATTCACATTGCAACAGAATGAAAAGGAAAGGTTGGTCAATCTGCAGAAATAATAACAACCAAGTAAGAAAAATTACCACAGAATTAAGTTGCTAGGATACTGCACACTGATATGAAATCAGATATAACAATTAAGGTAAAACTATACTTTCTGGATGTAAGAACACAGCCGTGTGTTAGTCAAGCCAAGTAATCAAATGGAACATTGAAAACAGAAGTAAATGGAACAAAGCAATTCAAAATGCTACACAGTCAACTCTGTATCAAAAGCTGGAAAGGTGAATTGATACACCATTACAGACACCAATTTGACAGTAGCAAGTATAGATTAGAGACTACTTCTGCACTTACACCATCAACATCATCTTCTGTTTTTCAGTGCTGCTGAGAAGCCAGTAACAGCACAGAATAGTAAAAGCCAAGTGCTAAACCCACAAAAAAAACCAAACCACAAAAAGAAAACAAAACCCCAAACAAACAAAACCCCCAAAACAATAAGAGATCTAATTACTTGGGAAGTGGGTCAAAGAAACTGGTTTACATAGAAAACTCAAGACTCCACAAACTGTCCCTGTTAGTTTATCTGCTTAAATACTACAGCTGTGTGGGAAGAAATACCCTGAAAAAGTGAAACTAATTAAGCAACCAAAACAAACAAATTAAAAAAAAACCCAATGAAAAAAAGAGAAGTTCTGAAATACAGAATTTGCCTCAAACTTGTAGATAAAATGAGCACATCAGCCTAAAGCAATGATTTTTCTAGACTGTATTAACATCAGCTTGCTTGTATGAATAGACAAATAGTTCTTGCCCGCTTTTCACCAAATCAAGATTTACAAATTCAGCCACAATTATGAGAAATCAGTGCATGTTCTAGTACTCAGGAGTGAGCCTTTGACACATTTCTTTAGGCACTTGTGATTTCTTATGTTATATACATACCGACCTCTCTGTCCCAGGCGTGCAAATTCCAGATTTGCACTAACTTAAATTTACTTATCTGTATTTTGTATTTTATTTGACCAACTGATAGCAGATTGAAGCACTTTTTAAGGTGACTCAGTGATGCCTGGAAAGCATCAGAAAAACCCTGAAAGCTTCTTAAAACCCCAAAACACAAAAGCTTAATGTCCAAAAAGATTGTCTACAACCACTGTGGCCCAGCAACAAAACTATAAGTGTTTATTATCAAAGCTAATAGTATTCATTATCGATATACTGAATACATTTATCCTTACAAATATGGAGCATATTCCTACATAAAATGACTCTACTGTAACAGTTTTTACTATGCAAAAAACCACCATTATCAAAAGAAGGCTATTTCAGAGTTTTCAAACCAAGTAAGCAGCAGTAATAAAATCAGGCTATTTTATTTATTTTATAAATAGAATTCTCCAGGCCTTGCACTACAGCCCAATAATGTGCTGGCACATGGAGCTGACAACAGATGCAGCAGAAGGACATTGACACTTTCAGCACTGAAACACCTGCTGCAAGGCCAGCGTGGGGAAGGACAGGGCCTTGGAGCTGCAGCTAAATTCCAGATAATCCATACAATTCCTTGCATCAGGCAGTGCTGGAAAAAACTTTTGACTTCATAAAACTTATGAACCTGCTGAATCCTGACGCCCTGAAACTGAATAAGATGTTTAAATTATTTTTTTTGCAGGACCTTCAAGATAGTAATTTGCAAGAATGCCTGCATATGGCTGATTCACAGATTCTGACAACTGACCATGGCAAGGAAGAACAAGCTCTCAGCAGAATCCATCACTCCTTCTTTTTTCTAACCACAAGTCACTCAAATTTGCTACTCCCTAGTACCTGTTGTATTACAAAACCTCTGCAATGCTGCACATATCTAATCCTTGCACACAACATCCTCCCTATCCAACAGCAGGCTCTGCTTCAATTTGCCATTGAATCAGGCAGTTCTTGCAACCCAAGACAACTTGTTGGCTTATTTATGTCCAACAGATGGGCCATAAACTTGGAGGCAGCTAAAAGAAGAAATAAAATTGGCAAAATAGTACTCATAAGCCAGGAGGAAGCTGCATTCACAGAAGGATACATTAAGCTCCCCTCCCAAATATCACACTGATAAATGAGGGAAAAAAATCAGTGGTGAGAGTTTGCTCTGTCTTCTACTGTTCTGTTTTTCACTTTCACCCGAATGATCTAAGACATGCAAAAAAGAAAGGAGAGGAAAGTGTTAGTTTTGGGCTTTGGATGTTTTGGGGTTTTTTAACTTTTAAAATTGACAATTTCAGACAGGCTCCAAGGATGGATAACTGAACAGTATTCCTAGCTCATGCAAAAGCCAGACATGAAGATGTGAAAAGAGCTAGACAGAAATTCTCCCTGATTTTTGCACGATGACTGTGTATACTGCACAGTTTAGAACAACATAAGGTCTCAGAATCTTACATAAATACATATGTATACAATTAGCCTATTTATGTGCATACATTAATGAAATCATAATATTGGTTTATTTTATATCTTATATTATTTCTAATTAATACAATATCCATATTTTAAATGTATTTGATACTTTTTTAACTCAATCATATTTGGCACACTGCCAAAGTCTCAATTCAACTATACTTTTAATTTTCACTGATTTTTTTGCAATGTGTGGAACAGTCTAAGGAATACAATTCAAAAATAGAGAAAAAGGAAGGAGATACAGACATATTCACTTTTAGCATTTCCAGTTAGGATGCACTTTAGAAGTTAAAGCACATGTGAAACAAAGTCTATGATGCTGTCAAGCTTGCATATGTTGGCAGCTGTAAAACTGTTCTACCTAGGAAAAGAGTTAATTTAAGATGTCCTAAATTTGGAGCAAAACATCAGTGTCCCAGAATACTCTCCAAGTGCAAAGATAGACACACAGAGGACAATAGCAGGCTGGCTGTGTCCTGAACTCCAAAATCAGTGATTAAACTTTCAGCAATGCTGGAGTTTTCTGCTTATGTTGCTACATCATCAGAAGAGACAAAGGAGACATCATCATTTTTGTTTGTGTTCTTGCTTGAACTACTTTAATGCTGATGACAATAAGTGTGGAAACACACAATTGGAACAGGGATCTAACACACTGAGTGATTTGCTCTGCTTTTCTCCAAAAAATTATATATTCCACAGACTCTTGTCTCCTCACCACACCCTGCTGGAGCTTCTCTCCCATCCTGCTCTCATCCCATCCCACTGCCACATCCTCTTCCATTTTCCTCACCTGCAGGCACCACCGTATTTCCTCTTCTCTGCACCTCCTCTCCCACCCTTCCCAACTCTCTCAGGATAGCTCCATGCTTCCCAGAGCTGCCAGGCACACAAAGGATGCCAGGAGGAAAACCCCCACCGAGGCACACGGCCAAACCCAAGCTGAGCATCGTTGTGCGCTCCACCCATCACCCTGAAACAGCTCCTGGGAGGCACGGCAGCTGAAGATGCTGACTAACAGTGCCATCCAAGCGATCTGTAATTTCCAGAGTATTTAGAGCATATCTAACAGCTTTAAGTCGCAGAACAAATGCATCCTGGCAAAGTCAGAAATGATGAAAAATTTGGTCACTCTCCCAAGCAAAAATGTTTAGAAACAATGTAGGAGGATAGCAATTTTTCTGGCAACTGATGCTGTGAAAATAAACAACGAATCAGTCTTTTAATTTGTCATCTCCAGTTTAATAATTAAATAAGTGACTTCTTAAATGTGCACCTGGATTTAGTAAGATTTTAGCAATGTACCCTTTGTGGTAAACACAGCAAATAATGACAGCTTTGAGCCTTTTTTAGCTATTGCTTCTTCATCTGCTGCAGCACTAAAGTGAATCTTTGAAAACAGTGTAGTGGAAATAGATCAGTTAGCTGATCCTATTGGTTTTTCTTTCTTCAGTAACTACGATGGAAATAAATCTTTAACCATTGTCTTGGTGCTTACTGCAAGAACTGAATTTTAAATTGACTTGGAAAGAAACATGAATCTGTGTGAATACCACATGATGAGTAGACTTCATAAGGCAGCTATTCGGGTGTCTCACTTGTCTTAGGCACCTGCAGCTTCTGATGAAACACTTCAAAAGATTTGCTGTAATATGTTCTGCAGAGGAAGCACTTTAGGGGTATGACTAAGCAAAGCAGAAACAGAAGATTTTTGCTGAATACCTATTAAATTAAATGGTCAATAACATGCCTGCAAAATATTCTAAGAGTTTACACACATATGCACACTTCTGCAGTTTATCTGCATGCTACAGAAGATACACAAGCACTTCAGAGTTATTTAATTTAAAAGTCCACTACCTGCTTTCTAAATGTTACTCTTTCTAAAAGTTACTCTTAATGAACTGTTGTGAACTTTTAGGGGAAGAAGTGTAAGCCAAAATAACTTCAGTCTCAGTCACATTACATGAAACTGACATGAGTAAAGAGGAGACATGTTTTCCTTTCTAGGAAGAGTGAAAATTAAAAAAGTGTCATTCAATATACCACGTATTCCTGACCACACACACAAATAAGCACCAGATAATTGCAATTTCTGTCATAGATGCTTTTATAAATTTACAACTCAACATTTTTACACAAAACAACTATAGACAGTAAAGAATCAATTTCAAAACTATGTGTATTAAGAATCAATTTCAAAACTATGTGTATTAAGAATCAATGAAGTCCTGTTAAATAAATGAAATGCCAAAATAATGTTTCAGGTCAACAGCTTTGGTTTAGTAAAAAGATTAACATTATATTAAGCAGTGATTTTTTTATTCTACTGTGAAATCACTTCACATGCTATTCTGAAGTCATAATTTTTTAGGTCTGCAAAAGCCATATTTAAAAATATTATTCAAAGGCAGAAGTATATGTTTATAATTAATTGAAGAGTAAAAACAAAACACAAACTGTTTTCTCTGTTTTGTGACTTCAACCCACAGCAGAACTTTGCAAATCCTGTAGGAAAGCTTCCTTTCAAGTTCAACCTCTTTTGTCTGCTTGGTGGGTTTGTTCTACCAGCAAACACCACTAGAAATTTATATATTTTCAACTCTCCAGATATACATTCAAGGACACTGAGTACCAGAATTGGGAGCACAGAAATCTGAGTGAGATGGGATTCGTTTGTTGGTTTTTTCCCTTTCTTTTTTTTTTTGCCACAAAGCATCATCTAGAATTCATATTATCTCACACATTGCTTTGTCAAGTAGTTAAATCAGAGGCCAGAATATATAACCTTGGATTGACTGCACAACTAAAAAACATTTCTGATGAACTAGAACAAAAAAAATCCAACTTTTGATGTCAGAAAGATAAAATGAAGACTTGAAGCATCTACAGTAAAATGCAGCAAATACTCAGAGTCAGCACTTTCAGAAGAGTTTGTCTGGAAAGACAATATTAATCCATGGGCAGAAACCCAAAAACTTATTGAGAAGCTTCTGACCTCCTTAATGAATAGATAGCTACACCAAGAGATCTCTTTGAACAATTTTCACCTAAACCTGTTGAAAATGTTACAAAAAAAGTGATCATAAAAATGAAACAAGGCAAGAATAAATTAATGCTTACAAGGAGGATGAAAAGAACAATTAACAAGTAAGGTCTTTCAACAAATATAGAAGGAAGATTGAAGGAAGAAAAATATTTCCATCTGTATAATTTTTTAACGCAGCATGAATGGAATTTTGATTAAAAAGTAAATTTCAAGTTCTGTATCAGAAGACAAATATTTTTTACTGTAATAAATACTATGTTGGACACATTAAAAAAAATCATTTTTTGACACAAATAGAATGTAGAAATCAAATATTCTCAGATCTTCCTAAGACAACAAATATTTTTTAAATGAAATGGAAATCAAACTATACTAGCTTCTGCTTATTTCTGGACAGCCTCAGATTGGTCTTTGGACAAAATTCATTTAACATTCCCATAAGCAACAATTACCACATAGGTAGGACTGTGCTAATTAAATTTACTGATGATAGACTTGGGAAGAACCATCAGTGCAAAGAAAAAGCACAATTTAACAGCTAAAAAAAACTTCATTACTTAAAACATTGGAATAATGCAGTAGCCTGAAATGAGAAATGGGAGCTATTCAGTTCCCTTTTTTAAGTTTCTCGTTTAAGACTTAAAACAAACGAACAATCGAAATTGTGAGCTCCAAATATTACAGTTCCTGTAAATGACAAGTGGAGTAATCCAGCAGTAGTGGACATTACAAATAAGGAAGGATTAGTAACAATAAATTTCTAACCTTATTTATAAATGAATTCGTGGTTCATAAAAGGGACTATAGCATGTGGCAGCTTAGAAAGAAGAACAGTGCTGATATATATTCTGAAAACTATTAAAATGGGCTTTGTTCATAGAGTGATATTCACCCTCTGGATTGAGGCTAGTCAAGCACACAGCATTTGGATTAGAAGCATGAGATACTTGTCACTATATACAAACCGAATTGATGAAGTCACTCAAGCTGTTCTTCTAAAATCAGGCACAGGAAGAACCAACCACAGGAACTAGAATATCATTATTAAAGAGATCCCACAGAGAAAAAAAAAAAAAAGGATGGTGGAGAAATGAAACAATATAAATTTGCAATTTTTTTTTTTTTTAAGAAAAATCAATTTATAACCATACATTGGTCTTCGCCCTGAAAAGTATTTTATTCTTTCATTACAGAAAGTATGTGAAGCTGAAGCATGTTCAAGACATGTAACTTCTTAATTCTAATGAAGAACTTAGAACACATTTTAAGTTGCAATTTGATTAGGACTAAACTGAGTTTTGAGGCTGAACCAGCTATATGTGGCAGGGATCTTTGTACACACCTGAAATTATTTTATTTTCCTATACTTTACAGCAGGCAGTCCACACTTCATGCCTCAAATCAGATGTCATGTTTCTCTCCTTTCTGCCATATTATTGTACATCAGTCACACAATCACTGGGTTGGAAGAGACCTTCAAGATCATCGAGTCCAACCTGTGCCCAAATTCCTCAGCTAAACCAAGGCACCAAGTGCCACATCCAGTCTTTTTTTAAACACATCCAGGGATGGTGATTCCACCACCTCCCCAAAAAGCCATTCCAGTATTTTATTACCCTTTCTGTAAAATCTTTTCCCTAATATCCAACCTATATTTCCCTTGGCACAGCTTGAGATTGTGTCCTCTCATTCTGTCAGTTGCTGCCTGGAGAAAGAGACCAACCCCAGCTGAGCACAGCCACCCTTCAGGGAGTTGTAGAGAGTGATAAGGTCAACCCCGAGTCTCCTTTACTCCAGGCTCAACACCCCAGCTCCCTCTGCCATTCCTCACAGGGTTTGTGTTCCCAGCCCCTCTCCAGCCTCGTTGCCTCCTCTGGATGTGCTCAAGGGTCTCAGTGTCCTTCCCAAACTGAGGGGCCAGAAATGGGCACAGCACTCGAGGTGTGGCCTCACCAGCGCCAGTACAGGGGCAGAATGAGCTCCCTGCTCCTGCTGGCCACACAGTCCTATCCCTCTCCTTTCTCTCCAGCATTTCAGAACTCTCTGCATTTCTCAATTTATAATATCCTATGCTGCCATGTTAATGCAGCTTTGTGCTGCCCAGGAGAGAGAAAACCAGTCCAAGCTCGGATTCCGTCGGAAGCCTGAAAACCTATCCAAGTCTGGATTCCATCAAAAACCTCTTCCACATGACTACACGGGTGTCTCCCAGCCTTGAAAATCCTGCCTAGATGCTTCCCCCATCTCAATGTGCCCACTCAGGGCTGTAGGTGATGGAGATTTGCCTTGAGACTCCAGCATCAGCAAGGTGGTGCCTACAGAAGATCTGGTTTGGCAGCTTCCCTCACTGCAGCCTATGGAAGCCAGCGATAAAAGCAACACATCTGCCACTGAATATTTAGTGGATGTACTTCACATGCATAATGAAATTCATGCTATCATGTTTTTTGGATGTACTACCTTTTAGTCTTGCTAGTAAGTAGCCTAATCTTCTACAGGAGAATTACTGCTTTAAAAAAACCCTCAAAGAAAGAAAGAAAATGTTCATTAAACCACATTCAGTGAGAAACTAGAGGCCTGTTGAGTAACCTGGTGTTGCAAATTTCAGGTTCTTTTTTGTGAAAGAAGAGGTTGCATTAACACTTATATTTGTTACCAATTCTGATTTCTTTTTTTAGGGTTAATAAGCTCAAATGCTTGCAAAATGAGCAAAACCTTAAAAGCACTGAAAGTATTTATATTAGGAATTTGTATTTCCATTTTCTCAGCTTGTCTTGGAAAATCCAAGAAATCCACAACCTCAAAATATGAACTCCTGCAGCTACATTTAGCAAAGAATTTAACCAAAACTAACTGAAACGGTTGAATTTAAGGAATGGAGAGCGGACACCCACCCATTTCACAGAAATTAATTATGTCTCCTCAGCGAAGAGCATCTGTTTCATAAAAGTAGGACAAAGGCTGGAATGTAGCAAAGCCTTTCACATCCAGCATTAACCAGATGACCCACGATGACCTGGAATAGCATAATTCTGACTCTGTTGAACCAGCCAGTACCAGGTCTTCCAGGACTCAGCTGCATTGACATCAATACTTAAAAAAAAAAAAAATAGTACACATTTTTGATGTGGTTTTTATCTACAGAGAGAAAAAATACACATTTTGGGGGAATGTTTTCACATTTCACTTTCAGAACATTTCAGTTATCTTTAGTCTTGGGCAACTTTCTCACCAGAAGTCAACTCAAGCATGGGCACTTAATTTATTAGATTTGAATGTAGAGCAAATCAAGTGATGAAATAAATAGACAGATATATATATTTTTACAGAGTTAAACAGTCTAAATGTTTATTTACAAATATAGTTAAAACTATAGTTAAAAACGTATTAAATAAATGCAACTTCTATATCACATATTTTTTTCCTATATTATAGAAAATGCTACCTTTTTTCCAACCTTCTGCACATGAATTTCAACTGACCACAGTGGATGTTGCATTTTTAAGTGGACTACATCTCACTCAAAACTCTGAATTTCAACATGCATTTTTAGCAGTCTACACCAAGCCTAATGACTAGATCTGGTTTAGTACAGGGCTAAGATGAGATGATACTATAAACTACCACTGAGAACGGGACATGTATTAAGAAAAAGTTAAATGGCTGTGTTTGCAAAGAGAAGAGTAAGGAAAAACAGTGTATTGAAGATTAATTACACAAGGCTAATTAGCCCAGCCATAGCCCTGTGATGTTTCCAGCTCAAGGACTTCTTTGGAGAGCTCCACTTTCAGCCCTTTAACCTTGCTATAAGCTGCTGAACTGTAACTGCTCAGAAGATGCACTTCACAAGGACTAAGACAGGCTCAACTCAAAGGGTTAGTGCAGAATGAAGTTTTACCTGACACTTTGTCTGTCATGGCATTTTGTGATGAGAAAGCCCCAAAAATGAAAATGCTGAAAGACACTTGCCAGCAGACCCAGCAGACCCAGCAAAAAGACAAAAGATTTAATGAATCAATAGTCAAAAATTTAGCCAACACTTTCAGATGGCTGAAAGCCTTATTTATTGTATCCCTTTTCTGAACACATTTTAATGCTTCCACGATCTCAGAACATTATTTGGTGGGATGGGGGAAGAGTTTTTGATTTGCTGAGATCATCAGACAACTCAAAAGCATGCACAAGTGCAGACTGCAGAACAGTTGTACTTATTTAATAAATCCATTCTGGGATGCAGCTGCTGATAAATAAGCATAAATAAAATGGTCCAGTTATATGCATGAGGGTTCCACATGGCAATTACTTAAAATTTCCAGCTTATGCACTCAGCAAGTTGAGAAAAGCATCAACACTCTTGTGGGTCTGAATGACTTTTCACATAACTATGACTGCACCTTTGAATTTCAAGAGCAGGTACAGAGGCAGGCACATGGGCATGCCTACAATTCCAACTGCAAAAAATCACAGAGAACACACAAGTTACAGTAACAAAATCACCTTGGTATTATCTGAGCATTGATACCAACTACTTATGTGTTTCACAATTAAGATAAACAGAATTCCCAATAATACAGTCCTCCAGAGATGAAAAAACACAATCATCTTTGCTTCAGCCTACATGACTGGTTTCATGGTAAAAGAGCTGGGTATCCAAATTATATTTGTATCTTTAAATGCTGCCAGCAAAGTTTCATGCACACGTCAAATTCTTCAGGGAAGTGGGGAGCCAGAAGGGAGGCTGGCAAAAAAACAAAACAAAACAAAACAAAACAAAACCAAAAATCTTCTTTCCTGAGTAGTTGGAATATTTGCATAGAGTGACTGAATTAGGTCCATCAAATATCATGCAATAATTGCCCTATCTTCTTGATAATTTATTTTCAGTATTGCTATAAACAGATGTACACAAACGATTCTTTGCCTATCTCATAATTTCCATTCAATTCTGCTATGTTTGCAATGTTATGCACCGATAGAGGTTTTCATGATGAATTAATCAAGACAAACGCTATGAAACAACTCTCAAAAAAAAACCTGTATCACTATCATGAACCTGAGTAGCCTTAGAGCTCAATTTCATTAGTGTTAACTTTAAAAAGTTAAATTCAAAGGTTCTAAGATCTCACTGTCGGAGGAGTAAGCACTGCTTACTCTAAATATTAATTATTTCCTTTAAATTCCATACCTGGAAGAAAGATTTCAGGTTAAATTCTCTCTATGCACATGTCTGTTTAGTTTTCATCTCAGCTCTGAAGTGTGAGTTGTCCAAACGTGTGCTGAAGAAACAAAACCAAGTCACACCCTACACTGAAGTTATACTAGAGAATCTTGCTTTGACTATATTTGAAAATTAACAGTTACTCTAACTGTGGCAATTGAAACATGATGAAAACAAAGGGAAAGTACCTGTAAATATCAAAAGAAAGTATCTAAGAACTTTAAAGTGGTGCAGCAGCAGCAAAAACTGAGATATTGTTATGAAAAACAAGGTAACTCTCTATTGCCCTCATCTCACAACCCTTCCATAGATACCATGGAAGTTAAGTTGGGTGTAGTTGTCTTTTTTACTAAATCATACATTAATGTTTAGTGTTACCCCATTATCATTACTCAAACCAAACAAAAGAAAACAAGACAATAACAAAACAAAACAAAACAAACAAACAAACAGAAAAAAATCCCCAAAAAAACCCCAACCAACCAAACAAAACTAAAACACCAAAAAAATCCCCAAAACCCACTGGTGACAGGTGACAATGGGTTCCTCATGCTTTTGCCCAAAACAGACAAAAAATTAATGTTTATTCAGATTTCTTCTTCAGCTAATTTAGCAAATTTAAAATATCAGGACTTATAGCAACACACTGACATAAGAACAAAACAGAACAAAAAAGTAAAAATCCAGGCAATGGAGAATGAATAGATGAAGTAGCAGATTAAAGGACGATAAAACCTGAACGTGGAATACAAAGCCTAAATCAAAGAACTTTGGGAAAAAAATATAATTTTCTCACAAATAGAAATGTGAGAAATGCAAAGTATTTTATGGCTCCTTTACATTATGGCATTTTCCTGGATTAGCAAAGTAACCTTATATATGGTGTCATCTTGCACTTCATGTATAAATTATTCATGGCCATGTAAGCCAAGGGAAAAAACCTCCTGTGCCAATCTAAATTATTTCAAACAGAAGTTACCTAAAACTCAGCACCTTATTCAAATCTCTCCCCATACTGGTAATACTCAGCAGGGGGGAAAAACAAAGAACTTTCTATTATTTTATCACTAAGAAAGCAAATCTGAGCTTTAGTGATCATAGAATCATAGAAACAGAGAACGGCCTGGGTTGGAAGGGACTTGAATGATCATCTATTTCCAACCTCCCTGCCATGGGCAAGGACACCTTTCATGCTTTTGGGATCACTGTGTTTCCCAGAACCTAAGCAGAACAAAAGAAATAAAGATTATTTTTATCATATTTCCTCTGTTTTGAAATAATAATACCCCTCTCTCTTCCTAAGATCTAAGGATCAAGCAGCACCCATTTTCTGAAAGTTATTTTGGAATGTTGCAGAACATTGTAGAAATCACAGGACATTTTCAGTGCACTGGCCTTAAATTAGATGCTTAAATAGCATCTGTAACTTAGAAAAATCAGTAAAACAACAGCAGCTCTGGTTCTAACACCTCACTCCTTCATATGGTCATGCTTAGCTGCTTTAAAAGGAGTGGGCTGGTGCAGAAAGACTTACAAGTGGTCCTTCATTTATTTATTGACAGCCCACCTCCAACACAGTACATAAATGGTCAATTTCACTGGTTTTGAATCACAATTTGAAAAGAAGTAACTACTTATAATAAATTCTCTCTCATTCAGTCAAATATTTCTTTAGGAGGACACTTGCACACGGAAGGACTTGCTCAAGGGTTCAACACTTCCTGAGAAAAATAGGAAAATGCCTCACAAATTAAGTACTTGCAATACTTTTGAGTTGTGCTAATCCACAGGCCAGACTCTGGGCTGTGGGAGAAAGCAGAAACTTCTAAAGGTAGCTGGTTTGATAATTTTCAATTTATAATATGCATTCAGAAATCTTCTGCACACTTGTACACAATTACAGTTAGGAACACTTAATCTATTAACGCACCCCTTTTAAAAGTCAATATTCTGCTAACCCATGCAAATTGAACCAGTATCTCAGAGATGCAATTCTGCAATAAGCAAGTGCTAAGCACTGAAACAACTCTGGCAGTGAGTTTTTATTAATAGTTTTTATTGGTACAAACCAAAACCACTGTACAACATCCATTACCACACAGAGCATAATAAAAGCTGACTCCTGCTTCAGAGCTAAGAATATTTGCTTGTCAGGAATGAAAAGGGATTTTTTTTTTTTTTTAATTCTTTATTATTTGGAATTGTTTTGGGTTTCTTTCCTGTTTCCAAAAATAAATGAAATATCTTTTGGTGCTTTTCAAACACTGGAATATCACAAAAATCAACATAAAATGAATTATTGCTTTTAGCATTGGTAGATATGAAGTTGCAATTGTATGGTGTCTTGGGTTGAAAGACAGGTATCTGCTAGGGAAGGCAGGAGCCTCCCTTAGAAACCCCTCCCTCCGAATTATTATAATTTTGAAATTAAGCAGGTCTCAGGCAAGATATGGGAGTAGGAATAACAGTCCTTTATTAGTGTGTATAACAAGGTAAACAAAACAACAATAACTGCGGTATTAACAACAGAGAAACAGAATCGGGGACCCGGTGGCAGAGACGGGAGAGGATGGAGGGGAGGCTTTGCTTCCCAAACCACCTGTGGGCAGTCGATCCCTGGTGCCCCGCCAGGATTCTGAGGAACACCGAGCTGGAACGGCAGGAAATGAGCAGNATCATTTCACAGCTCCCACCTCCGCCCCGCTCTCCCTCTACCCGCCCCCTCCTCCCGTCCCCCTGGGCCCGGCCAAAACTCTGTGTCTTGTCAAGCACCCACAAGCACCAGCAACCAGGTTACCCCACAACTCATGGGGAAAATTCTATAGGTAAAAATGAACAAAAGGAAGGAGACCTAATCCCCAACATTAGGGTATTATCTGGATATTTTATCAAATCTCTAATTTGCGTCAATTAAAAGCATTTTGTGGTGGTTCATTATTAAGCATAAAGTACAAAACCAACTTTCTGTTTCAGATTCCACTCTATATTGCAACACTCCAGAAGGAATAGGGGAAACAAGTTCCATGAAAAAGTGTTTTCACAGTCCTCCATTAACAGCTGCAGCTCATTTTTTGAATGAGTAATTACATACTTAGAGCAAACACATTTATAACTCTGACCTAGCCAGAGCATATTTTCATTTCTTTTTCAGTGCTGAAGTACATTTTCCCCTTATTTCTTTATCTTCCATCTGTTCTTTCAACATTTTAGTTTAAGCAGTGGTCAACGAGAGGCAATCTCCGCCGAAGTGCTACATACTGGAGTTGGATTCTAATTAGACATTTATTATTCTGCTGCAACATTGAACACTAATAAAACAAATCTATCTAGATCTTAGGCAGTTCATTACAATCTAGCTTCACTATTTCCTATTGCAGCATTAATGGCATTAAGACAAGACAGTGATTAAAAATTTATATTTTTTGTAAATGGAATAAAACTTAATAAATTGGTTTTCTTGTTAAATTAATTGTGGTTTATACACTGCTAGTACAGAATTACAACAAATTTCTTCCAGCAATTATTGATGATCTCATTGTGCTGTTAGCAAATTAGTCCCAAACTGTTTAAGAAACCAACAACAGAAAAGGATTAAAAAGGTTCACACATCTAAACAACCTAAACTGATTAGAAAAAATAATCCTAAATATAACACCAAGCATGGAGTCTAAAAAGTTATTTGAATTAACTCTGAAGTAATTCAAACTGAAAATAAAAGTATATCACCATGCTAAATAAAACTACACCATACGTTCAATGCAAATGTTCTTTTCCATACAGTATCAAGTTGTTGTATTGCGCAATTATTAGTTGTTAAATTATTCTTGATTCTCAATGAAATCTGAAACAATAATTTCTTCTAACGTTTAAGACAGCTAAATTCATTTATGACAAGTAGTAGCCTGGTGCTCTCAGTTTGTACTTAAGAATTCAGCTAAGCAACAAAGATGAAAGAACAGCACCACCTAGTTCTCTATTTAAAAGTTTTCAAATATCATCATCCATTGATTTATTTTTGTAATCTAAATTCACATATGCATGTGTATTCTGCAATAAAATCTGTCACACTACCACAGGAAACAATGCTAACAAGTTTGTCAGGAGTTATTAAAGCATCTGATGTAGATGCTTTACAAGGGTATACTGTGAAAAAAAAAAAACTAACAAAAAACTAAAAACCAAACAACTTGCACATGGAAGAGTGGCAGAGGCTTGCAATAATACAAATCTTGTTCTTGTTCAGAAACACTGAATGGATTGCTCATCTTGTCTTAACTCTACTCTTGGGACTATTTCCCTAATTTAGCCAAAACACTGTATTTGTATTGATTCCCTTGTAGAACAACTGACACTTTATAGTTTGTACATATGTTCCAGATACAAAAAAATACATGATACAGATATCCCCAGAGCCTCAGTAATGTGTTTAAAAAAACTTGTTGCCAGTTGTTTCACAGTTACTATTCTATTCTGCAAGCAGCAGAAGCTCTTCAGAAATGGGGTAGATATTTTGGCGTTAGCTGGACTGAAAGTTTTCATGTGAAGAATTCCCCTTTCAGAGAATAAGTGGTGTGTGTTGGGACAATCCAGAAGCTTACCAGGAGGCAAGAGCAGCACCTAAGAAGCTGCTACTCCTACTATGCAAACTTCTTACCCAAGTTGTAGCATGGCTGCGAATGTTTAAATTTGATAAGCACATTGCTACATATGCAGAGCAGTTATTCCATTTTTCTAGACATGTTAGATTTCCTAAGCTCTCACTCAGATCACGAGGACCTAATAGCAGTGCCACTGTATTTCTGAAGACATCTTCTGTTTTAATATTCATAAGTCAACTCCAATTTCTCATACTAATACACATTTCACTGGATCTTTTCTGTAAGCCTCTTAATTGAAACAGAGCACAAGTGACATTGATACTTTGAGTATTCTGGGTAGTACTGCATTCTACAGTGAAATGGCTTTTCTTGTAACATTATAGAGAAAATGGGAGTTAACTGCACCTAAAGTGCTTTAGCTGCATTTGAACGAAATGCTCAAATCAAACAATTGATTTCTCTTAACTCAGAATGAGGAAAATTAAATGGGGCTACGCTGAAATGCCCTCATGCAGTACATCTGTACTCATCTGCAGAAATTATCTCAATTCCTGGTTTTCCCATGGTGACTTTTGAAGTATTTTCAGCTTTCATATTTGCCCTGTCCAGCTTATGCCTGTAGGAAGTCTTCCATGCTTTACTGACGCAAAAAAATCAGGTGAATGGACAAAAGAGACTGGAGCTTTATGACCACCCCTTTAAAAAGCATCTGAAACTGGTGTGCCTGGCAGGAGGCAGGCTCCAGTGCCAGGGACTGACTCCCACTGGCTCTCCTCACCTCTGTGAGGTGAGCACATTTAAGGGAGGCAGAGAAGCAGAGGGAAGAAAACACTAATAATTAGGAATAAAAACAAAACCAAACAAAAACAACTCCCCCCCCAAAAAAAAAAAAAAATTAATTCTAAGCCTGCTATCACATTCCTCTCAGGTATTTTCTCCTCAAGGCAGGAAAAAGGATGTCTTCTCCTACTAATAAGAATGGCTTCTACAGAATGCACTTCCCCTAAAATCTTGACTCCTTCCTGTGGAGAGGAAAAAGTGGAAAGTTACAGCAGGAGACAGGTGAAAAGTCCCACTGCATCCTCCACATCTGCAGTCATACAGGGGTTTGTTCCAGCCTGATCTTCACATATATCTTGGTCTTTCACAGCAAAGGCTTCTGTGGTAGCTCCAGAAGGGATGTTTTATTCCTAGAGAAAATGAGCTGCACACACGCCCTGTGCTCCATCCATCCACATCCCTAGGTACCATCCATGAAGGCGCTGTCCTGGCACAGCTCACTCCTTGCAGAATTGACACATCAATGTAAACAGATTAGACAGGATCCAAATTTGAGGCCTTTATCCTCACAATCTTAAGAAAGCAAATCCCTCATGCATACAGAGCAGGGCTACTGCTGTTTCCTCACCATAAGCCTTGAAGCAGCAAGCAGAAGGAAAAAAAAGTAGCTGTTTGTTGTTTTTTTTCCTGGCAGGTATCCTGGGCAGACATGGCCTAGAGGGAGATTACTCTGCATTTATCTGTGACCAGCCAGTCACATATTTCGATATTTATTTCAGAAGATATTTTCGATATTTATTTCAGAAGATATTTTAATTCAAAACAAAGTTCAAATTATGGATTTTTAATGACCAACTAAAAAGGAAAGAAAAAAAAAAGGCTATGATATTAATTCTAAACAAAACCTTTGCAGTTGTTTACTAGAAATGGTAAAGACTACTGGATAGTATTTTCCTGTTGCGATTTCTGGTATATTTCAGTTTGCAATAGACACATTCTAATGAACACTGAGTGCATCTGCACTTCCAAATCCTGTGGTAGAGGTATCACAGTAAATGAAGACTATTCTTTATAGTACATGTTCAACTGCCTTCTTTATCCAGATTTCCTGTATTCCATTTTGCATCGGATCAAGGAGAAATTGTCCTTTTGTAGAACAGAAGTATCACTTCTTTTTCTAACAGACAAAAGCAGATCTGTAAAAAATTTGACATAACTCTTTTTCTCAAAATCCAAAGACAGCTTGGGAGATTCTACAATCCCATCATTCTTCTAAAATCTTCTCCTCCCCCCACCCCCAGATATTGCTTCCACAAAACATATAAAAGCCTAGTCACTTAAACCAATGTTATACTCCAAGCTATTTTGAAATTACATTAATCTTATGTGCTAACCATATGTGAAAATCCCATAAATAAGTCTACAAGCCAGTGAGGTTTTTTTATCTACCATAAATAAAAACAAATGGCCCATATATTTCTATTGATTATACGCTTTCCCAGTGGCTCCCAAATTGACCATTCAGAATGCAGCAAAGCAGTAATGATTTATAATCTGCAAAACAAAGATGGCTTAGGAAGCTGAAAACATTTTAATTGTATTCTGGTCCAATTCTAAAATTCAGGCTTATTTTATGGGGAAAGTACTGAAATTATGTGAGCTTTGGACCATATTTTAGGGAGTAAATGAGATTTATTCAGTCTAAGAATGGTATGAATTTTGCATTTTACGCACCATAAAGAAGCATTAACCAGAAGTTTGTAAACCACAATCTTTACATTTACTGAGGAGAGATATTCCACACACTTGACAAAAAAATCCATATAATAAGAATGGCAAATAGTTCTGAAGAAGATGGGCAAGTAGTCAAGGTTCTAACCCATACTTTACTTATACCCTGTCTGTGTTCAAAACCAAACCACCTTGACTGCATTTACATAAGCAGCAGTCAAGATATGCCCTAAGACATGTTAGACTGAGGACTCCAGCCATTAGAGAAAACAGTCTTGAAAGCTAATTCACTGCTACTTTGGATTTAGACCAAAATATGAGACACACTTTTTTTAATACACAATGTCCTGTCAATTGTCTGACTTGATATTTCAGATCTGAAAAGCTCCTCAGTGTTAGGTATTGCCACATTTGCTACAGTTGGTTTTAAGCTAAAATTGAAGGGATTCCCTTTTGACTGCACACATATAATTTGTCATTAACCACAATCATCACTGAACAAGATGGCACTTCTATCTTCCTCCATATCAGTCCAAAAATCACCTACTTTTTCATAGTGTTACAAGGCTACATGATACAAACCTGAAAACATCAGAAACATCATTAGAAACATGCAATGGAAAAGTTAAAAACTTGTAAAGTTAAGAGAAAACTGCAATGGCAAGAAGAAGTTTCACATGCCATTTAAGAATTGATATGTTAAGTTTAAGGTTTCCTCCAACGTTCTTTCACACTCACTACTGTTTCTTAGTTGCAGAATTCATATAAATGGAATACTTCAAGTATATACCATTTGATGACCTGTCCCAGATGTGGAGTACTTTGTTAATCTTTCATTAGTAATCAGTTTAGTAAGTAATACCTCTAGTCACTACATATATTCTCCAATTTGCAAATGGCTGCAGGTCCGAGTTTTTGTCTATTTGAAGAAATAAAAAATCTCATTCAGTTGAAAGAAATTCAAGAGTGAAAATAAGTTTTTTTTTTATTTATCAAATGAAGTCTTACTTTCTCTGTATAAACTGTGCAAATCAATGGAGAACTCTTCACTGTTCTCCAGTGTACCACAATAAAGCACCAACTAGCATGTCAAGATTTAAACTGCACATATAAAAACATATTAACGCTCAGGGAAGAAACAAAAAAAAAAACAAACGACTTTAAAAGGGATAAATATAAAATGATCTTGATGCTAGAACATACTTTTTACAGTCTTTTAATAAAAGAAATTTGATTGCTTCTGCTTCAACTAGTACAGCTTTTCCCCTGGTTAGGGACTAACCAGAACAGCCTTCCAGCCTCATAGCATAGTAGGAATAAAAGCAGGTCAAGTTACGCTGTTAATCCAGCAGATGTAGGTCAGTTTGGGATAAATATCGAAACAGACAGAAAATACCACAGCGCCTGTGCCTACTACAACTGCTGCTGTGAAGTAATTTGGTCTTACTCCCTTCAGAGCTGTCAGTCAGTGGCAGTTCTTGAATCTCCAGTGCTGAACTTTGGAAAAAAACAGAATTTTAAGACTCCAATGGGTCTGTACAGCTGCACTGCCTATTCAGCTTCTGCCAGAAGAAGAAGAAATAATGCAGTACATCATATATTGATGATAAAGGCGTAACTGAATCTTTCTAAGTGGCCACAGATTATTTCTGCATGTAGCAGCAGACTCTGGTTCCTTCACCTAAGGTTAAGTAATTGAATTACCATGATTAGAAGAACCATTGTTTGATTAATACTGTGGCATATAAGAGGTTTAAAATATCACCAGGATATTTTTACCTCTAACGTAAGAAAACAATCTCTCCTGCACTATCCTTTCCAACAAATTGTTTACACAAAGATGATGACAGAGGGAATATCAAAGCTATTTAAACAAGCACCATACTGGATATGGGATGATACATGCTGTTTTACAAAAACCCTAAACCTTGCCAACTCCATTCACAGAACAAAGTAAAAGCTATAGAGTCCTTCAGGAATGTATCTCCACAGGAACAAAACTTATACAGCAAAATTTTCTGCTCTCAAAGAACTCTAGGGGTTTGAATTGAGAAACACACATTATAATTATTTTTCTGAAACTGAAGAGCAGCTGCCTTTGGACAGTTAATAATCTTTATCAGCTATTTAAGAAAAAAAAGGATAAGTCTAAATCGAGTATTACAAAACAGAAAAATAAAGATAAAGGCATGAATTTATAGCAATTTAAAACTATATTAAAATTGATTTGCTGCTACTTAAAATGCGAAAGTTGTAAAAAGCACTCACAATCACCAAGAGCCGTTTGATTAAACTAGAAAGCAGTAAACACAACTCAACTCACTGCTGGGAAGAAATTGTCTTTCCCAAACTTGTCAAGACAGCAAAAGCATTCCTAAATAAGACTTACAAAGGTCCCAAGATGACTACTTTGCAAATAAAAGGACAGCAAAGGATGCAAGTATGATTTTATTTTTCACATTTACAGATTAAAAGGGAGCTGGGACAATAGGTAGGCCACCTACATTGTTCACAACACCCTCTGTGCCTGTTCCAAGTTCCACATGCTAAAAAGTCCTACACACCAAGCTCCAGCATTGAAGGAAAGCACTGGCAGAACAGCTACACAGCCCCCAATGTTTTATCACTGAACTAAATGTTCTCTCCTTCTTTTAACCCCCCTTAGGATGCTATTACGAGAGTGCCTTATGCATAGATATTTAAAGCACCCATCCTGAGCTTAGTATGCATTAACATAAGAGAAACCGCAAACATTGGGGCTTTGTCTTTAATTTTCATTTATAAAATGAAGGAAAAAGATCCTGAAATAGGTTCAGAAAGAGAAAAAAAAGGAGAAAAAACCCACAACATTACGAAGACACCCACATTCATTTTTGAAAACACTCCGTTCTTTCCAAAATGTTTTCATTATGTGGAAGGATAATTGCTCAAGGGAAAATTCCTGAGAGAAATCGTGATTTTACAATTTATTCCTTGCACTGGAACGTGATATTTGCCTTTCTTCCTTTCAAACACACCTCAAAAACTCCTTGGGAAGAAGGGATATGCTCATTAAGATCATACTTAATATCAATGCAATCCTAGAGTATACACACACTAAACTGTGTCTAACAGTTTTACCATTCTGCATTTGTTTTAGGATGTATATTTTAAAAAGCATTTCAGTGGCATTCTCGCTACAGAAGACCCTGCATTGTTTTGAGAGGGCCTGCATTGTTTTGAGAGGGCCTAACTTTTGAGAGTTTCTGCCTGCTGTTCAACTCCATTAAAACAAAATGGAAGTAATCCTTATTTCTCTTAGAGAAGGCATTAAGAGGACAATGGCAGCATCTCCTATTTGTACATTTTTTAGTGTTAGATGGAAAGGGAGTCACTGTTCTAGCTCAGTCAACCACACTCTGGTTGGTTATACCACTGTTCTTTTGGCAAGCACCTGATGTCCACGTCCATACCACACATAACTGCTGTTACCAGTTGCTTAATCAACATTTGTAATGCACGAGAGAGAAAAGTGAAAAAAAACCAAAACCACCTCAAAATTCAAGCTTCATTTTACATAGCAATATTAAAAGAATAATGCCTATTAAGAGAATAATTCTTTGGTGGAAAGTGTAAAGGTAATCCAATTCAACACATTTTGTCAATAGTAGGATCAGGCCAGAGGGATGAGAAAACTAATTATGAGAACTAAAGCTTCTATAATAATAAACTATAACTTAGAGATATTTACAGTACATTATCATGGAATTGCAACTGACAAGTAAATTTAAAAGCAGAGAAACATCAGAAACATTTCTGATATTAAATTAAAAAAAAAAAAAGAAGAGGAAAACTAACAGGAAAGTAGACAGACAAGAAAAATGTATTCACTTCAACAGAGGTGTTTCTGTTGATCCGCATTTCCACAGAATTACTTTTTTGGGGACAAACTTCAAAACTGTTTACTGTTGATTTGATGGTAGAAACTTGATAAATACTTTGAGTGCAAGAGTGATAAATATTTGAAAAATATTTGAGTGAGTAATCCCTATTCATGTACTCCACAGGGAAGATGTGGGATATCATCAGTGGGAATCTGGATTGTTTAGTCACTTCATGTTCTAAACCTGAACTGCTATAGGATGACTACCAATCAAAAATCATGAAGAAATCAAGCAAAATAATTAATAAAATATGAACTAGCCTGAGAAATAAGTAGCTAATAAGCTTACCAAGCCTTGGTTAGGTTGATGGAAGTCATAAAAAAGACAGACAACGTAAAGCAGAGTGAAAAATTTTTTGTTTCAACTTGTGTCTACAATATTCCACATAGAGACTGTACTAAAACTACTGTCTTTTATTATGTAATTGTGTATGCCCTCAGAGTACCTACAGAAATAAAACTACATGCATTTGACTTGCTGTACACTGTATTAGCATATGAACGCTTAGCTGTCAAGACAACCCCTGTGCATGCAGTCTTTGGTTGCCAAGGTTTTGCTAACAGAAATCCAACTGAAAATTCAAAACAAAGTCTAAATACACAAGATATTGAGTAATGTGTAACAACTTCATCTTAAATCAGCTTAAGCAATCTCATAAGTAGTCATATCCATGTTTGTCCAGGTTTGTTTGCAGGTGTTTTTTTATCCCTCTTGTAACAGATCTGGGCTAATGAAAAGAGTCTCACCCGCAAGCAATTACCTGTCTTGGCTGATTTGCTGCATCAGTGACTACAGTTTCTGACAAATTAAAGAGTCCCTACCTTATTTTCATGAGTAGACAGGTTGCAAGCTTTTGAAGTGTCTGAAGCAACCACACTGAGAAGATTGGCCCAATGTTGGCAAAATCTTGGAAGTGTATTGTTTGCACCCACTCATGGCACTACCCAGTGCCTTCTCAGAGCCCGAGCACATTAAGGCATTAGATGCCATTTGCATTATCACACAGCAGGGGGCTACAGCAGCTACAATTCCAGGATAATCCTAACCTGTATCTGTATCCTATGAATCCAGCAGAACTATTTTTATTGTTACAATTTCTCACATGGTGACTCTTGACAGTAACGAGCATACTCGTCAGGTTGCATAAAAACAGCTCAGATGAAGCACTTGAGTTATTCTAAAAACATGGCCCCCTACAACTGTTAAATTCTGTCTAAGACTACATCCGTGAAGTCAAAAGACAAACAGAATGGGAAAGGAAGAAAAAACGAAAAAAAAAACCCACAAAACACAAAAGTAAGGCTGGCTGTAAATGTAAATAACAGGTTAACCCCCTAGGACATCATTTCAGTACTCCAGGCTCATTACAGCACACAAGTTAAGAACAGCAGCAGCCACAGATCCCACTATTTTCACAGCAAAAGCTGGAGAGGGCAGAGCAGACGAACAGCATCCCCGAACTCAGCTGACAAACTGCTTCTCAGCTCCACATGTTATTACTCCCTCTCCCATCTCCATCGCTCCCCTTTCACAGCAAGCAATTGCCACTGGGCTCTTTTACTCCTTGTTTGCCTCTCCTCTGAAGGGACTGCTTGCTGCTAATGTTATTCCATGCACAAGGTGAGAAGCATGATTCTGTTTCCTCTTCCCTCAACTGGTGCTTCATCAATACTCAGGACAGATTCCTTAAGCAAGTCTCTCCATAGATCTTGCCAGAAAGGCAAACTTCCATACAGGACACATGTCAGCTCAACTCTTTGTTACGTTGTCTTTAATTAGCTTCAGTTTCACAAACAGTAACCATTGGTAATTACAGTTCAGAAGTGCTTCGGATCCTCAGGACAAAGATGTTATTCCCATCAGGGCTGACAGAAAAACCTGCATGTCCCATGGCCCACCAACAGAAAATTGGAGGAATCTAATACATCTATTGAGCCACTTCACAATACAGTTTAGGGAAGTAAATCAAGACAACAGAAAAAAAATACTTTTTAATGAGCTACTAAGCTAACAAAAGAAATGCATCTAATGGTAACTGTGTCAGCTACTTCTATAAAAACAAATAGCAGAAGCTAAAAAAACAACATTTCCAAACACTTACGAAGTTGCCATATAAGGTGGACTGAAAGAATTTGATATTCTGTTGGATACAGTTGCCATTGTCTTATAGAATATATTTACTCATCTCCTCCATTCTCCTTTACCTTAGGAAACAAGGGTTGGAGAAATTACTTCCTCTCACTTCTGCCTGAGTGTTACAGGTTCTTTATATCCCCTTGAAAAAACACTCTGCTGAAGTGCGGTACACACAGCCTAAGTATTTGTGATTGAAGTTTTAATCAGGAGCTGAAGAAATAATTGCGTGAGAAACTGAAGAGAGGGGAGATGTTTTACACGCGCAGAGGGCAAGCTGGGTAACATGTTAAGCATCACTTTTCCCCGTCTGCAAGGGCAGGCCCAATCTGGTTTTTTTCACACAATCACAGTCAGATTTGTGTTACACCCCATTTTTTGCAACACGTTTTTTACCTGATGCAGTTCACAGAGTTACATTCTGCCTGGCACGCTCTCTAAACTGCAGTGAAAGACATCACTGTTTTTAATCACTGGTTTACTCTCAGAGCTGCGCTGCGCTGAATGCGGCTGATTGCATCTTAGGAAAGATCAAATCCTCCTCCTCCAGCAGCAACCCCGATTTTATTGGTGACAGAAAGTCAGTCCAGAGGCTTCCCACCCCCAGCTCCGTCGCAGGGCAATGAATTGACAATTCACAGGGAAATGTAAAAGGCAGAGAGAAGTCAGCCCCCAGGTGCAGCGCGCCGCACATGCCCCCATAAATAATCCTGTATAGCACCAACACAGCAGCTCCTTGTGCGGTGACGTACCGGGCAACCCATAAACATCGGGAAAGAATACAAATAATCCGCCCGACGGACCCGTCCTTCGCAGTTGCCCAGCGCACTCTACTCCCCTCCCATTCCTTCTCGCGTCCTCGGCCGGGAACTTCCCCGCGAGGTGGAGCGGGGGCACTGGGGGGTCTGGACGATGGGGTTGGCAGGAGGGTGAAGTTCCCGCGTTTCGGTAACCCGGGAGCCTGCCTGCGCCCCCGCTCCGCGGCTCCCTCCGGAGAGATCGCCCGACACATGACGCAGCCATGTGAAACGTGAAATATATTAAACTTGACGTGAAATGGCATGACGGAGGCGAGACGGAGAAAAAAAATAAAAGGAAAAAAAATCTACANGCCGGGCCGGGGCCGCCGCCCGCTGCCCGACCGCCACCTCCCACCGCGGTGTCCCCGCCGAGCGGGATGGCCGGGGGGCCGCACGGCCAGCCCGCCGCCGCTCTGGGAGCGAGGGGGCAAACTCCCGGTGGCAGCGCAGCGCAGAGGGCTCGGCTGAGGGCTCGGCTCCCGCCGGAGCGCTAGAGCTCTGGGGGAAGCTCCCCCGCAGGG
>VXBU01011047.1:1390374-1421019 GCA_013400315.1 Bombycilla garrulus
AAATCTTGTGAGAGAACCCTGCTGCAGCTTTCCCCCAGCCTTGAAGAAATTTCTGTCTGTATAGCAGCCTCTTGCAGTAGTCCTTTATAAGTGCTTAATGCTTCTATTTGCCCCACCACACCTGAAAGTGGCAGCACAGTTTACCTCATGTGCAGGGTCCCTAGATCAAGCAGGGATCACAGCAAGTGCATTTCCCTGCCCAGTGCACCATTCCTGGCCTGTGTGGAAATCAGAGCACCAGAGTTCATCACTGGAGTCTGTGCATTTCCCTTTTGCACTGCCCTTCACCGTGTTTCAGCAGCTGCAGCAAAAGAGTCAGGGTTTTGTTTGCTTTTGTTGCTCTTTGGGGTGAGAAATTTTGAGTGGTTGAGGTAAGTCGCTGATATTTTCAATGGTTTGGGTTTGGTGGAAACTGATTACTGAAAAAAAAACCCCACCCAAAACCCCAGATAACATTTACTTACCAGATGCCAGCAAAAATGCAATGGTTTGAGCAAATACTGTAACTACTAATTTAGTTAAATCTATCCAACTGTGAAAATATATTGGCGTGAATAAAAATATATAGACATGAAACGCATTGCACTTTTTTTTTGTTTGAAAAAAAAAATTGGCTTCAGTAAAGAGCAATTGAAGTTTGAAAATATGCTCCAGAGAAGAAATGTGTTCATTTCCATAAAACATATTGGTGTGTAAATATACAGAATGTATCCGTTCCAGAGCAATATTATGAATTCAGTGAAATTTTGTTCTGTGTTAGTTAGTAAGATGAAGCAAGTAAAAGGAATTGCATGCTGTGAATACTACATATAAAATATGTGTGGGATGAAGTCCCATTTATAAAGCAATTATAAATGTGAGAGATTTCACAGACTTTTTGGGAAGAAAAAAGTCTATAGAACAACCCTGTCAATGCAATGCCAGTGCAAAGTAAACCAAGGTCAAACCTCACTGGTATCATTCTCATTGAAAAAATACCTAATCTACATTTTGAGTTGGTGAATATAATTGCAGAAGAGAATTACCAATGATGAGTAGAAGCAGAATTATCTTATTCATTACCTGACCTCTCATCCATATAATTTGTGGAATGAAGACACAGAAAAAATGGTGCTGCTAACATGATTCTCCATATATTCTAGTTAGGGCTCCCACTTCGTAGAGTGTCTGATAATTAGCAGAAGTGTGTGCTTTCCTACGCCTTCTAACCCTCAGCCAAGGAGCAACTACTTGAAGAAATGTTAGTTCCCTACCCAAAATGACAGAATTGGGGTGGAGAGTTATACAACTTTAAAAGCTTTTGTAGCATTATTTTCTTATGATTTTTAAAATATTCCAGCTATATTGTGGAAGCCAGAGGGTGGTTGGGCACTGGAACCACAGGGCAGTGGTCAGAGCCAAGCCTGACAGAGCTCAAGAAGCATTTGGATGAGTCTCTCAGGCACGTGGTGTGACTCGGGGTGTCCTGTGCAGGTCAGGAGCTGGACTCAGTGATCCTGATGGCACCCTTCCAGCTCAAGACATTCTCTGGTTTTCTGGTTTTATGATCCTTGTGCAGTCCTTCCAATGCAGGTTATCCTATGATTTTATGTAATGCATGTTAAAGTTGGCCATAAGAACAACTTAATGCATGGAATTAAATAGACACAAATTGTGGTTTAAATGTGTTTGGACAAATTTACATGTAGTTTAGAATGCATCCCAGCTAACATCTTTGGAATATGTATTTATCCAATTATCTAATTTTTTATTTCTAATATTTTGTAATTTTAATTGCTTTGCCTTTTATTACCTATGCAGAAACTATGTGATGCGTTGCACAAGCCTCTCATGCGCTCAGCTGAAGGGACAAAAAGTATTCAAAAACTCAGTAAGAGGGGAGTTGTTCCTTCTGTAGAACATCATGTCACCCATCTTACTTTCTGAAGAACAGCTTTGATTACTGACACCAGTACAATGATTTTCTCACATGTTCTGATCATATAAAGGAGGCTCTACAACATTTGGGTTTTTTCAGACTGTTTTTCACATTAGAGGATCCTATATTGAAAATGTTTTCGAATACAAGTCAAAGTATTTTAACTGATCCAGAGCAAGACTCATAGAATTGAACAAATACATCAGTTTGCCCATACAAAAGACTCCTAAAATATTTGTTCAAGCACATCCATGCTTTTTAAAACAAGGCTCTAAAAATTCAGAGGACCTTTCTGAAAGGAGCATTTCTTTTGCTGTCTCTATGAAAATTGGCCCACAGCATAAGCCTCAGGGAAATAAAAAAATGCACACAACTAACTTTTAAGATGATAGCCTTTATTATTTCTATGTATTCTGTCTCTGCTCAATAGTTTCCTAAGAATTAGATGATCTAGCAGTGAAATACAGCTGTACTGGATTACCAGTGCTCTTTCCAGCCATGGGAAAGAGATTGTAATTCTGTCAGATGGGTGGTGTTAGATACCACAATTAGGAGCAGAAAGATCTGCTTGATCTGTATGTAGCCAGTTCTGATGTCACAATCATCCTCCTTGAAGACCTGCTTTATTGTGTCCTGGCATGCACACCAAAGGAACCAGGGAATATGAGAATTTGTGTGCTCCAGTTTTTGCTCTTCTGTTCAGTTAGGATGCTGAGGGTGTTAATAACCCCTGATGATCCTGTTATCTGGGTATCCACCATGGGCTGAGCTCTGTTTAAGCTGAGCTGTGTTGGGAGAGTGCCTGGTCCTACTCCTATTTGGTTATGGAATACTTCGAGCCAGATTTCAATCGATGCTTGATCCTGTGACCACTGATCCTTGGCCTTCACAGTGTGCTCTCTGACCTGCTCCACAGCTGTGATGTTGCCTTAGGGCCTGGACTCCCGGCTGGACTTTGCTGTGACCTCTGGGTCTGTCCTTGCTCCAGCACTGGGACTCTGGGCTGTGGGTGCTGAGGTCTCTTGCCTCGTGGGCTGGCCATCCCTGTGTTCCTGGCTCACCCTTCCTTAGGAAGCAGCCCTTCTCTTGTTAATTCCCAGCAGATGAAGTCTGAGAGACCACAGTTCCCAAGGAGTTGGAAATAGATCCAGGTCTTTGGTTTCAGAGATTTGTGTCATCTTTTGATCTGCTGATGCTAGACAGAATCAAAAGGATGTCATGTGGTTAAAAAAAAAAGGAAAAAAAGAAAAGAACAGAGGAAAAATCCACAAGGGGAGAAGGTAAAATATATTCAGACAAATTATTTTGGGAGACTAGCTCTAGAAAAAGTACAGGTGTGATGGAAGGTCAGGGTAAAATTAGGACTTAAAATTATAGGTTGAATGGATGAAAAAGACTGTCATAACGCTGAGGTTGAAATCTGAGGGGAGATAAATTGTTAGTAAGGAAAATCAAGGTGAGGAGAACATATTGAGACCCCAGAATGGAAGGAGTTTTTGATCACCCAGGTGAGGAATTTAGGACCAGCAGATTATCTGGAAATAAGAAGGATAAGATAAATCTGAAGACAGAGTAAAGCTTCAAACAGGCACTTAGAATCCTTGAGTCCAGAAAATGAACTGAGGAGCTACAGGATGGGGAGCATGAGTCAAGACCAGAAAACAGGTAACAAAGGGAAATTGTGTGGTGTTGAAAATCCAGAAAATAAATTCCAACAGTTAAAAAGATGGAAGCAGAAAAAAGAAGACACAAAGCATAGAAAGAAAAAATTAAAGAATTTAGTAGTACAACTTACATTGCATGAGCTGAGAAGCCAGAGGAATGGAAAGGGAAGTTATAAAAGTAATTACTGATAGATGAGACAAACAAGGAGAATAACAAAACTTCAGGCTTTAAACAAGAGGAAGAAATGTCAGTATCCAAATTGTTTTTCAAGGCTGGAAACTCATTGTATCTCACTTTCACAATGAATCTGCTTTCTGTAAATATCTGAGATTCATTATAAAGTACTTACGAAGTTACTGTCCCCTTTATGAAACAGTAGTTTTCTATACCATTCCCTAACTGACGAGCTCAAATGAAAAGATGTCCGGTGGATTTAAAGACTCTATGCCTTCTGGTGATCTGCATGGATATCAATGTGATAACATTTTTTCTCCTTCTTTCACTTCCATAAATTTTAGGGAAATACGTACATTTACTGTACATATGGATCTTACAGTTTGGAGATGGTCATAATGAAAGAAATGAACTTGTTAGTTACACAAACTTTATGTTGCTTTTGTATTTTTATATGATGAACTAAAACTGCCTGGCAGCTCTTCCTTCTGTTTTCTTCCGTGCCTTGTCCATCTGTTGTCCTGTTCTACCCCTCCTCCACAGAATGCAAAGCCTTGGGCTCAGTCAGCCCAAGAAGAGGCTCTGGGGGTGATTCATGGGTTTGGGGAGAAGGAAGACACTGATAGATACAATCTCTAATTCATTAACTGAAGAAAAACCAGAAAATCTGTATTCAATATGGCAGAGGTCTGAAAGAAGTGAAAAAAGACACTCCCTGAGTAACTAAATGAGGCCTTTGAGCCTCATTTATGTTCCACTGTGCCTCAGAGTTCCTCTCTGATGTTAGGTAAGTCTCTCAGACCAAATGTTTTTACAGTGCTAATAAATTGATATTAATGTTCATTTTCGCAGTTTCCAGCTTCATAGCAAAGAGTCTTATCTGCAGAAATGTGAAGTACTGCAGACATCCTGAAGCCGGTGTGAACTGGACTAAGAACACGCAGAGCTGTGTAATGAAAACTGGCCACTTGGAATTAGTGGTTACCTTTGACATTAATCTTAATTAAATACTTCATTATAATGTATCTGCTGAATGAGAACAAATTAAAGTTGCATAGGCAATTCTGACTCCTGGTATTTCTTAAGTCTTTGATTTTTCAATTTTACTGATGTTAATATGGCTTTGTATATCTACTGGTCATTTATTAGGATTCAGTTATTTACTTTTTAAAATTTTTATTAGCTTACTAGCTTTGATGTAGTTATTCTTCTGAAGTATTTGCCTAACACTTTAAATCTGTTACATCTCAGAAGCATAATCATCATGAATGATGTCAGTGAAAGTTCCAGGATTTTTTTTTTTTACACTGAAGACTGTGACTCTCTTGTATTAAGCCAATAAATCACAAAAGAGCACAGACATTATAACTACTAAGATAAATAATGACTTGCATGGCAACTTGTTACTGGCTCAAACTATGGAACTGACTTCACCCTCTTTGGAAGAAAAATAGTGGAAATGTATTGGAAAAGAAATAAACCAGAAGGAATTATACAAAACACAACTTGTCAGTCTATTTAACTGTTGTTTCAGAGTAGTTTAGAGGTGTTTGTTACTGTAATTTCTACATTATTTTGCATGTAAATAAACATTTTTTTTTTTTAAAGCAGAGCATTGATATTCGTGATCACACTGAAATTCACGTGAGTCAGGAAATCTATAGAACACAAGCATTTATAAGTTTTCTGGATTTATTTTTTATTAAACGTGGTTCTAGACCTGCTAATATGTTGCTTAATAAACGTGTCATATTAAGAAGTGAACACAGCATAGTTTTTAATGCTTTTAAAACATAACAATGCAGTAAAGTATTTTATTATATCACTTGCCATTGTGATACAGGACAATTGAATCAGAGTTTGCTCCTAGGTGAAAAACAGAATTAAAGATTTTTTAAAAATTAATGTTACACTATCTGCAGCCATAAAAAATATAATAGAGAAGATTTAATGGATTAGCATCCAAAATTCAAGTTTCTAAAGCAGTGAGATACAAGAGTTTTAAAGGAACTTATTTATGACAGAGGAGCAGAAGAAACTATGGAAAGGTTTCAAGGTGCTTGTACTTGTTAAAGCAAATCTAAATTCTCTGATAATCACAAAACTCGTTTTTGGCAAGTGCATTCAGTTGTCATTAATACTTCAGTTGTTAGAAGATTGTGCTAACTTTAAAATAATGACCTGTAAAGTACAATTTTTGATTCTTATAGCTCTAAATTATAGGTCCTGAGTTTTCTTATTAATATCAGAACTGTGTTGTAGCCTATTGTCAGTAAGTTTTTCGGTGACAGATGATAAGATTACAATGAGCTGAAAATTATCCCTTGCTGGAGGCTGTGTATGGAAATAGTGGTAAGTAGGGACACACAAAATGTCATTTAAAAAATTCTTCTGGATTTTAGTTATCTGGAACTTTTCACTTGCAGCAGAGATTTAACTGTGCCTGAATTAATTGGATTAAGCTATGTCTCATTTTTTAAGATCAGAATGATTTTTATAACACTAAAAAATAGAAAATCACTAAACACAACTATAATGCCTGTGTACCCTCAGTTTTTCCTGTGGAAGTATAAAGACTGAAATTAGCAAATGCTATCTGAGCAGCAGGCAATCCACTGGAGGCTGGTTTCTTGCCTACAGCAGAACTCAATTTGATTTGCTCCATATTTATAGCTTTTGCATTTTATAGAGGTCGAAAAAGGTTAATTAAATAATTTCAATATTTCACTTTAACAGTATACAATAACTATTTACTGTATGAAAGGTAAGCTGAAGAAGAAAAATAAGAAACTTTATGTTCAGTTCTTATGTTCTGTTAAGGCATCTTTTATATGTGGAAAATAAAAGGTAACACTGGATACTTCTCCAATATTTATACTCCAAGTATAGCTTGATATATGAAAATGCATCATCACATCAAAACTAATTATCACTATATAATTATGAAACACACACTTATCTTTAAAAAAAGAATTATTTTTATTTCAGATATTTAACAAATATTAAACTGACAGAGTAGGGATTCTCCTGGTTTTTCATAATGGTTTCACAGACATTTCCACAAGTGATGATGGACTGTGAATGGGAATGAAGTTTAGTAAATGACTCATCAGAGTCTGGGATGGTGCCTTACATGGCTTTTGTGACTCTGTTTGCAAGCCTGCTCTAAGGGTGTTAACAAACACAGTAACATACAGACCGAAATCTCTGCTGTTTCAAGATGACCCCACAGCCTCTGTAACTGAAGGCACTAGAACAATCTGGGACAGATGCTAAGCAAATAAATTTTCCTGTAGCTGCTAGGTCTGGTTTTCTCTCCAAGCTTAGGCATGTTCATGAATTTCCTGGCCTTCACAGCCTAATATTTACAAAAGCACAACTTTTGATCTAAGTTTTTGTGTAGGTTATCACATCCAGCAGTTTTAGAGAGTTGAAGTACATCATTCATTAGTCTTTTACACTGAGAACTGTAACGAAATTATAAAGCCAAAGGAGTCTCCAGGGGTTTGACCTTATGAGAGCTATGCTCACTAGTATATTGTGGCCTGGTTTTCTCCAGGGATTTTAGGGAAATGTTTGCTGTGTGAGGTTTTGCAGTTCATGGTGATTAAGGAATCTCTTTAACCTCTCTAGCCTGTGACTACTGGACTCCACCACTTTTTGAGAGGTCAGACAGTCTAATTTGATAAAAATATGTAAGGTCTTTTGACAATCCTTTTGAAAGTATTCTGAAAAGAGACCCAGATAAAACTTTGCAAGTTCCAGTGAGCATTAGGTCTTTGACTAATGCCAGACAACAATTGATTTCCATTTAGCCAACACGTTTATCTAAACTACATAAATTATCATATAAAGTCAGTTTAGTTGAAATCGTGGTGTTAATGTGTTATCATTAGTCACTTGCTGTTGGTCACAGTTATGAGTAAGGCTGAAGATTTGCAATTTTTATTGTGTCATATCGTATGGAAATCAAGTGTCTGACACTTTGAATTGTGCCAATAAAAGTGTTTTGTTTGTCTTCAAAGACCATAATTTGCACTTCCAAATGTGCCGGTGAAATGGCTTGGTCTCAGTCTTTGTTTTCATTTTGTAGTGTTTCCACAGTCTCAGTCTCATTGTCTGGCTGTATGGATCAGTAGTATAAATAGTCACTTTTTTTTGGTGTAGCAAAACTGGAGACCTGTATTCTGTGCCTACAAACATTCACCAGCAGAATGTTACTGTTTTGAAACTAATTGTATAGGATGAATGATTTGACTATACTCCCTGATGGCTGCACTAGTCCACATGAGCCTATAGATGCTGAAAAAATGAGAAGTAAAAGAAACCTACCACATTCCCCGAGTGTCTTGTAATTGAAATATTTTGATGTTTTGTGCCTTTAACAATTTTGAGAGAAGATGGGGAGGATGTTGCCATACTTGTTTTTATTAAGACCTCTGTCCTGAAAGTACTTCTGAACTGTAAGGGAAACAAATAGCTGGGTAAATGAACATTCTGCATAAATATTAAGAAAGGGCAGGATGTTTCTGAATTTCAAAAGATATCATTTATGTTAAAATTCTACATGGGCTTGCAATATAAAAAACATTTTAGCCAACTGAATCTGTATTTTAACAAAGTGTATAAGTATAAACTTAGCCAAGCTCTTCTAAGACCATTGAGACTATTCATATACTTAAAACTATGCAGATTCTTTTCTAAATTCTGCTTGTCTGGAAACATTAGGGTGTGCTTACCTTGTTTTTTTATTTTTGATCCTATGTGAACCTCCCAATCATCCACAGTTACTGTGCTCAGAGCGTGGTCTTGGAATTAAAAAAGCTGAATTTCTTCTTTATGAAACTAAATGACAATGCGAGCTTGAGAATACACTTTGCACACTTCACTACCTCATGGGTTTTTTCATAAACAAAACCTGACTACAGTTAGTCTAAGGAACCCCCCTGCACCCATGTGCTTGTAAGATTTTCAGAATTAATGGTTTTCTTCTGTGGAGCCATTCTTATTGTGTTTTCTTGCTTGGAAGCATAACCCTATCCTTAATTGCAAGGATTTCTTCAAATGAATTGAATTGTATAAATTTCATATTTGAAGGCATAATGGGGCTCTGGTGCTTTTTAGAAATTCAAGGGGGAACAAAAAAGGCATTAGATTTGCAACGATTTTTGTGAGACCTAGTAGGAAATTTTTTTTCTTCATTGTGAATTGAACTTTTCCTTCAGAAGGTTATTTGTGCTAAATTAATTTCATTTCAAAACATGTTTTTCCTTGGTTGATTATTTTTAGCAGACCATGGGACTTTCTAAATGAGTGAAATTCCTCCATATTATAAACACAGGAAAATCAAGAGCTAACTGATCCTGGATTTTTCCATGGAGCATCTCAAATTCATTTCAGCCTCAATAATAGGAAAACAGTTTGCAACTTCACCTAGTGAAATTAGCCTAAGCTTTTCCTCTCCTCTCACTGTGCTGCTTGGGTCATCATGACCTGCAAAGTTCTATTTTTCTGCATGACCAAGTTGTGACTAATTCTGCTTAGGACCCTGTTTGGAGAAAACTATGACTAGACCAGAAGCAGAGCATCTCAGAAAGTTGATTAAAATCCTCCAAATTGGCAAGGAGTAGTAAGACTAATATACAGAATTTTAATATATATAACTTAGAGAAAAACAAAAAAAACAAACAATAGATGTATGGCCATAATATCTCAATAGAGGAAGAATTTAAGTCTAAAGTGAAAGTACTAAATATTTATAAGAAAAACACATGTTACTTGATGCTGTCTTTCACCTCGGCATCTTCCCACAGGGAATGGGATGACCCTCGCTGATCGTTGTTGGGTGGAAGCTTTGGTATTGTGACACTAAGCAGTTTAAGCAAAACAATTTTTCTTTAGTTTAGCTTTGAATGGAGAAAAGCCCCGTTTCAATTACACTGGGAATTTTGTGATCCACTGGCTTGGAATCTTATTTATTTCCTGAAAACAGTATCCAACGGGATCTGTAGTTCAGGTGGTAATTGTCTCTCCTTCTGTGTCTCCCATCTCTTTCTATCTCATTGCTGCAGAAATTGTGACAGTCTTCACAGCAGGGTTTGACTGCCACTCCACTGAGGAATTTACAAAATACTCGTTAGGGTACACACTCTCTCTCTGCTTCTAAAATATTTTCTCTTTCTTAGATACTCAAGATATCACCATACACTTGTGTCTGCTTAGTGGACCAGCTGATATGCCAGTCTTTTCCATCAAATCCAAACAAACCTCATTAAATCAGCAATAGAAAAACGTCTTGGATTGCAGTTTTAAGAAAAATTTCAGTAAGTCAAGATGTGAACTGCTTTTTCCTTTTGTTGTGGAAAATACAGATTTTTTCTGGAAGAAAATCTAGCCTTGCAATATAGATATAGCTCTTTTTCTTTCAACTTTTCAGACTTTTGAAAGCATGAATTTTGACATGCAAGTGCTCATAGTAGTATAACATAAACTCATTGTCTTGAAATATATTGACCTCAGTGTAGTATGTGATTTCTACTGAGAAGTTAAGATTGATAAACTTTCCTTATATTAAAGTAATAAAATTATGTTTTAGATATGTGAATTCAGTAACAAATAGTGAGAAACATTTACTGAATAGGATACAATAAATAGTCCACAACTGAGCAATTAAGTTGTTCTGTACTTCCCTGGTGATACTCCCAGTCCATATAAGTTAGGCTGGAATTTTATGTTTTTTTTGTGAGGGAAATAATTGCTATGGAAATGTACTTCTGGTTTTAAATGTTTAATGTTTGCATTCTTAGGTGCACAAAACACTATTATTTTACACTGAACTGTGCAATTCAATTGTTTGCCTATTGTATTGAGACAGAGTAGATTTTTCTCTACGATGCTTTAAGAAGTGCCTCCCTTTTGAAGTGACGTCTCTGTGACCTTTTGTTATGAAATAGTGTTGTTAAAGCATGTCCTGAATGCAGCTGTTTTAGAATACAACTGACATTTTCTATCTGTCCCACTTGAAAAAGGCTTAGCAATATACAGTCAGCAATGCACAGATGTATCATACATCATCCATACGATTTCATTGAGGTTCACGCTTAAACAATCTGAAATTTCTCTGAAATTGCTAAGCTCTCTTCTTTTGGTATGCATTTGTCCATGATCAAGCTGTCATTTTGATTTACCAGCTTCTCTTCCATCTGGTTTTGAGTATTTAATTACTGTTTTCCTATGAAGTTGCCCTTTTATGTTTCTTGACAATTTCTCTGCTCCCCATCCGAGGATCTCAGCACATGGAAGGAATGTGTTGTGTTAAAATTCCAGTCCTACAGATGATGCATAATAGTATTGTAGTCTAAAAATTCTGTGTTAGGAAACTAAACTTGTTAATGTTCAGTGATAAAATTTCCTGTTGATTTTGGTATTGATATAACTTTCCAAATCTAAGAATAGTAAACTGGGGCAAATTATGCATTTCTAAACCAGATATACAGTGTTTTTTACTTAGGATCCATACAATTATGAAGGGCTACTCATTAGTAAGCATTGCCTAAATATTAGAGCCACTGTCAAGCAGTGGTATGGGGCAGAAAGGGGATTATTAAAAGAAAATTAATCTGGTTTGCTATTGTACTAGCTGATACTTAATTTTCTTGATTTTTAGGGTTTGTTCCTAAGTAAGATGTAAATTTTCTTACCTATTTGAATGAAAAATACTTTTTATTCCCAGAATCCCAGTGGTTTCCTTCACAGTTTCTTAGTTCTACTGAAAGGGACAAGGACTATACAAAATATTCAAATAGGGTTTTGCAATTATACTATTGCAGAGAAATTTCTTCTGGATTATCTGTGATGCATCCATGGATGTAGTACATAATTCAGGACATTATTTTCACTCACAGAACAGTGTTCTGAAAGGGGTTTAACAACTGTGTGGATGTGGCACCTGGGGATATGGGTTAGTGCTGGGACTGGCTCTGAGAGGTGTCCCCGGGTTCAGGGTGAGGCTGGGGCTGATGCTGAGACAAAGAGCTTTCGGAAGAGCAGAGCTTCCAGGGCCTTAAGTGTCAGGAAAAAGAAGAAATGCTGATTTCTGTAGCTGTGGGTGTTTGTTTGCAGTCTTCCTCCTCATCCCACTTAGGTGGGGTTCAAGCCTTTTGCCTCAATGTCACAGATGAGCCTGGGGAAGCCTCTGGGCACAGGTGCCAGGTGATGTATCTCTGAGAAATGACATAACACTAAAGCTTTCTCCCAGGAGACCTGGAGCAGCGTGTGAGAGAAGCAGTCCGGGATGGAAACTCTCAGCCAGGGACTGGGGAAAAGGCAACAAACCCCCAGGATAGTACAAGAATTTAGTAAGGGAATGGGAAACCAGAGCCAGGAAAAGGCAGGTGCTGCCATTGCTGCTACTTTTCCGTCTTGACCCTCTGAGGAGTGTTTTCCTTCGCTCCAGTTAAAGACCAAGCAGTGGTCAGAACTGAGGTGTGGATTTAAAAAAACATTTAAGTCCTGATATTGATGGGGATGTACATGGGAAATTCAGTCAGAAAAGAAAAATTCTACAGGTGTGGGCTGGCTGTGGACTGTTTTAAATATTGATGTGTTAAATTTTTTTACAGCCAGAAATCCAGTACGTAACCTGTGTTAATCTGAATGAGGGCTCTAGATAACCACTGGGACTGGTTGTGCAGAGAATCTGGCATAAATATTTACAGTGTCAAATATTCACAGTTTCTCTCAGTCAACCAAAACTTCTAGATCCAAAAAATAAATTAGTGTAACAGAGAGGCCGTACTTCTAACTCCTTCAAACAAGGTTCTGACAAAGCGTAGTGGAGGTAAAAATTATATAAAATAATAGATTCTCAGTAATTATTTTCCTACTTTCCCAACTAGTTATATGGAACACTCAAGAGAAACAGAGAAAATGTTGGTCTTTTCCATATCAAACCACAAGAGTCAGTTTGCTTCATCATTCAACCACCTTACTTAATTTTCGGGATAGAAATTGAAATGGAAAGATCAGATTCTTCAACTTTTTTCAGATTAAATTTTGCATGAGTGTTACAGCTGCTATTTAATTTCATCCTGCTTAATACTTTCATAGGAGTTGTCTCAAACAGAATTTTAATTCTGTTAAAAAAAAAAAAGACATGAGATGGAAAGTGACTATATGGATTTAGTCAAAATAAATAATTTGAATAAATTTTTTCTTCTGTGGAATTAAAGATGGTTTGTAGTGCTGCGTTTCCAACTAGAGGAATTTATGACCAAACTTTCTCATTTCCATTGCATAACCAGAGGCCACTTAAAAAGGGAAAGCAAATAATTCCAGCATTTGGATGTCTAGAGAGGAAGAAAACAAAGTCAGCCGAGGATTTGTTTGGGTTTTTCAAGATTGCATAGTTTATGCAACACAACATAACATCCAGAGACCATCCAGAAACTTGACAAATTACAGACATGGTTACTGATTCATTCTATTTTAGAGCAGATCAATGACTCCGTACATTTTACTGCTTTCCACTTGACTGTTAGACAAAGCCCTAATGAGAGCTGTAAGTTATTTTCTTTTTCCCTTTTTCTCCCTGGTTTTGCTAAAACATCTGCTTTTAGCCTGGTCATATCCAAGCTAGAAACTTCATAGGAGAGTGTTAAGATGACCTGAGGTTCTTTAATTAACATCTAACAGAATCATCCTTGGCAGCTCTAAGAATCACCCTCCGGGCAGTGATGCTAAAATGTCTGGAAGTACCTTGGGAATAAGGTAGGCAGCAGGTTTGCAGTAACTGCTAGGAATCTGTTCTAGATTTGCCTCTTCCTGCTATTTTGAAACAACAAAGGCTTTGCCACATCATTCCCCCATCCCATCAAGGAAATCATAACCATGTTTTGCTTCGTTAGTCCTGGATTATCCTGCTTTCTGAGTCTTTGTTTCTTCTACAATATTATTTTCTGGGGCATTTTTTTCTGCCCTCTACTGTCATTTATCTGTTTTTTTCATGGTATATTTGTGTGTATTTCTTATTGTAAACAATATTTTATTCATTTCCAAGAAACAACTCTTTTCCCAGGCCACATGCTGGATGTTCTGCTTAATATTGTGGTAAATGTTCTGAGATATTGCAGTTCCTGTCAGTTAAATGACACATTCCTTTACCTCGTGACACTTACCTCACATTTATTTTACTACAGGCTCCAAGGGCAAGCTATCACAGTATTGAGCTGCCAGAGCTCAAGAACCATCTGGATGACGCTCTTAGTTTAGGATTTAGTTTTAGAGGTCCTGTAAGGAACAGGGAGTTGGACTTCATTGTCCTTGCAGGTCTCTTTGAACTTGAGATAGTCTATGATTCTATGGTTTTTTGGGTTTTTTTGTTTGTTTGTTTTTGGTTTTTTTTACTGGAGATTCATATGTAAAGCAGTGAGAAGGTTTGGTTTGAACTTCAGCAATGCTATTGAGAAACTGAACATTTAAATCACTTTCCAACATTTTGAAGGGGAAGAGTCGATATTTCTAAAATAGAGGACTCCTTTAGACTGAGACTTAATAAACTACTACTAAGGTTCTCTACCTTTTTTTTTTTTTTTTTTTGTCTAGCAAAGCTCTGTTGTGTTTCAGTAACATTTAAAAAAGATTGTATTTTCTTTTTCTTTGCTTCTATAATAGTAATTTTAAGTACATAATATGCATTATATAACCTCCTATAATTACTGAGGGAGAAACAAAGACAATATACTGTCTTGTGCAGGTATAAGAAGATACAACCATAAATAATGCTTTTATTTACATTAAAATATTGCAGATCACCATATTATGTTGAGAATAAATTGTTGCTAGAACCTCTTTCCACTTTTGCTTATTTTTCTCTCCAGCTGTTTTGCATATTTATTAGCTTCTTATCAGAGATACTTTGAATATAATTTTAAAATACAAAAATAAATATTTTCCTACTTTTGTATCAGGGTAGTTGTAAAGAAGTACATTTTCTGCATGGTGTACAGGGAGTAAGGCATGCAATTTCCATTAATAATGAATCATGCAGAAAATTTGCCCTTGAGAGGTACATGTATAGATATCACAAACATTAATCATTAAAGTTGCCCAGGATTCCTGAACTACTTTCTTATCCAAAAATTATAGGATATATAAGAATTTAATTTCACATTGAAATTATTGGAATTCATCTGACTCACCTTGTATAAAGAAATATCTTTGTACAAAATGAGGAAATCTGTGTCCTCTGCTGTGTCTTCCATGGAGTTTAACAGACAGACAGACCATACCAATCCCTCTACATATGCAATTTGTTAAATTCTAGTGCTTACTTCCAGATTCCATACATGTCCTTTTCAGGCAAATTATTTGTGTTGTCAGAAAACAGGTCTGGTTTTTTTTAGGGATTCTGTAAAACTTGGAGGTGTCACTTGATACATAAACTATTTCTCAAGAGTTTACTAGAGTATGTCCCCACTTTCTGTGCCTAGATGTGACTACACGGGTGCTTGTTTCCTTCTCTCCTTATTTGACAAGTTGTTCTCTGCAGAGTTAGTCAACAATCCTGTAAATATTTATGCATCTACTTCCCACTTTAAAAAACATTACTCACTTCAATGGGATGCACAACAGTAAAATTGAGACTACGTGTTAAAATTTGAGGGATTAAGGCCTTGGGTTTGTAGCAACTGGCAAGGTCTGTGAGAAAATTCTGTGACCTTGATGGAAAATGCTCTTTTGTTTTGGTGACTCACATTTGTAACTGTCTCCTTACTACAGCACTCAAACAGAATGTAGAAGTAAAACCTGCTTTTTTTGGTTTGTTTCTAGTGGAAATGTCTTCAAACAGTTTGAAGACCTAATTGTAAAAAGTAGTCTGCAGACTACATTAGAATCAAAGCTGGTGTTTGCAGTGCCTGAAGACGTAGTTGAAGCAATTTGAAATTAGCTTAAAAAGCCATGTTTTTATATCACATTTTTTTTTGTTTTCTTTCCATAGTTAAAAGAAAGATAAATGAAAGCAACCTTTTAAATTTTTTTTTAAATCTCTATTAAAAACTAAGCTTTCAGTGAATTTTTGCAGACTTGCATTAACCTTCTATTCTGGATGTCATGAATACTGAGTTTTTGGAAAAATACCTGCTAGTAGTTAAAAGTGCTTACTTTAATTATTATTCACATTATTGAATATTACTCAAAATATGGGGCTTTATATTTTACAAGCTGTCCCGGTGACATAACATTTGATATCTTACCTACAAACTATGGATTCTGTGTTAGGCCTCAGTTTGGTTGGCTGATATCTTGAAAGAAAACAAGGTTTCAGCTTTTTAAGAATGTTTCACATAACTTATAGAGGAATTCAAACAGAAGCATGGATATTTAAGAGTGACGACGTCTTGCAAGTATAATTTGTTTGGCGAACAAATAAAACCTCCTAAAGTTTCTTAGGTGAGAAGGGTGCAGCAATTTCCATAAGTGCCCTTAATTTTAGAGGGCACTCAGTTTAGTCTTAAAGCTACAAATTCTCTGCATAACTTTTATTCTCTAGTTTTTAGAGTTTTCCTTTAAAATACAGAGAAGAAAACTTGCAATGTGCTGCTTTTGACTTGCACTCCCTTTGTCTTGAAATGCTGCTTTCTTTCCAATTTGGTTTTGTTGAGCTACCTTGATTAATTAGCGGATGGTCACCCAGTTCCTTGAAGGAGATGACATTAGACATTCTAGAGAGCTTCCATATGAATAAAATGTTGATGAGACGAGTAGAATTGATATTCAACAGTTCAAATGTGTCTTTAACCAGTAGTTCTTTACTGACTAAACCCCTTCTCCATACCTCAAGAGCAAGCATCCATTTGGAATGAGTAATGCCATGTAAGTTCTCAAATTCTGAGCTGGCCATTGCTGGAGAGTCAAGAAATCTCCAAGCAGCATAATTCTCGATTTTTTCTGAGATGTAAGGAAAATTCTTAGGAGAAATGACACAGTGATAGCGTTTCCCTGATAGAAGACTAGTCTGATTGCAGTACCTCCTATTTCAGGGAATTACAGCACCTGCACATGCTCCAGTGAGTCTCAGTGAACAGAAGGGGACTAAAAAAGACGGACGAAAAACATTTAGCAGTTTAACTGCCTATAATCTTACCACAGTTTTAACAGATGGCTTTCATAGTGATACTGTGCATTGCTAAAAAGCTGGCATATAACCTCAGTTAAATTCCAGGATTGCATTACACGCATGGTGTGCTCACTTACGTGGGAGTGTGTATGTAAACACATTACCTGCCTGCAAGATACATCATATGAAAAGTCAAGATCGACAATTCTTGTGAGAGCATCATCACTCTCTTTGGTATTCAATACCAATGTATCTTGTTAAGATGTAGAAACCCAGAAGATAAGGGGCTTTTGTGTATGATGTCTCAAACAGCAATAGCTGGATGGCTGTGGAGTCAAATGAGTTGTTGGCACCAACAGTCAAGGATTGTTGGTAATAGCACGCTGTGAGAAAGAGCAGGATGTGTTTGGAGAAAGGAGCCATGGGGAGATAGGGCAGCACTTTTCTGGGACAAACACCCTTGTTCTAGTTCCTACAGATAGCACAGCACAGTGCAGCACAGGCACAGGAATCAGATCAAGAAGTAGGCATGAACTGTAGGGAGGTAACAACACCTGAAGCCCTTTCTTTCTTTCTTACTCATTCTCTTCCCTTTTACCCTACCCCTTTATCCAAATCCCTTATACAGTCAGGAAATAAGCTACCAGTTTCCAAGTGTGTAATTTGCTAAAAAAAACTTTGTGAGTTATTTGGGACCCTCTGGCTTCTGTTTTTCCTTTCAGCCCTGAGCATTTATGAATCTTGAGTGCTCCATTCCCCTTAAGGGCGGGACATCACAGATGCTGACAAGGTGGCTGTCATCCATTTATATGACTGCTTCTGGTTTCTTAACCATGCACCTGGCCTTTATATCCCAAGACAGACTTCTTTCACTGAAAGAATAGGAAGAAATCTCTAGAGAGATCCATCTCTCTAAAAGTCATCATGCTGTTTGTATTTATGCCTCCTGTAAGACATGTAATTTAATAAATAGATGCTTAAATTTTAGCCTCTTGTTAGCAGCATGTATTTTGGTGTCACTCTCTGGTGGAGAGATTATAGTCCTGGACAACAGTTAGGGAATAGCAGGGGCAGTCACACGTCTTAATGCAATCACAGCAGTTACAGATGTTTAAATCTCCCCAAAGGTGGGAGATTTAACTTCTGTTATGGTTTCAAGAAGAGAACTAGAAGCAGTGAGTAAAAGATAAAAAGGCAGTAGCTATCTATCTGTTATACAAGCAGAATGGAAGAGTAACAGTGCTGTAATACTGTGCCTAGGACTGAGCAAATGAGACTAAAAAATATTGTGGTGGACATGCGTAATTGGAAAACAATTATGGGATGGATATGGAGATTAGAAAGACACAATGAATTCTTGCTACGTATTTTTTTAGTTAGTAATAAATGTGCATTTTCTAATTTTTAACTAAATGTGTATGTTTGAGGCAGACAGTATCATTGGCTACATCGTGTTATCAGTGTATTTGCATATGGGGCACCTTAAGAAATGTATAGGGGACTTCCAGCCCTTCTGTGCTCATTTTAAGAGAGGGGTTCAAAATTTCTAAAACTGCAGCAGAAGAATCAAGGAAAAGCCTAAAGGATTCCCTTTCAAGAAATTGTAGTGGAAGTGTCCCCTAAACTTTTGACATCTATGTGATTCTTTCCTCCAGCTTTATTGCAAGCCAGCCCTGGCAACCTCTCCCATAAAGCTGGCAGCCCCATGAAGAGGCACAGTCACAGAATGTTACCTCTCCTGTGAGCAGCTTTCAGCAGAACCAACCGCCCTGACATTATGCAGACAAATCCCAACTCTGCTTTCTTTCAAAGGGGTAACTGAAGTTTGTCTTAGGAAGGCAGGAATAATTTCCCTTTGTTTCCTTTAAAACTGAAACTATGTCTCCAGTATTATATTCTGTTTCAAAAATTGGAGACTGAACTGATAAAATAAAAGATGTCATGGTCAGGAAGAGCTGACAGAAAAGTTGAAGTCAAAGAGGGATTATGTGGGAGTTTGGACACGCTGTAGAAATACCAAGAGAAAAACTGAAGGAGGAGATCACGAATACTGCTGCTGCTCACCCTGCATTCTATTCATTTGTTTTCCCTTCTCAGAATTTCTCACTTGGTTTCTGAAGCACAGAAAACCATACCTACTTCCCGAAATGCCATCTTGATTTCAGTCCAGTGAATTTAATTGGAAGTAGTGCACAGTGATTTGAAGAACAAGTACAGCCCCAAAGCCAGTGCTAATACTGCTGGGGTTTGGTATATGCACAGAATTCATTGCATGAAGCTCAGCAAAAGATCAAGACTAAAATCATTAGTTAGGCTGACTTGAACAATTTGGAAACTGATTTTGCACTGACCTAATTTGCATGAAGCATACCCTGTAAAATAACACATAGGCAGGAAGTAAAATTATTTGTAAGACTAGACAATTTTCAAATTACTGGGTCACTTGAATAAAAAAAATCTTCTTTGTGAGATAATTTATAATCCAGTGAAATCACCAAAAAAGACAGGCCAAAAGACCAAACATCAACCTTGTCTTTCATGTTAGAATTTTTAATACATAAACTTCACTGTAGACTAAACCCTTAATCTAAACCAGCACTTTAAGTATGTCTGTTACTAGAAATGTCCCTAAATAAAAAAAAAAGACTAACTCATCCTGTTGTATTTTTCTCATGCAAAGAAGGTGCTGTCATTGTGGGAAAAGGGCTGGTAAGGATTCACAGGAGGAAAGAAAGTAGGAATAAAGAAGAATAATACATTCATCTATAGTTAAAAATCATGTTTGATTTTTTTTTTAAATTCAATTGTGCCAAACATGAATTCTCATCTTTTATTGAGAGAGAAAATTAGAAGCATAACTTCAAGCAGACAGTAATGAAAAGAAGTATTCATCATTCCACACTGACTAGAAAACAGCAAGACTATATCAGACAAATCAAGCATTGTGGTAACTGTTATACAGTCTTATGGTACTTTATACCTATTATTAATTGAATGACAATTCCTATTTATGGTGGGGTATCTGGGTTATTTGGCTTCAAAATGAAAGATGCTTGAGGTAAGGGACTTTGGTGTATTCTGCTGAGATGTGTCTACTGAAGCAAGGAATAACCTATTCCTGGATGCAGAAAGCTAGTTGCTCTTTCTTTCTGGCAGTCTGTCTTTTCTTCCTTCCTTTCTGAGTTATTAAAAACTGGTAAATGAATCTTCACCTCCACCCAGGATTTTAGCTGCAATCCCAAAACCCACTGGCATCCTGATGGCAGCAGAAGTGCCACAACAGGGGACCTTTGCTCAAAGGTTTTAAATTGCTAACACATGTTCTGGTGAACAAATATGCCTGTGGTGACATTTATGAGTAGAATCTATTCAACATGAAAAATATCCAACTAAGTTAATATTATGGCTGACTGAATGTGAATAGAGGTTTTAAGCCTATGTATCTTTGATTTTATTAGGCTTAAATCTTGAAGGATTTGCCATTCTGTAACATGCTGTTTGAAGTTATCATAATTTTAGGTATTACATGAAATGTTTCTTTTTATGTCCCCCTTCTTCTCCAGACTAATTGCAATAGCGTTTGAGAATTTGTAAAACTTGAATATCCTCAGGCTGCTGAAACCAGCATGGCCCTATTGCTGGGAGCCAGCATGTTTTTGAATGTGGTTCAGATGTTGTTCAGGGTTTGGCAACTATTTGTGGCTACTCCAACCCCTGTGACAAGCACAGAAGCTGTTCATGCCCCAGTACTGGTTGTACGTTCTCTAAGCATGCTGTATATTCTATTGGTAACAACTTTTTACATTCATAGAACATTAAATTCGACTTTCAACATAATATACAGATAACATAATCCTTCACTCAACTGCTCAATCATCATATTCCAGAGAATCTTCTATATAGGGAAGAATAAAGCATTAAGTATGATTTGTAGTAAACCTACTATTAATCCATTTCTTTTCTTTCACAGTCTTGAAAAATAGCCTTGGCTCTGCAAGCACTTTTGTTTCTTTTAACATTTTGTTTCCTTTGGATTTAGACTGTGTGTTGACTCTGCTGTTCACTCTGGATAACAGCTGTTCTTGCTGAATTGGTTGTTTTGGTGTCATCCTTCTCTGCACAAGGATGTGTTTGCTCTCTCTTTTCCTCTGGAGGCAAGGTCTTACTTAGAGTACTCCAAAGAAGTTTTTATTTTGTGGCTATATCTTTCCATCCAGAATTTTATTGCAAGCGAGATTGCTCTGTCTCTACTAGTTTTGCATACAAAAAGAAAATAAAGAAGACAAAATTGCCTCAGTATGTTTCTCTTCTGGGACAGCTCTCTGCAAAGTACTGTGGCATGTCAAAAACAAAGATCAGCAGTATCAGGGTTCTATGATATACCTTTGTATCACTCACATAAATTAATTAAAATAAATTTACCCTTTGGGTGAATGACTGGAATACTGAAATTGAGAAGCACTCAAAGATGAGTAGACAATCTATACACAGATTATTACACAGTTTAACAAAGCTGCAGCAGTAGATTAAGATTTGGCTGACAATTACATCATTTTTTTTCTCTCTTTCCCAGTAAACAAACTTTAAATCATAATAATTTTAACTGTCAAAAACTGAAACCAAAACCTGAGGTGTTTGGTACTGTTTTACAGAAAATATATATAGGCAGTAATAAATAATGCCCTTGGAGGTAAAAGGTCATAAGAAGTGGGTCAACTTGCAAATCTTGTTCAGAAATACAAGGCCTTTTCAGAAAGAAATGTTACAAACCTAGATGTAGAATTACTTATTAGTAATTTGATGGTAAAAATACACAAAAAGTCACAAAGTATGTATTGTAAACTCTAATATAATCTCTGTTTCAATTTATAGCTAAAAGGGGGAAGCAGTAATCAGTAGTAGAGAAAAATCCCCAAATATATAAAAAGAAATGCCTCATTAGAAGATTAATTATTAAATGAAAGGAAATGTAGAAAATCTGGAATTTCTTCTGTGAATTACAGTAATATAGGATTCAAAACTGCTTCAAGAGATTATCTTAGTTTTTTCAATGACAAAAAATTATCTAACCTATCTCTGTGGGGTTTTTTCCAAACTATGGACTTGTTTTTGTATTTAAATATTTCTTGTTAGAAAATATTTCTCCTGATGTCCTATGCATGTTTTTCCTGTAAATGAAAGTTATTCCTTGTTAACTTACACTTCCTCCCAGAAAATGTTGATTATGAATCCATGCCTTTCCTTTAGTAGAATGCAAATTATCCTCCAAATCTTCTCATTTCTTTTTTTTTTGACTGAAAACCCACAATTTTTTTCAGTTTTTATTCACAACCATATGTTTTTAAGGCTACCCTCAATTATGGATCTGCTCAGTAGTGAAAGATTATGCTAATCTTTATAGCCTCTGAAATTATTTTAAATCTATTGCATAAGAACTAGTAATTTTTTTTTTTTGTAGTTACTAATACAGCAATATACATTGGAAAAGGTTGTTTAATTTAATGGCATTTTACAAGCTTGAATATCTTCTTTAGGGCTGACCTATTAATCTATTTTCTTTAATCAAGGAAGCATGGGGTTAATTTTAAAATACAGTAGAGATGAAGATTCTGAGAAGTAATTATGCAACAGCAGAATCCCAATTCTGTACATTTCCTGATTTTTGAAATGTTTTAATCTTCTATACATTTGAAAAACTGACTTGCAATAGTCTTTTCTGCAGGAGGAGCCTAACAAAGCTAACTTGTTCTGGGATTTCCTTTTACCCCAAAGCATACCAGGTATTTTGAAATCACTGCTATAGCAGTGCACAGGTGAAAGTATTATTTATGCCTTCAGCTCTTGGTTTTTATACAATAGGTAGAATAGCAGTAACAAAAATAAAGGGCACATGCCTGAAGAGAGAATGATGTTCATCAGACCACAGGAGACCCAAACTGCTCAAGTTCTAGGCATTTTCATTAATTGACTATTTCTGCTGTGGCAAATGCCAAGTTTTAAGTGACAAATTCATGTCACTAGGTGTTTTTACTCTCTTCCAAAATATTTGAAAAATTATAGATGTGTTGGGAAATCTGCTGATTATTTTTCCCTCCATCTTGCTTCATCTCTGATCTCTCTTTCTTAAAATGTTTTTAAAGTGTCTGATTCTCTCTTGCTTTTTTATGAGTGCAGATTCAGCTGTATATCGCAAATACAAAATTTTTAAGGCAGTACTATGAATTTTTTTATTGTACTGCTGACTTGTGAGTTTATACTTGGGATTTTTTTTCAGTTATGACTTTCACTCTGTGCAGTCCTTTAAGCACCTCACGTGCTTCCTTCTGGAAAAGCAAGAAGAAAACCCCCCTCTCCTGCGGATGAGATGCTGAGGGCATTTAAAAGAATCAGCAGCTGCCAAATGATGTTCTGCAGGTTAGCAGGCTGCACTAATCCAGCTTCATTCTCCAGTACATCACCTGTTCACCTTATACACTGAACAGCAACTTGAATGTCATATCATGCCACCCTTAGTGGTGGCTTTTCATGCAACAGTTTATTATTAAGACAGTTGGATGTGTAAAAATATGATTCCTTTCCTGTATTTTGTTTGCTACGGCCATCACTCAGGTTTCTCCTCCTGGTTTGTATTTTGCATAGGAAACATTTTTTTGTTTCTCCCTTTTGGTCAGAAGGAGTAAGCTGTCTGCTGTTGCTTTGGCAGCGACTCCTAGAGTCCTCTGTACCTTCATCACAGCTGCAAATTCCTCTGGCGTGGCCCCCTAAGGACTGTGTGCTTCCCCCAGAGCAATTACAATTTTGGTTAGGTGCTGCCCCTTTCCGAGGCTCGGTGCTTTCCCTGCCTGCTGATGTTTGCGTTATGCACATGTCCCCTGCACCCTGGGGCTGCTGTGTGCTCACAGCTGGCCTCACCTGACCCCTGGCCTATTGTGGCAGAGTTTTTGCCAAGCACCATCTGTATCACCTCAAAGGAAAGCTGTTGAATCGTGCACCTGCACCTATTTTGAATATCTGAAGCCATTTTGCTACTTCAGCAGATATTATGGCATAACCTGAATACTTTTTATTTTTAGTAGAAATGCGTCTGGAAATCGATTACTTTGTGCCTTTTTTGAGAAATGAGGCAGAGTCACTGTTGCGGCACGTGTTTATTTTCAATTTGTTATTAATGGTTTAATGCAAATGGTTTGTTCTAGTATCCCCCTATGTTTTGTCCCAAATGGTTTACTCCTCAATGGTATCCTCCCCTAAACTGTCCCTCAATGCAACTCCTCCCCTTTTTCCAGTCCTTTCCCTGTCCATCACCTCATCCCTGCCCCTTATTCCAGCTGCTTCCCTGCCAATCCCCACATGGGCCAATCCCTAAAGTGTCCACCTCTCTGGAAATCCCCTAACCCTCCACACCCCATTGGCCCATGTGACCCCTTTTCTCCTCCTCTTATCCCCATTGGTCCCTTATCCATGATGTCACCCTTCGCTCCTCCCTAATCCCACGCCTCGGGACACCCCCATTGGTTTATGTGTTATTCCAGCCCACTGATTTGTATGTGTACTTAAACTCCTGCACAGGAGGGCTTGAGGTTCTTTTTGCTCAGGTGTTTTCCTATTCTGGTTCCTTTTGTTTGCATCCCCTCTTTGTTCTGGCTCTTGGGTCCCACTCCTTTCAACCAATAAACATGGTTGGATCCCTGGAGCACAGTAGCTTCCTCTCTACTCTTTATCCTTCTTCTGACGGCGTGCCTCTCTGAAGAGCCAAGGCTCTTGGGTTCTGTCACTGGCACAGCACCTGGGGCAGTTCCCCACACTTGGTGTGGTCCTGTCACCCCATAATGTGGTGGTCAGAGCTAGCCGGGCTTCGGAGGCCTGCGTCAAGTCACCTCTGTACTGTACTGCTGAGCACACTTGTCGTCCTTTTGGGTGATGGACTCCGACTTTCAACTGCGCTGTGCTTTGGTTGATGTAAGGGTCTCCCCTGCTCCCACCCACCCTTGGATATAATTCTGTGCAGTCTCAGCCCTGCTTGATGCTTTGGCAGTGCTTCTGCCATGCACTCTCCACTCCACAGGTCTTTGGAAGGACAGTTTCCACACTTGCTTGTGGATTGGGTATGAACTATATTTCTTGCCAAACACCATCTCGGTACATTCAGTTGTTTCTGGGAAGTTTGCTTATCTACGTTATTGTTTTAGGTAGGAACTTGTTTTCTTTCAATTCTATAGAGATCCATTGAGTAATCACTTATTAATTATCATTGATTAATCTATGATAATTAAGCAGGTAATAACATGGTTTTAAATATTAATCCTTTGCATACATGAATATTTAGTCTTTTATTAATATCCAGAGTAAATTAATTATCTGTGGTCTTTCCTGTTAACTCCTATAGCTTGTACCATGTTTGCTTTTGACACAATGCAGTGTTAATATTTAGGCTGTAAACTTCTTTCAGAAGAAATACACCTTCTATTTGCTTCCTTGGAAAGAACTTTTGCCACAGAAAATTTCTCAAGATAAATTTGCTGTTTCTTTCCTGGTATTTTCATACTGAAAATTCATAACAATCAATACAGCGCTGTTCGTTTCTCTCTGCACTCCCTGTGTTTCTTTCAGATCTCTTACCTGCAGTAGCGTATGTTCTTTTTTTATTTTTAACCTTTTGACCTTCAGATTATAATATCGGGCCTCAGTGATTGAAAATCCCTTCTTATATTTAAAATGATAGACTGTATACTGTCATGCACTTTCTTGGAACTGCTGAAGCTCTTGGCACACAGTTAGGTCTAGCGAGGATACACTGACATTTCTGCTTTAGGGAAAAACATTTATTCTTCCAACACTTTGTTAAACTCTCTAGCTATCATGCTATACATAGAACAGTTTCATTTCTTCTTATAGCTTTTTTTGTTTCTTGCTGCTCCTTGAAGCTTGTTCCTCCATTGATGGAACTTCTGCAGCACCTTGTTTCTTGCCTTGTAACTCTTTCTTGCCCTTTCCTTTAATATCAGAACCAGTTCCAAGATCCAGGATTTCATCCTTTCCTTACTGGGAAAGAAGTCAGTGCACAGGATTTGCAACAAATCCCTCAATAATTTGTTTTTCTCTGCTATTCTTGTGTGATTTATGTTCAGTGCTGTTCCCTTCCTGCTCCTGCTGTCATGATTTGCCTTGATAGCTTGGTTAGGACAATGAATGTTATTATTGGTCTCATAGTGCTTGCATAGTATGGAACATTATCTTCTCTCTGGATGAGAGGGAGCTGAATGAATCAAACATATGGATTTTGGAGGAAGAGGTCTGTGAGTCACAGTACCTTATTCTTCTGTCTTTAACTTCTTAGCCCCTTCCCTCCTCACAGTGTAAACCACCTTACAAAGTTTCTGTGCTGCTTTCCCTCTTGAGTTCTGTGATAGGGATTTATTTTTTTTTAAGTAGTTCAAACAGTTTCTTCCAAGATTATTTTTGTTAAAAATCGAGCTCTAAATCTTAATCCACGTAAATTACTGTTATCTAAAGACAACTCCAAACAGAGTATCAGTTTTGCTGTGGCTGGCTTCTTGTTAGGCTTTTTGTTTTGATTGCTAATTCCTTTAGAGTGAATTTCCTCAGATGGAGGACATGTTTTAATTCTGAAACTATAAAAATATATTTCATCTAAACATGTATTATATATAGAACATATGGGTGGAGCAAAGTGCTCTTCCTGGGACTTAAAAATAGGAATATGTAGTTTTATTAATAATACTTTAATTGCCATCATATAAGAAGTTTTTGTTTTGTTCCCATTTAAGTCTGCTTTTTGTAAGATCCTATAGTAAAATAATGCAAGTGACAGAATACATTAAAGAATATATTATCAGCAGGTGTTTTACAACTCCTGGACTTCTCTTGGGTTCAGCGCTAAAAAAAAATATTGTCTCAGCTGTCAGTGTTAAACCAGATACCTAAAAAGTAAATCAAAATCCAAAAACTCCAATTGTTTTGGAAGGCGTTTGAAAAAAAAGGCAACATGTCTAGGAGATTTTACAGAGAATCAGAGATTTGCTCTCAGATATTTTGTCATATTTGGATTGGAAAGAGCACACAGTCATTTTTAGCTGGTTTGAAGGTGCAAATAACTTGTTTGATGCAACATCTTAGGAAGAGAGTGGTGGGTGCAAAGGGGGCTCTAGAATGAGGAGACACACTTCACCTGCAAGCATGTCAGTGTAACACTGTGGAGTGATGGTCAATGATCTGGGGTACTGGGGCAGGACAAGCAGCTGGGAGAAAAACCATGGTCACAGCAACAGCACAGGAAAACTGAAAAAGCTCAAGTGTGGGTATGGGGGTGGTGGAGAACACAGAAGTGCGGAAAAGCTTTGGGGAAAAAAAGGTGGAGAGTTACTGCTGGAAGAGTTTAGCTCTGTTTCTTTGGGAAATATTCTAGAGAAATGAACCAGGGTGTAACATTACCCAAATCGCACATTTCTTGCCTTGTAGAATGGGAGTAGTTGTTCTTTCTTTAGATTTAGAGATTTTGTTTTCTTTTGCATATTTCTGTCATTCCCTTGATTATTTACATAATGCATTCCCTTGCTTATTTACCTAATAAAAACGTAAATATGATCCATTCTCTTAGAACTAATTTGCAGATCAAATGACAACTTATAATGCTTATTGTTTATATCACTAGTTTGAACGGACTATTGCTGTACTTGGGGGAAGATGTCTTTAAAGACCTGTCAATTTTTTAGCTCCTTTGTTCTTCAGAGCTGTCTTTCAATGGATTGCACCTCTATTTTTGTGAATAAGATGGTAGCAGCTACAACTAACTGCATGGTTTCCTTGTTCTGCACTTTGCTTTTTCTGCACGTACTTTCTCACCTGTTGGTTGCTTATAATTTTTTTTTGTGTGTGTCTTTTTGGTGTTCTGAGTGAAAATGCATGAGTTTGTTTTTTTTAATCACAAAATGACAAACAAGTGATTTACTGAGTGGGAAGCACCATTAATGAAGTAGAGAACTTTCACCATCAAGGCACATCTCTTTGAGGACCCTATGTTTTGCTGGCTTGCTTTTAATCCTCCTGAATTTGCTAACCTGAAGTTCCATGGTGCTATAGCTTTGCTTAATTTTCCTCTCAACATTCCTTTCATTCTGCAGTGGAAGCAAGACCCTACTTTTCCCAAGGAATAACAGGCACTCCTCCAAACAACTTGTCCATGTATATTTTCTGACACCAGAAATCTGAGGCTTAGGAACTTACTTTGGAAATAATAGAACACTGTAACAGAGCTGGAGAGTAAACATAATTTTCAGTCCAGCACCACTGCCTTTCCCTGAAATCATCTTTGCCAATGCAACTAATGACTTGGCAAAATAAGGGAATTCCATGAGCCTGCTCTTCATTATTATGTATTGAGCAGATGTAAAAAGTTCATGGTGACTTAGTTTGCTGTGGTTTATTTCTGAGTACGTAGCATTTGGTGGTTTGGGTTTTTTTGGGGTTTTTTTTTTTTTTGTTGTTTTTTTTTTTTTTTTTTTTTTTTTTTTTTTTGTTTTTTTTTTTTTTTTTTTTTTTTTTTTTTTTTTTTTAATTGTGTAGTTGAACCTGAGAAACAACAGATTGCTCCCACTGGAATACCCACATGAAGAAGAAGGCAAAAATGGATCTGTTGCCACCTGTGTGTGTGGCACACTTCAGGCTGTTCTTTGTTCCTGTTTCCCTTTGATGTTAGGGTTGGTTCGATAAATAGGGAAGAGCTGACTAAAATACCAGGGTGTGATGGTATAAGCACACCATCTAAAAAGAACCGGCAACTCCTATGAAAATCAGGAGGGCTGGGAGTGTTTTCCCACAAGCAAATATCATTTCATACCCCCTCCAGTGCAGGCCAATGTCACAATCTGCCTTTTTACTTCTAATTCTGAAGAAGTTATTTTCTGTCCCTCCTGAGATTGATGCCTTGCATATATGTATTCTGTGCACTGCTGGACTCAGATCTAGGCTCTGTGGGTGATCTTATGCCACTACAGGCCATTGTACATTCTGTAAAACACAATGAAACTGATAAAAGGGAAAAAGGGCATCCAGGTGAATTGCCAGAAGCAGCCCTCGGGTTTCCTGAACCTCCTGAAAATAAGAGAGGGAAAAGAATATATACTTTCATCACTCAATGTTAGTATATCATAATGTTTCTATGCCTGAAACTCCTAAGGCTCCATATTTTCAATATTGGTACACTTCATCTCAATCTAGCTCTTAATTAGGTGAGTATTGTGGGAATTCTATTAAATAATAAACACCCTTCTTGCCAAAATCCACAATTACGTTCCTCCTTGCCTCACTGGCTGAACACAAATGGTTTCTCATGTAGCATTAGAGACTCTTCAGTAGGTGTACATTTATATGCTTAGATAAACTTGAAAAGGTATATAAATGTTTATCCCAACTATGTTCCTAAATAGAATTTTCAAGGCAAGAAAACTAGATAGAATCGTATTCTAGACAGAATTCACAATGGAGAAAAGTTTGTTTCAAACTCAGCTCTTTAATTAAATTGTCCAAACAAACAAACTGTAACTCAAAAACCACACAGTACAATAACTACAGCGGTGAGAAAGTGCTCGGTTGCCTAGAGATTATTTCAAATATTGATTCCTCAGGAGGGTTGCTCTGTGATACATTTAATATACTGTCAAATATAAAATTTGGTTAAAATTTTGCTTATCTCATTGAAAGATTATTCCTCTGTTTTCCCTTTGCTCAGAAGTAATACTTTACTGGGATGACTTCAATTCCATTTTTGCAAGTTGTTATGTAGGTGGGAAATACTTGCTCAGGTATGCTTTTTGATTTAAATGGAAATAGCTTGCTTGGGTAAATGACTGCATGGTTAGACCAATTGTTTCTCCATTTCCTTAGTCTTTTATTCTGTCTGCAAGTCATCAAACATGCATCTGTTCACTCTGAGATGATTATAGAAGAAAAAAGTTCCATTCTTCAAACTTGCTGACACAGATATTATCTGATAGGCCATTCTTTGGTTCAGTGGGATTTCCAAACTTATGAAAATTCAGTATCAAGTGCTGAAGGTTGAAATCTTTACTAAAAAGAAAAGAAAACTTAACTCACAAGTAACGGCTTAATCAATGTGAGAAGGACTTTTTTTACTTAATCTCTGCACCTTGAATTTAAAGTATTTTCAGTTTTCTCTCCTGTTCTCTTAGTCTTTTGGATTGTCTTAGGTGATCAGACCTTGCTAGGGCTACATAAGTTGTGATGACAGCAGGAAATGCTTCAGAGATAACCCTGGAGCCCTCTAGAACATGTTGATGTGAGCAGCAATAAGGTGGCCCAGTGTCATGGGTTTATTTACCAAATTTCGATTTCCTGGTCAGGGAACCAAAAATGTCATGGTTTGACACCGGCCAAGGGCCAGTGCACCCATGAAAATATATTTTTCTCAATTTCCGGTGTGAGATAGGACCAAAAAAGGAGCACAAGCACCCAAACGTAAAGTATAGAGAAGAAACTTTACTAACTAACACTAAAAAGAAAGAAAAAAAACAGAAACCAGAGGAAGACTTTCAAAACATCCATCCTCCCCCCACCGACTGTTCACTCTCCCACCAAACCACATGAAAAGACAAAACCTAGGATTTTGAGTCAACCCACCCCTCGAACAATCATTTTCCCAACTCATCAGGAAGAACAGAGTCCCTCCTGCTTTGCCATAGATCCCCCACAAGAATACCAGTCCTCTTGTGACCACACAGTTCACAAATGGCTC
>VXBU01011047.1:1421410-1472664 GCA_013400315.1 Bombycilla garrulus
TCTGCCAGCCTGGGGCCAGCCCATCCCTCCGTTCCCCCTGTTCCCTGCCAGGACAATTCCCTCTGGTGGGGGGGGGGGCTCTCTCCTGGCCCAGCCTGGTCTGGCACAACCCAACTTCCCCCCACAGGACACTGGGGGGAAAACTGGGCCGGGGCATTGCTCTTCTTTTCCATTCTCCCCACCACCTGCCGGGACAGCTCCCTTGGAAGGGGCTCCCGGTACAGTCCAGCCCAGCCCAGCCTCCCCCTCCTGTAGGCCTCTGTGGCCAGGGGGGACGGGGTGAGGGGGAAGCTGGGCCAAGGCTGCCCGCATGTTTTTAGCTCCTCAAGGGCCAGAAGCAAAAGAGAGTGATTCCCGGGCAGTCCTGTGTAAATGTATGTCCTACTGAGACAAATTGCACTTTTGATTGGCTCATTTCCCTGTCTGTCTTTAAATCTGGCCCACAATTGGTGTTGCACTGGGCTCATGGGAAATCCACAGGCACACCTCACTTCCAGGGGTGGCTATTTCCTGCCCAACAAAATGTCAATCAATCTCAAACAAGCACACCCAGTTAAAGAAGTAAAATTATAGGGTGAAAGATCTCCTGAAAAATAGTGCAGGGGGAGGCCTCTCAGCTTGGAAGCTGGAGCCTGGAAGTAGCTCTGTGAACCAGAAACTTCCTTGAAAAGTACATCTGGAAGCTGTGTGAATGACAACTGTGGGAATATGGATGCCAGAGGCGCCCTGAGATACCACCAAGAGGTGCGTAAACAAGGAACTGCAACATCAATTTATCATCTGAGCAAGAGATAAGTAGTCTGAAAAAGTCAAATTGCTCTGAAATAATGGAAAACATAATCATCTGTTGGCTCTTACGGGTGAAAAATCAAAATGAGCAGCATCTATTGACTGGTCAAGGTGGTGAATCCTACACCCTCTTGTGTTATAAAAAAGTCTTAATTTTTATCCCAAATGGAGCCTGTTTCTTGGAGAACATCCCATGCTGCACATAACTTTTACTAAACAGGATCAATGCTCCTCAAGGGCCTTCTGTGAGAGTTTGAACTCACAGAGTTTGGAATTTATCCAAGGATGCCGGGATGACACCAGGCTTTGTGACATGGATCATCTCAGAAGGGAGGTGATCTCTGTGCACCCCCAGACTAGGTAACACTTTATGTCCTGAAAGCTGTATATGATTTCTTGCCTGTGAAGTTCAAATTAATGGTTTTTGGTTTTTTTTTTAAACCAAATATGTTGTCACTAAGAAGATTTTTTTGTGTGTGTGAAAAAAATCTTAAAAATATAATTAATTTATTTTCTCTATTACCAAGATGTTTGCTTCTTTTGCTTTTCAAAATATATAAAAGGAAATACAGTGAGAATATAAATAGCATTATATGAATTAAACTTATACAGGAAATCTCTAGATATTTTGTAGTACCAGGAATGCAAACTAGTGGAGAAACATTTCAGCAGCACTGCTTTTCAGAACTTGTGCTCCAAAGTTCTTGGGAGATTACGTTTTTTTTTCTATTACACTTGAGCTCTGTCCTTTTCACCATAATATTTTCACATCTAATGATTTCTTTCACCTGTGAGAGGAAACCAGCAGTAACTGTAAACCTACTTTTGTGACTTTCCCTTCCCTTTATTTGGTTTGTTCTAATCTCCATTTTTATGCAAAGAAAAAGTGAAACTGCCTGTAAGTCTCCATCAATATCCATTGTTAATACTTATTTTTCAGTCTAGAACTGAAAGACTTACGGTGACTATGACCTGCTTAATCTACTTAATTTTCTTCCCTTTTTGTTTTTTCATTTCTTTCTGACTTCTGGGGACACATCTTCGGCTACAACCTTCCTGTAATAATTTTCAAGTTTTTATTTTAGACAAACAACTGGGGAGCCACAAATAATGTCAACTACGACTCTGATTTGATGAGGAGAGGGTATTTTGCTGGAAACTTATGAATGATTTCAGATACAAATGAAATTCAGAACAGAGATGCCTCTTTCCATGTATGTAATGAGGTAAGAGAAAACCCCGTACAAAGCAGGTTTTTGTGGAAAAGTAATGCAAGATTTCTGCAGGGTCAAAAAAAGTACTCAGTTTTTAGTCCTCAATTCTCTTTTGTGCCCTAGAAATGATTTTTTTTTTTTTTGTAAGAGCCCTTGTGAGAAAAAAGGAAAAGACTAGAAATTAGGCTAGAAGAGCTCTCAAGATTTATGTTTTTAGAACATGGCTCCTTTAAAAAAAATTCCTGCTGGGTTGAAGAAAAATAGTTAATATTCTAGGATCTCTTATCCTGCTGTTGTTTAGTGCCTTGAGAGTGTTATTATGCTTCACATATTCTTTATCCCCATATCTTTGACTTGGCTTTACAACATTGAAATGGAAAGCATTTACAAACCTGATCTCATGTCGCTGAAAAATTTGAAGAGCAGATGTGATCATATCACAGTGAGATTGTCTAGCAAATAAGAGGGACAATAACTATGCTAAAGAAATGCATTTTCCAGTGACAATTATTCATTTATTTTGAAACACTTCAAACCTACTAACATTAGTGAGCTAGGTGAAAGGGAAAATTTTAAATGACACCTCATAGCTAAGAAATCAGATTTCAAATTAAAGGATGGGAAAATTGGAAATTTTATCTGATTACTATTAAAAAGAATAATTCAAAGCTAAAGTCAAGCTTCTGCTGATAATATTGGTTTATTGTTATTGTAGGGCTGTGGTAATAATCAAATGGACAGTTGTTTTTTTTCTATGTAGTTGAATCACTTTTTTTCTGAAATTAGGTACCATGTTTCATGAAGGTAGCTATTTCTCTCTGCAAGATCTGAGCTGAATGTTCTGTTCAAAGGCACTGGACTAACAGCTGTGGAAAGCATAATTCTGTACTTAAATAGTACACTGAACTCAAGTAATGACATTTTGAGGTTTTTTTTGTACACTGTTCTACTGGTGAGTTTCAGGTCTGCTCTGGAGTAGTTACCGTTATCTCAAGAATTAAGAGGTGTTTTGTATAAGTTTTGATCAATCTGTACTTTGCTTTTGGAGGCCAAGTACTGTGTGAATAAAGATAAACTGCCCAACAGTCTTTGGCTTCAGCAATGGAAATGCAAACTGGTCATAGCTTTTGTCTTTTATATGTTTTTAGATCAACAAAGATTTAACATGGGCCACAAAAGAGGCATTAATAGACTGTCCTGGTTGATGTGGTTTAATTTTGAAGTTTTTTAATTTACCTAAAATGCCATTATAGTGCGAATCAACATAATCTGATACTAAAAAATATCTTCCTGCAAAGAAGGAAGGGGTTGACCAGCAAAGATTATTCTGTATGGTTCAGATGTTTTGGGTGCATTTGGTGTATTGAGTAGTTACCAGTTTACATTTATGTCTTACATGCATAAGCTTTGATTGTTTTTATTCACCATTTAAATAAACAAATTCTCTTTCATAATATGTATAGCATTCTTTCCATATCCATGAATATGGATTCTATCTTTATTTTACAAATAAATCATGACTTCTAAATTAAGAAAGGAGTAGTGTAACATTGCTTGTTTGTATGCAGGCAGAAATACCTTATCTGTGATTTTTTTATTGTTATTATTATGTTGTTTGTAAAGCTCTGGAGATTCTAAAGCTAATTTCGTTGTTGTTAAACTCCTGGATAATCTGTTCTGTGACTTTGTGCATTGCTGATATACAACATTCTGAATATTTTTTCTTGGTGAAGGCTGTAGTTTAGTCCTGCTTTCACAAAAGCTTGTTATCATTTATCATGCTCATCCAGCTGTAAGGTTAGGTCCCTGTCCACTGAATTTCCTTAATGCCCCACATCTTTACTTGCCTGAAACTGTTAAAATACAACTTTCTATTCTTATTCTTATTCTTATTCTTATTCTTATTCTTATTCTTATTCTTATTCTTATTCTTATTCTTATTCTTATTCTTATTCTTATTCTTATTCTTATTCTTAATTCTTATTCTTTCTATTCTTATTTAGTAGCATCACCTGTTTTTAGCTTAGAAATACACCAGCTGATCATGTGTGTATGAACATTTGTAGCTCCTTTTGTGTTATGGCGTGGTGTTTAGGATTTAGGAAACTGAAAAGTAGCAGAAGTGCAAGGGTAAAGGAAGATGTTAAACATGTGAAAAATAATAGACAAAAGTTTGGTATTTATGGCCAAGGCTTATATTTTTTCTAGAAAGCTAAATAAAATGTATTTGTCTTGATCATCTGCACAAAGGGATATAGGAGAATCAGAAACTTCTTTACCAGACTGTTCAGGGACTACCTTATCACTAGCCCTGTCATGCAGGTGTATGTTATGGAATCATTCATTCTTCCATCTGTGAGGGAATGGACAAGCCAGTTTTCTATCCCTTGAATCATATAAATCAGAACAGCTGAGCTGACAAGGAAGAGGTCAAGAAGCACTGGGATACATAATGGTGTGAAGTGGAAGTGGTCTTCATTTACTGGGTTAAAACTATTACTTGTGGATAATCTTTTCAGAGTTTTTGAAGTCCTCTGGGCTCAGGGTTGCTGACAGCTATTCTGGAAACAATATTCCATTCTACGCTTCCTCAGGACAAGGCGTTAGTTTGTGGTACCAGTGATTCAAGTGGGCAAACTAGACATTGCATCCATTCAATTATTCCTAAGAAAATATGTACCTGAGCAAAGAGGCACTTATGTCACCACTAAACATGTTTGAGAAACAATGGTCTAGAAAAAAATCACTTCTGAATGAAGCCCTGCATGGCAGAAATAGGAAAGGTTCAATCAGTGCTCAAATTCCAGTGCTGAATTTTTGGAAACTGAAGACTGGTCTGAGCTTGCAGACACGCACATGGCTGCATCTGTGCACACAAATCTGGTATTTATATAAGATATCATTCCATATGTGCATATCTTCTTTAGGAGGCAGAAGTCATTCTGCAAGAATATATTCCTTAAAACCACTTTACAATATACAGCTTCTTGGAAAGAATGATGATTTCTAATATTTTTTTCAAGGTAAACATTTGCTTAGGATCCTTTGCTAAAATGGTCTTTAAAATTTTTTGTGGTGAGATTGTCACTGTGACTAGATTCAAATTTAACGCCAGAACCGGACAGCAAAGTAGTAGTTTCAGAAAATGAACTTTACAATCTGACAATGCAGAAAAAAAAATTGATAATACTTTTACTTAGAATAATTTATAATTTATTTCTAAAATGGAAAATTGTAATTGTTTCACTGTATTTATCACAAATATATGTTTAATGGCATGCCTGGATTTAAGACAATTTTCAGATATCCTTGCTGTCAGGATGTTTTGTAATGGCCGGAGTATTTCCTGCCTTATTTCACCTTTAATTTGAATGGCAGTCACTGCTGACTGTGCTTCCTTTTCTTTCCAGAAAATTATGTCTGCAAAGTACTGTGAGTTTTACACTTGATTAAAAAGGGAGGGGCTTTCTGTACTATCATCATAATTAGCCAGATGACCAGAAACAGCTAACAGTAAGGGTTGGAGAGTTGTCCCAGTTCAGTCCTTGGAGCTTTTAAGTTGAGTTTAATGTAAGCTATGAAATACTTTTTAGGTAGGAACTCTTACTGGTGTATGTTAACATCCCTTTAAGAGATGAGGCTATGGTTTTTGAGCTCACCATTGGCCTGTGTAGATACTTCTGGACCCCTTTTGGGTCTCAGTCATGCATCCTATCTGGAAAAGCCAGTGTTGGAAACCAGAGCAAGATGATATTTCTATCTGAATTTCTTACCTTAGGAAAAAGCTTTTCTGTCTGTTATCAGTTCATACTGTTTTTATGTAATACTCTATTTATGAGAAGTAAATTATAATACTTTTGAAAAATAGACATACAAGTTACAATTGCCATACCTTCTGCCTATTCAAATTTCTCTTCCCATTGTATCCAAGCTGATCTAGCTAAATAAAAAAANACCACCACACAATACTCCAAACTTCTTTGTTGCCTCTATATGTTAACAGCAGAGATGACTGCCTTTTGTATCATAATGGCTCTTGTTGCTCAGTTGGTAAAGAACATGTGTGAGAATAGCCATGTAAACATGACTTGTTATTTAACTCTTGAACTAAAATGCCATCAACAACTACAGAGGTTGCACTAGGTGAAACAGCAAAGCAGAGCACCAGGCAGGACATGATCCATGGGATGTGTCTTACATGACAGAAGGGATTTACATTCAGGAGGATTTTTGAGAAAGCAAATTGCTGGTGGAATGTACTGTTTTTGCTATTGCCAACCTTCCTCTTTCCTCGATAGTAATAAATGCTTGGGGTTTTTTTCAGGCAGCGCTGTGCTGGCTGGGCTCCTGTTAGAGCAGCTTAGGGTGCTGGAGGCCTTTTTTGGCTGCCAGGGCATGCTGCTGGATCATGCTGAGCTTACTGTCTACCAATACCCTAAAGTCCCTTTTTCTATCCTTTTTTAGCTTTTTAGGTGCTATGATTTAGAATAAATTCTGTCCAAAACATTTAAAAGAGCATAAGGCTGTGCTGTTAAAAGCAATCCGTAAAAAAAAAGGAACATCAAGATCAGTATCCCTGAACATCCCAGGAGATTCCTTCCTGACACTGATTTCTTGGAGTCATTTCATTATCTATCTGACACAGAAGACAAAAGACAACTTTTTATTACCCTGGAGAATGATGATTTTTCCACCTGTTAGACTGAATGAATTGTTGGTCCATATTCACATAATTTCTTTGCGTTTCCATTTATTAGGAAATGCTGTTTGTGCTGTCTCCTGGAGAAAGACAGGCAGAGGTCATCTAAGTGCAAATTGCCTAAAAGAACATGTAGTGGAGAAAGAAGGGGAGTTAAAAGCAAAGGGAAAGTACCCATCACCCTTATGCATATGGCTGCTGATAATTCCAACATTTAAACATCTAATAAATGAACAGTACTCTGAGAAAAAGTTCTTAAAAAGCTCAAACCAAACAACCACCTTTGCACAAAAATAAGCAGAACAGCACCTGCCCCAATTAGCTAGTAAATGAAAAAGTAAGTAATTCCTAAAACACCAACTAACTGTGTGGAAACCATAAAATTCTTGTGATGAGTGTGTTGAACTTTCAGCATTTTTGAGGGACAGCAATATCTTGTAATTTCCCTTTCTTTTCCCTGTGACTTTCACGTTGATGGGTAATAAATGCGCAAGTCTGGTTTAGAAATCAGTTGCTTCCTTTCCTCAAATCTCTCAGAAGCATGACAGCACATATCTATTTCACATCACAGTACTGAGGAAAAAAATGACACTCAACATCCTTCCCACAAGAGACAAATTGGAAATAGAATTGGAGCTTACTCTGAACTGCTTGGAAGAGTAAAAGTGGCCGTGAAGTGAGTATGAATTTGCACCACTTTGACCTTGAGGCATCACTCCTGAAAGGCATAAATAGTGAAATGTAGGTGGCAAGAAAAGAAGCCCGTATAAAAGCTGGTGGGGTATTAAAGGAAGTTTAACATATTTTTTATTAGCTGTTTTAAACACTTTCTTCAATAACACATGAATACACTGTCTAGAAATATCATCATGGGCTTTTAGTGGAATAACCCCCACTTAAAATAATTTTAATTTCTAGTTTCTTTTTCTATTTCTCTATTATTAGCATTATGATACAAATTATATGTTGCCCTCAGTAAGTATTAATTGGTTCTTTTAAAAGAAAAGGGTTCCATACCCATTTGTATGGGTTCCATACAAATAACCAGCATCTGTAATAAGTGGCTTTTCCCCATCCAGAAAGGTAATTCAAGATGAAAGAAGCAAGGTTGCATATCCCTTCTTATGTATCACAGTTTTGGAGCATTAAGATGTACAAGATTTTTCTCAAAATTACTTATCTTATGCTGACCGCTATCCTCAGTAAATAAAAATTAATAATTCTGCTCTGTGTCTGCTCGTTTGTTTACTCTCCCTTCAAACAAAATCCAGCAGCTGGTGAACTGTGTACTGTATAGAAAGACTGAAGACTGAAATCCCATTTGGTCTGAAACAATGTACTGGACATAGAAGGATACACATGAAGGACCAAAAGGAGAGATGTGTATCTGTTCATCCATCCATTTTTATGTTACTCCCCTTCCTGTACTTTTTTTGATATGCTCCAAGAGTTCAGTCTTGGGTTGTAAGTTCAGTACTTCTGTCTGAAGGACATAATGAGATTTTTTTTTTTAAAAATATGCTGCAGATGGGATGGCAGTTTCTCAGTTGTAGCCCCTGAAAACTATTATTGCAGATTGATTGTTAACTTTTTGCTAGCAAACAGTTTTATCTCACAGTGTGATCTTCTCCCCTCTTTGCAGACTTGAAGTTAAAAATAAACTGAAGTTTGCACAGTTGTTACTATATTTTCTCTTAACATGACTGACATTTGGACAAAATCCACTTTTCTCTCTCACTTTCATTCTTTTCCTAAAATTTTGGTTTTGCTACTGAATGTTTCTGAAGAGTAGACATTGTTTCCTCTTCCTTCTCTTCAATCCTTTTTTATTGGGTCTTTTGAAAATATAAAGAAAACGATGTTGCATATCTGCCAAATGATTTTTATTTTGCTATACTTAATTATTTGAAAATAAAAGCCAGCCTACTTGTGCTGACAGGTTTTGCTGGTCATTTGTTTAACGGAGCCTTGGGCTATTCAACCATTTACTATTCTAGCTGAAGGCAGGTCAAGGCATTTTCATCTGCCAGGCCATAATCAGTGTTACCTTATTTTGTGCTCCTTGTTATCCAGGCCAAAGGGCTTGGATTTGTTAATATGGAAAACCTCAAGTGTTATTTGGCCTTTCAAACTGTAACAAAAATAAATGCAAATAAAACAGTACTCCAGCTATCACACTGAATATTTTTAAATTTTTTTAAAGGCTTTCACATTTTGGTGAAATAGGTATGAACCAGAACAATAAAATCTCTAGACCCATGATGCTTAGAGAGGATTCTGCCAGCTAGAGTCACCGAACCTGCAATGATTAGTCCTCAGTCCCAAGCCAGTAATGAAGGAAGCTGATTTTCAGAACTTGGCAAGAGTGCCTTAAATACAGCAAAGACAGAACTGCGTATTCAATCTTTGGTACATATAAACAAGTGTTCCTTCCTTCCTTTATGTTATATTGGTCTTTGTGTGAGGAGACGGTTTGTTTTGAAGCAAATGTCTCCGAGACACTTTGATTTTCTATGAGCTTTCAGAGGAAATGTCTGGAAACAAAAAGGATAAACTTCAGTCACGGTGATGTACTGAATGATGCAGCCAGGCTGCTGATGGTTTTGGAACAGCCCATTTGTATCTTTGGGTACCTTTCCCTCTGCCATAACCTGTTGTGTTGACATAGGCCATTTTCAGATGCTTGAGACCAAATGTTCGTGGTTTTAGGAGAATTGGGCAGCTGAGTGTGATGCAGAAGGCTGCACCACTCCTTGTGCAGCCATGGTACATCTGACATGTGTTGTTATGGTTATTTACATGCATCAGGTGTGTGGAACAGCACACAACATGCCATGGCTTCAGCTGTCTTGGAAGGGCCACCCTTTACTTCAGATGAAATTAGCAACCTGGAAATTCCTTTCTGGTTAGTTAATCTTTATGCCATTAATGGGTAAACTATATTTTATCATGATTTTCATAGGTTATGCTGTCCCCAGATACAATCCCGAGGAGAGGTACATTCAATAAAACCTTGATCCAGCAACCAGACATTTTAAAGAAGCAGTGAATTTGGCTCTGAAACATCCTTCTTGTAATACATTTCTATAATTGTGCCTGCTGCTGCAGACATTTGCTGGTTAAAGAACAGTATGTATACTTCAAATTGGACTCTTAATGCTGAAAATGAAACAAATTTATAAACAAAACAGGGAAGACCATTTTGTACCCATGTTGGGATCTGGTTGGATATGTAAGATATATTTATATAGCTGAGTAGATAATGTTTTGCATCCTGCAGTGAGAGCATGGACCAAGTGATTTCACTGGCTGTCCTGCAAGGCTGCATTTGTTTTAAATCCTGTATATACATAATATCAGCATAGTAGCAAACTTTCACGTGGCTTAATCCTGAGAAACAAAAGCTATTGTTATGTTCTTAATCCGTACGGTAACGTCATTGGTAACAGCACAATTTGGAGTTTTTCCAGTGACTTGTTTACTTCCACATGGACACTGCTTTCATGCCATAGTTAGTACAGTTCTGGTCAGTAAGGCACAGAATAGTGAAAGTTGTTCTAGTGAGGAGACTGACATATTGCAGTTGTTAAAAAGGTAGTGAAGGTAGTGAACTGTGACAAGAGTCAAGGCAACGTAATTGCCATTATCATTGATTTACCAACAGTGTTTCTGGCGCTATTATGTGCCCAAATTAATCTGTCTGAAAGTAGCTTTCCTTGATAGAGCTTTGTGAAATTAGTCTGAAGTATTTCTTCCTGTGTTTGAATTAATGCCGTTTTAGAAAGTAACTTCAAGTTTCCTGAATCTCTTAGAGACCCAACCTCTTTGGAAGGTGCTAGCCTCAGGTCTTCCAAATCCTAACTTCAGTTGGAGCCACTTGCATAGGTCCTTCAAATTCCCCTGGAAATCTTTATCTGATGAATTCCTTCCATGTAGCTGCCTTTTCATTGTTCCTTTTAGGATACAAATTTAAAATATAAAAATACATTTTTTTTCCCCACAAGAAACAAAATTATACACTTTAAAATCTGATGATTTTTTAAGATTTAACTTTACTATATCAAGAACATTTGTTGTTCAAAAACAATTTTGAGCTGTCATTTTGGAACACAAGAAAAAAAAAGTTTAAAATGGCTTTCTTCCATGGAAAGTTTGAGTTTTGATAAAAATAGGTTCTTCTGTGAGAATTCAACTTTGAAAAAATTACAGCAGTTTCCCTAATATTTTAAGCTTTGCAATTAATTAACAGAAATTAATAAACTCATCCTTGTCTGGAGTATCTCTCTTATGAGGAGAGACTGTGGGAGCTGGACTTGTTTAGTCTAGAGAAGAGAAGCCTGAGAGGGGATCTCATCAATGCACATAAATATCTCCAAGGTGGTTGTTAAGAGGTTGTTGCCAGTCTTACTGTAAAATAAAACACAAGAAGTATCGTCTCAGCAAATGGAAGAATTTTCTGTGGTGGTGGCAGAGCACTGGAACACCTTCCCAGGGAGGTCCTGGATTCTCCCTCTCTGGAAATATTCCAAGCCCATATGGACACATTCCTGTGTCACCTACTTCAGGTGACCTTTTCTTGGCAGGGAGGTTGGACTGGATGGTCTCCACAGGTCCCTTTCAACCGGAACTATTCTGTGATTGTATTCTCTTCAAAATTCTTATTTCTTTTTCCTGAATTCTAAGCACATGCCATACAGAGAAAAAGTAAAACTACATATCATGAAAATGCTCCTGTTTGTGTGGAGGCAAAATAGAAGTCATCAACCAGGCAAAAGAAAGGTGCACTTTGCATCCTGTGAGCAGAAACTGTGTTCTTATTTAATGTCTGGAAATCTCAGGAGTGCTCAGGGTTGTAGGAGCCTGTTGGAGCAGTTATGCACTGCTTTTGTATAAGTTAATGCTGCTGTTCTGGTAGTACAATGTTGAAACGAAATGTGGGAGTAATATCCTTTGTATGTAACCTGGTCTTTCATTATCATCAAAGTAAAGATCCAATTATTGGTAATTTGAAGAGCTATCTATCTATCTATCTATCTATCTATCTATCTATCTATCTATCTATCTATCTATCTAATCTATCTCCCTATCTAATCTGTCTGTCTTTTTTTTTTCTTTTTTTTTAACCAGGAGTTTGTTTTCTTCAATGTGGATCTAGATAACTGAGTTTTCCAACCCCATCAGACTTTCACAATGACCAGAAAGAGTGCAGTAAAACATGATATTTTGTTTTCATCTGTAAATACTTGAAAAGCATCCTAGTTCCTTTGTCATGAATGGCTGGATTAAAACCCATAACGAAATACAGTGGCTTGAATTACTGTTAGGTTTGTTTCTAACCATGTGTTCTGCCTGTAGATACTTATCTGTGTCCTTAGACTCACTTATGAGGACAAAACTTTGATCTTAAATATCCTTTCTCCTATCCTCTGTGGATCTTTCAAAGTGTGCTTCTTCTTGAAGAACTATGTTTTGAGATGTAATTGAAGATTTGCAGGAATCAGCTTATACTTGTTGGGAAGGATGCACAGTGCTCTTTTCGTTTTTGTTTCCTGCGTCTTTCTTACATTCTCTTACAGCATCTTCTGTCAGTTTCATTTTAAGGAGGACTTCTCTGTGTGATCCTCTGTGACTGGTACATGCAGCATAAGATGTCAGTTTTCTTAATTACTGTGGTCAGTTTACTTTAGGTCACTAAAAATCTGTCTTCACTTTTGATTTTCTAATTAAAATTAATATAGAAAATTCAAAAGTGCTGTGAGTAAATATCGTATATTAATTTCACTGGATGATTTAGACCTGGTGATGGACTAGAGATGTTTTGATTTGACAGTAGGCTAACACAAAAAAATTCTGATCTGTTTGTATTGCTGCTGTTGGTAAAACTACTCAGTGCAAAATAAAGAAATGCTCTCATCTATTTAGTGTGGAATTAAGGGTTAAGGAAACCTGAATTATTGTCATATGTAGGTTTTTCTCTTACAGAAAAAATGCATCTCCAGTTTAACATCTATCTTTTTTGTTGGATATTTTTAGTAAAAACAGCTGAAAATAATTCTAAGTGTAATTAATAAATCTGTTTCCAACCAGTAAAATTAAGCACTTTATTCTTTTCCTCTAGTGGCCAAAATTCACCCCGAGAAGTAATTTTTTTCTTTATAACAGGAGACATCAAATCCTTCCCAACTGTTTTCCATCAAGAAAGAGCTGTGTGCAGCCTCCTGCATCCCATAGATTAAACAAAATCTAAAGTTCTAACTTCTGAGAGCCTTTGAGGAAAGGCTTTAGCTGTATTACTCTGAACCTACTCCAGATTTTTCTCCCCTCTCTCATTCCCTTTCCTGCACAAATTATCTCCTGACGATTTGGGCATATTATCTGTCATCTGATTAGGAAAATTTCCTCAGACATTTTCTTTCTTTCTTCTGGGAAATGTCATTACCACCTCTGGAAAGTGGGTTCTAGATTCTCAAATGGCAATATTTCTGCTGCTAAAAGGCTTTCGCACATAGCACGTTCTGGAAATACTTTAGAAGCAATTTGGAACAACAAAGCATTTTACATCCTTCTGATCTCATTAATTTTTAATAAAAGTAGAAGAAAACATAATTGCTGTTTAATGTCAGGCAGGCAAACAGCCCTGACACTCTGCAGCCTGGGAAGAATCAACACGGCTTTTCAAAAGACCTGGATTTTGACTAGTCACTCCAGTGCTCAGAAATCAAAGCAGAGATTCTTGGCACACTATTTAATATTAAGGTTAAGTTTATGGTCAAGTCCTTTATTCACCTCTGACAAGGAGGAGAAACATGACACATCAAAAAGATGCATGGATGTGATGCATACAAAGCAGATGTCAGTGAAACTGTGGAGAAAAACATCTTCTGTGCTTGCTATGGAAATAGAAAATATAAGCCAACTAACCATCATTCCTGTAAATTAAGGTACAATTATTTCTTGCTTGTGTTAAAATACAGCTCTTTTTGAATCTCTGCATCAGTTCCCAAGATTATGTGGAAATTAAGTTTTTTAGCATCAAAAGAAAGTACATGTGTTTAGATAAAAGTAAAATCAATAAACTCACAAATCAGAATAAAGAAAAAGTTTTTATCTGTCTTTCCTTCTGCCTGTTCCTGCCCATATAGGATTTGGAAATTCAATAATATTTAAAAAAATAATTGAAGTAACATTATTGTTTTCTAAGTAGCTGCCAAACACAAAAATCTTGTCCTTTTTTTTCCTAGCTAAGAATCTTTACAGCTGCAGCAAATCAAATGTCTCAGGGAATTTAAGTTTTCCTTACTTCTGCCATGCATAGAAGAAATTTGATTCCTAGGCTGACTTTCTTATAATTATTCTGACAATGTAACATCTCACTGAGTTACCTTCATGAATTTCAAGACTCTTCATTTTTCAGAGGCAGGTAAAGAAAGCTTGTGGTAGATACCTGCTAGGTGCTGAATAGTTTTTGGAAAATTAGATAAAGGAACAGGGAGATTGTACTGGAACTAGACACACAAGACATACAGGTCTGGGGGTGTCCTAATTTAGGAAAAAGAAAAAAAAAATTTTTTTTATTAGATTAGGCATTACACTAAGGCACTTTCAAAATCAGAATGTTCCTAATAAACTGGGTTTTTCTGGCCAATGATCTCTGGGAAGAGACTTCAATCCTCAGTTCCTTTTCTACTGATGATGGGTAAAGAACACCCTTTTGTAGCTGATCTCACCTGTCAGTTCAATCTTCTTCTCCTCCTTTGAAGTCAGAATTATCTAATTCCTCAGTTAAATCGAATGTCAGTTTCTGTTTTTATATTAAAAGAATTGTATAAGACACACTGAGCATTCAGTGCTTCGGTGGAGTGTTTATCTTTCTGTCTCATTGATTTTGTAGACAGTTTTCTCTTCCCTTCAATGTCCCTTTTCTCTTTGAGATGCCTACTGTGCTGCAGTGTTGGTTTTTTTTCACAATGCCAAATAGTATCTCTGCAAGCTTTCAGATGTGCACTTTATTATAAGAGGAAAACGTCTCTCTGTCATGTACGTGATTTTGGATTGTTTTGTTTTCAGAAGGATAATGCTTCTTGGGGAATGGAGGTCGGATCAAATATATCACATCAAAACCTGCAGCTTCCAGAGACAATGCCTTGGCTTTGTCTGGCTTTCAGGGTAAAACAGCCTTTTAATTGAATGCAAAACTGAAATGCCAAATTAAAAAAAATGCTTCTTCAAGGAGCTATAGATTATGGAGCTGGATTTCAGCACTGAAGAGGCGGTATCAACAGAAATATCACTATACAACCCCNCCCCCCCCAAACTTTACTTTACTCTGTTTTTTATTACACAATGCATAATCCCTCATCCTGTGGAACTGTCATTTCTTAGGTGCTTATCAGCAGTATTCTGTGATTCAGAAATCACTGGATGAATCATTAACTTCACAAAGGCCTTTTTCATGTCACCCTGAGTAAAGGAGTACTTAATCCATAAACAAAGCTGTAATCCTTGGTTTCACAGTTTCCTGTTCTAACAACTGAATCTACTCCTCTGACTCAGGGTGGTAATGAGAAAATTGAATTGAAGCTTCAGTGTTATTGAATTGAGTTGAAAATATTATTTCAGACACTTAAAGAAAACTGTCCTTCTCCCTCTTTTTTGCTAAAAAGTGGTACAGTAATCCAAGGATATCTTTGCTCAGACTTTTGGTCGCAGTAGGATGGGCTCAGGGGTGTGTTTGGGACCTAGAGGAGTTTGCACACACTGTCCCAAATAACTTTCCAGTTTTAAAGGAATGTGATGGGTTGACCTTACCTGGACACCAGGTGCCTGCCAAAGTAATTTTGTCGCCCTCCCTCTTCATCTGGGGAGAGACTCTGGAGTGTTTTAATTTTTAAATCAAAAGAAACAAAACCAGATCACCCACCTGGTATTGGATAAAAAACTTCCTGAGACTTAAACATCAGAGATTGGGATTATATTTTGGTTAAATCCAACTACAAAAGTTGTTATATGAATGTCACGAAGGATCTGTCAGTCTCTTGACTCTTGCATCCTCATTTGAACGTAGTGACTTTACCAAAGTCTTGTATTCAAGTCCGCCAAGTTCGTGATAGGCAGCAGATCATGGGGTGTGTGGTTGAATATCAGCATTGTATAAAGGTAGATGGAAGAATTTGACAGGATGAAAGAGCTGGAGTTGCCCAGAGAAGTTTTGGATACTACATCTCTGGAAGTTTTAAAGGCCAGATTGGATGGGACTCTGAACAACCTGGTCTGGTGGAAGGTGTCCCTGCCCAGGGCAGGGGGTTTGGAACTGGATGATTTTTAAGGTCCCTTCCAACTCAAACCATTCCATGACTCCATGATAAATGCTACTTTAGAAATCCAGGTACTAGACATGCTAAGAAATGACTGATACACAGAGATAAGTTTCCTACTCATTCTTAAATTCTAAAAATATTCTTTGTGAAAGATGCAATTGATGAAAGTGTAGTGATATTTTTCTAACAGATGTAACAAGCCCCCAGTTTATAGCTTCAACTAAGAGTCCTTCAGAGAAGATGTCTTGATCTGAATTAATTTTAAAATTAATAATGGAATATACTAAAGTGGCCTCTCCACTGAGAAACAAAATGGTATTTTTACCATTAAAACCCTACAACATGTTCCAGGACTGTGACTCCTGCTGCTAGCTTTCTTGTACATTTAGACCAAGGAAATGTTAGAAAATAGCATTGCAAAAAGCAGAGGATATATCTCAAGAGAATGCAGCTACTTTGGGTGCAAGTCCTTGGAACTGTGACCTGTAGCATAAGAATTGCATTGTTACTTTAATGGATAATTATGTAGATGTCTTTTAATATGGAAAATATCTTTATTTTCAATAGGTTTGTCGTAGGTACTTTTCCCAGAAAAGCTTATATAACACCCATTGAACTAAGTTGAAAAATTACTATTGATCTGGATGAGAATGAGATCAGCCCCACACTGGGAAAAATGTCACACACATATATATAGAATAGTTAATGTAGAAAAGTAATTACTTCTTGCTTTATAATTTGGTATAAATTTAGCAATTAATCACCAAAATTAACAATAGTTTCTGGAATTCTATTCTATCTTACATTTCGAAGTGATTTCTTCGTTTTTCTATATCGTGCAGTATCATTCCTCATGAAATGAAATAATTCTACAAAATGTTATTGCTCCTTTAGGTACTTTAAGGATTTAATGTATAACAGTAAGAGTTAAAAGGAATTGTAAGCTTAATTGAAAAAAAAATATTATACTGCACTTGGAGTAAGAATATGGTGCACTATGTACATAAAGATGTGATTTAACCAAATATAAAGTGTTGCAAAGGTGGCCAAAGGAAGTAACAGGCATGATTTAGCATGCCTAAGGAGTATTGGTTAGTCCAAAGCCAGCTGTATCTCTGTGTCTCCCAAACAGCAAACAGCAAGCTTCAAGTGCACGAAATATTACTGTACCGATGGAAAATTATCTTGTTGAATAAACATGCAATTGTTGTGGAGGTAATCACTTCTAAAAAACATAGTCTTCCTGTGTCTGGCTTTCTAAAATGGAATAAAATTAATTAGTGGAAGCAAAACTTCACCATAAAAATATGCTGAGGTATAAATCATCATTGAATGCATATGATTTTTAATTTTTTTTGCGAGGTGCCTTGTAAATTTGAGTGCAATTTATGCAGTATGTTAGTCCTGGAAGAGAAAAGAGGAAGTCTGTATAACAAGAGCTGAGTATCTTAATATCTGAGGGGTTTCTCGTTCTGGTAGACTTCAGTGGGCATATGGGGAAGGGGGCCTTCTGCCTTCTGAGCAGATAAGGAGCAGACTGTGCTGATGGCAGCATTATCTGCCTCATCATCTCCCATATGAGCTGTGACCCAGCATCACCAGCTCCATGTTCCAACAGCCAGGCAAGACAAAGAGGGATTGGGAAGGTTTCAAGGAGGTGCCTGCTCATCACCCATGGGAGTGACTTTTAAATTTATGCTGTGATTGAGCTGACTGCTACTCAGGTCACTAGATCTGCCCAAAACCAATTACAACAGCTGTATACCAGAAAATACACAAAGTGTGAAAATGTTCGAAGAATTGTGCTCAAAACCATTCCAAGTTTTGTCTAAAACTGAAACTCTGCTTTGGAAACTGGCAAGTTTTATGTGATTATTTATGCACATTATTGAATTTTATCCAGAGGAGAAGAAAACAGATTTGATGTCAATGATGACACACTGAAACTCCAGCTGAAAGAGAAGCAGAACATTTTGCAGGAATGAAGTCTTCCTTGGCTGGACTCTATTAGCAGCAAGCTGACTTACAAGAGGCTTTGACACACAGTCTAATCAGATTAACCTGGAGGAGAGATGAGTCCTGAAATGCTAACGCTGACAAATTGCAGATATGTGCTGATGAAAGCCATGCACACTTGCTCTTGCTGATCTTCTTGCTCAATATGGTACATGACAATGAAGATCAAAACCAGAGACAAAAACAGACAAATCACAGATTGTGGAGGTATGAAAAGGTATTGTACCTTTCAGCATCTTCTCTTTGTCAACACATCCATCTCTTGAGGTGTGTGAGATATCTTGAGATATCTATTTTCACCTCAGGTAAGCTGCCAAGCGTATGTGAAATGAACAGTGCAGTCGTGTCCATCTGGATAGCAAGGCACACAGTTTGGAAGGCATTTCTTTAAAAAAAAAATCCCACAAGCAGCAAACTTAAAGAAGTCCGTGGAATGATTACCTCATCTTTTTTGCAGTTTTATTCTGACTGTGTGCTAGAATTAAATCTGCTCAATGGATCAGATAGGTGTTCTGCAACTAAAACTGTAGCAAGTACCTGAACAGACCTTGTTTTAATTGTCAGGTTGTACCTTTTGCGATAAAGGCTAAGCATGAGCTCTGTTGTACAAGTCTTTCAGCAAACAACTGCTGGAGGCTCTGTGTGTGCCAGTAAGTAACACGTGACCAGTTTCTGCACCAGAGGGCAAGTGACGTGACATAGCTTGCATCCCCACAGCCGTTTTCCTTCCTAAAATAGGAAATAACTGTCTTGTCTATACTGCCTATGGAGATTCTGAATATGCCCCAAAGACTCTGCTGCCCGAGTCAAGGTCACTCTGCTCCACTGCTGCCTGCTCAAGGTCGGGGCTGGCACGTGGCTCCTCAGCCTAGGGTCAGTGATGTGTGGAAGAGAGGTACCCACCCTTCCCTGTGCCCATTTCTGCCCCCGTCCTGTTCAGCTGACTTGCCTTGAGCTCTCCCTCATCCCCATGGTCTTGTATGACCCACACTGAGCTCTTGGCTGGCCCTGGGTACTTGCACTCCTGTCCTGATTGTCCCCTGGCTGCCCATCCCCTGTGGAGCACTGGTGTGGCACACATGGTGAAATTACAGCCCTTATTTACACTTTCAACACCTGTGGTTTTCTTAGTTTTGCTTTGCAATTTGCTCACAAAAAAATACCTAACTAGAATTTATTTTCCATAATATCTCATAAAAGTAATGCCAGCAGGTAATTTTCTTAGCAGCACACTATTAAAATAAATATCAGATTTCTGTATAGATTTTATGTTTTTCCTGTTTGAAAGTAATCTAAAAAATGTCCTCAATTTATTCTGCATATGGAAATTAGGTTGAATACAAGACTGAACTTTCTCCTTTACTGACTATGTAAAATATAACCCACAATTTTCTTGTGAGCTTTCTAACTGATATAATTTCTATTGCTTTAAGATGTAGAAACTGAAGATAGAGAGGTTTCACATACAATTTTTATACATAAACATTTTTTACATATATTTTAATACATATAACTTTTTCATCTTTAACAAATAGTTTCTGTCACAAGGAAATAAATAGTTGTATCCAAGGTCATGTTGTATCCAGAAACGTTAAACTATATCCTTGAGGTTTTAATATTAAAAAAAAAATAATTCCTGGCATACTTCTACTGAAGACCCAAAAGGGTGTGTTAGTGTCTTTAAGCAATTTAAAATTTGATCAGCTAATTAGAAGAAAACATCATTTTTGGTAACATCTCTGCATGGGACAAGGGTCAGAGGACTAGCATGCAGTAGAAAGGACAGATGTGTTCTTGTTAGTAAAATGGCTAAAAGGAACAGTAAAGTTTTTAGTATGCCAAAGTGTAAAACTATACCTTTAAGAATAAAAAAATGTAACCATAATTGGAGGATGGAAGCTCTGCAAAAAATTTGCATTTCTGATAAATGATGACTTGAGCTCAACTCAAGCTCTGAGTGCAGTGTCATTACTTAGAAGAAGTCTGAAAGAGATATCAAGTTGTATGAAAGCCATCTTGACTTCCTTTGCTTTTTTTCTGTTTGTTTGTTTGTGATTTTGTTTGTTTGTTTGGTTTTGGCCCTGAACTAATTCTTTGGGAATGTGTTTTTATTTGTTACTGATTTCAGTTTAAAAAAAAGTCAGTAGCCCGAGGAAATTTCAAAAAAAAGAGCTAAGACAATGATTATAGAAGTGGGAAATGTATATTAAAATGAAAGAACCAAGGAATATAATTTACATATTTTATGAAAGAGAAGTTAAATGGCAATTTTATTAAACAATTGATTCAGACATGGTTCTTTAAAATGTACCTTCTTTGTTCTCTTTAAGGCTTTAAGTAAAGCTGTTGGCATAAGTTTATATTATTGCATGAGCAGTTTAAAAAATGCCAAGGAACATTCTTGAGCATGGGCATCTCAGCTGCCAATGCTATTTGTAAGCTGTCCCTAACAAGGTTTTGGTCCTGTCCATGTAGCACCTTCCTAAGTGATTCCCAGGCACAGCCCAGGCATCAGCCTGGAGCAGGGAATGTTTTGAAATCACACTTTGGAGGTTGCTCCAGGAAGAGCCTCCAGGCTGCTGTGAAGGGTGAGTCTTTAAAATGTGCTGCAGTGTTTGCTCCACTCTAGTTGGCCTTGATGCCAAGGAGTAGTGTCAAAGATTAATAAATTACTAATGTACAAGCTTGCATTGTGGAGGCCTTAGACCTGAAATGTCTCCAGATGAGCTCTCCATGTTCGATATTTCCTGGTTTTACCATATCATTATGCAGGCTGACATATCTAGAGACCAATTATAAACTGACATCAGATAGTAAATTGTTTAAGAACCGGAGTTAGTAACCAGAATTAGTCTTCATTTTGCATCCTAAATATTTTACATACTATCTCCAAAACCAAAGGTGAAACATTTCATGCTCAAGGTGTTTTAGAGACACAGACAATTTAGAATCTCAGAATATTTTTTATTTATATTGAATTTTACTTTTTATTATAAAAATACCTCTTCCAGCGGTCCAAAGGTTCATCACATTATTCTCTGGATCAGAGTGAAGAGCCAACAATCACAAAATAGAGATGTGGCCTTTCCTTTCTGGTCTTTGCAAAGATACAAAAACAAGCATATTTTACAAGTTTCTCAGACATTGAATACGATATGGAAAAATGAGACTGATCCAAGTCTGCTGTAATTTTTGATTGAGCACAGGAAATATGGCTGCTCCCCTACCATGAATCTGATAATGTTAGGATACCACTGTTAATATGGGTAAATGTAGTTAGACTAGAATTTTGCCTAAAGAGTCAAGTAAGATGAGTACTACATTCCTAGTGTGTCTATGAGGCGCATAGCTTTGCAAACTGCAACATTGTACCTCATGTCTTGATTTAATTAAATACTCACCCACCCTTAGGAGCACTGATCTCATTTAACTTCAGCATATTTTGCATGATACAGTGACAGAATTGCAGCCCCCTGGAAAAATATTAAAAAAAAATTAACTTTACGGTACATTTTTAAAAATAAAAAACTTTTGATTTATGGAAACAACGTTTTAGAATTATTGAACTGAGACCAACAGTTTTTAGATAGCAGCTCTTCTTTTCCCAAATAATGTGCTGGAATAGTTGTCTCTTGATTTGTTGCTGCTTAAAAGAAGAATGGTAAGATAACAGTTATTTAATGGTATGAAACCAAAATTTTCAGCTGCAATGCTTAAGTATGCCATGTTTAATTTGCAATATTGAAGTTGTTGTGTAAAAGCTGTGGAATGTTGTAAAAGCAAAGGAGTTCACTGATTTCTGAGCTGCCCTCTGCATGCCAAGCAGATTGTGGTGACACCATAGGGCATTGCTATGAAAAAAAAGGTGTTTCAAAGAATGATTATGACAGGCAATTTCAGAGGAAACAACATTTCTCTAGCATTAGACTGACGTGATATCATTCTTTATTCTGTTTGAACACAAAAAGTGATGGTATCTGTTCATTATTTTGCCAGACTTGATTTATCTGGGCTTTTATCTCTTAAGGGATTATAATGATGGCTAATACTAATATATAATAAATAATGTGTATTTACACTGCACAAGTGGATTTGATAATCAAAACACATGTTGATATTTCACCAACATTTACAAATACCATGCATTTGAAATTTGTGAGATTTAGGGAAAAAAAGAAAAAGTTCCACTACTTGCAGAAGTGTCAAAATTTGCTGTTTTCCTATCAGTTTGTGGTTGGCTTTAATAAACACTTAATAACAACTTGTATTTGGAATGAAAAGCTTTACATGAAATAAAACCCTTATTACTTCATTAAAATACTTGCATTTTTCTATTTATAGGTCGATAGTCACTTACCATTCTTTGATATTGTTATAGCGCACTTTTGACCAAAGATATTGTCTGTCTTTGAAATGTTTAAACAAGAAGCAAACACAAAGGCTGAAGATTGGCAAAACGAGTGCTGTAACACACATATTCAGAGTTTTGCTCTTAGTAGTGCAAAGAAATCAATTTCTCTCAATGAAAATAATAGTAGAATAGGTTCTGAAAAAGGTAACAGTGATGTCCCTCAGGGGGTACACCACAGCTCACCATCAGGAGAGCACAGAGGCCCTGCTCTCCCTCCCCAGCCTCCCCATCTCAAAGCCCCTGGAAAGGCAAACTCTGGGTTCAGCACCAAAAAAATTGCACTTCCTGACCCCCAGCTTTGCTCTTGGGACTTCTGGCAGGGGAGAAGGTGCCTGGGCTGTGGTCACAGCCACGTCCAAGTGGTGAAGCTTAGGGAAAGGCTCAGGCCCAGGCCACCACACTCCTCTTCTTCGGAAGCTGCCTGAGCAGGAGGGCAACTGAGGTACTGCCCAAGGAGCCAAAGGAAAGTACAAGAAGGTGCCCATCAAACCAGCGCTGAGCAGAATGGAGAGATTTAAATTTGCTTGCTTTGTTCCCACCGTTTTACCCATGAGCGTGTGAGTTACATCAATTCAGGCTCCTGAGGCCTCATTCTCATTTGTTAGGGCACTTCACATCACTCTGGTAATACAAAGAGACATTAAACCGGGAGTAATTTATATTTACATTATTTTTATGGCTCTGTTGCTATTAGAAGGGTGTAAAGTGGCATTAAGAGAAACCACTATCAGGCTGCTTAAGGCCTTTACTTCCAGAGCCTAAATGACTAAGGGCATGTAAGTGAGGACATCTGAAAAAGGCATCTGTGTGATAAGGTACATATTGGAAAGGCCAGGTAAAAGTACTAGTTTAAATCTACTAAACTCACTCATAAACTCCTGGGATGCAAGATCTGCTGGAGTAATGCCATTGAGTTATCTGGAAGCTGTTAACCTTTTTCACAAGGCTATATTGAATAAAATGTTGCTATCATCAGAAAGCTGTTTGCCAGTCTCCATGCTGTAAATAAATTTGAGATAAATATATTGCCTACTGAAAGTATATTCATTTTATCACAACACCACAGAAATTGCAGAAAAGTTGTCTAGGGTGTATAATAGGCACAAAATTGATGAACTTGGCAGCCTAACACTCTTCCGCTGACCTGGGATCTACAGATGGAATAATGTTGGAAATGCCTAACCTCCTTTTATGTGTATCTTCTGAATACTTGTACAAATCCAGTATATTTCTGAAAGCTATTTATATCTAAAAATAGTAACACATTGATAAAAGTGGCCTAACAGTGCACTTTGGTTTTCTACAAATAATATTGCAGGATTAAGGATGAATTTCTAGATCTCAACCAGTACTAAAATCTGAGAACTTTTGTCAGTTCTGTATTTTGTTGTCACAGAAAGTAAAGAGCAAAACTTTTTATGAACACCAACCACTTTTACCTGTGGTTTGTAATGTTTGGTGACATGAATAAACATTAATAAAATGGAATTAAGCAAAGAAAGTAAACGAAAATCCACTTGTACCTGCAGCTTGTTCATATCCTTTTATTCAGTATCTCTGCTATTTATTTTCCTTCAGTATGTTCTACACTTACTCAGGCCAAATTTTTCCATGCTTGCAGATGGTCTTTCTCCGCTCTGTTTTGGTCACTTTGCAATTTATTGTTCCTTTATGTTTGTCTTCTGCCCTTCCTGCTTCAACATCACCCGTGTAATTAAGAAAGAAAGAAATAGGGGGAAAATAAAAACAATTAAAAAAAAAAAACAAAAAAAAAAACCAAAAAAAACCCGAAAATGGTAAAAGTAGCAAGAGGTACACAAGAGCTCAGTGCTCATAGTTTGGTTGAATAAAAATCTCCAAGCCAACACACATAAAATCCCCTTCTGAAATTCTAAAAATAACTGGACTTTGATATAGCTACATGAGCAGTCCTCAAGTACTAATTAATCTCTTTCATCAAAAAGGCGTTGTCATCTTTTGACTATACTGGTGCATGGTTCATACCTATAATTTTTGTACCATAATTAAACCATGTGAAGAAATAACCCCCACAAGTCTGTTCAGTAGCTAAAACACACAGTTCAAGACAGACTTTCTACAGGGTAAAATGGTATAATTGAAAAATTCATTTATCAGTTGCTCACTCACATCTGATAGACACCAGCAACACACCCATGCACCAAGGAAACAGTAACTGAGAAAGAACTGACATTTTCAAAAGTGCTTCTAATGATGTTAGAACAGTTTTCAGTCATATGGAGGTTAACATATTTCTGCACTCAAAATGCTTCCACGAGCCATTCCTGTAACAAATGAGGACTGCTGGGAGGCCGTGAAACGAAGTCAGGCTCTGCTGGTGCTAGAACTGTGAAAGCTTGCCTCCTCACGGTTCTTTTCCAGAAGAGACAATCCGAATGGTTTCTGTGCAATTTGCAGCATGGATTTGCTGCAGCCTGGTGACTGCTGTCTGTGGGGCTATTGTTAGTGGCTCACCTGTGGGAGCCTGAGACAACTATTCTTTCCTCAGAAAGAAGATAACAATGCTGTGGTCCTAAATGCAATTTGGACTTTCTCAGGTTCTCTAATGCTGCTGAAAGGAGCAAACTCCATTAAGACTTTGACAGGGGACTAATCCTCTGAACCTTGACCCTCCAGCTGCCAGGATTATGCACCATAAGTAAAGACGCAGGGAGTGCTGCTGTACTTCAGGTGGGAACAACTTCATGATGAATTATTTAATTTTAAACTATTGCAGGAGGTGTTGTTCAGCTCCTGTAAACATCTGTCACTTTTCTACTCATTGGAAACTCTTGATGTAAGAAAACAGTTACAAAAAACTATCTCAGCTCGGCTGAGCAATTAATAAACTTGCTGTACTTTCTTTTGCTTTCAATCATTGTCCTCCAGGGGATTCTTGGACTATACCACTATTCTTAGATTAAAAATTTAGGACAATAAAGAACTGCAAGTAAAGTTTATTTGCCTCTTGGGAGCAAGTAGCCAGAGATTGTTGTGTCCATCAACTCTCTGCTCCCATCAGTAGACAGCTGAATGCTCCTAAAGTAGCAGAAATTGCATTAGCTTTGTTCATATCAATGTTTCTTGCAGCTTCACAGTCCAAGGCCAACAGCAAGTGCTCACTTGAGCATTCATCATCCCTAGTGGTTCTTACAGTGTATAATTTCAACTTCAGCACAAAGATCTTTCATTTGAGACTGCAGAAACTGGTAAATTCACAACACAGTGCCTGTTACTATTGGTTCAGGCTGATGAACATATGATTGTTTGCAGCCATTGCCTGATATTCATGTCAAATTCAAATCCTTCAGTCTCATCACTGCAAATAAAGTGTCTGAAATGAAGACCTACTGAAGTAAAGACTTGTCACACTTCAGTTTGGGAAAATTTGTAACGGGGATGTGAGAAATAGAAAAAAGTTCTTGGGAGCTGTAATTTAGCACAATGTGCAACTTGCATGTTTTAAGTAGATATGAAAGCATTTTCTGGAAAAGTATAGAAATAAGTGCTTGCTTCATATTTTTCCGGGAAACATTTTTTGGAAAACATAACCCTATTTTTACCTGGAATTTCATATTTTGTTCTATAAATTTACTTATCTACAAATGAACGTAAATATTTTAACTTACAGTTTAATTAGTTCAGAAAAAGTGAAAAAAAAATAAACTTACATGCTCAGCAGTTGTGGTGGTTTATTATGAGTAGAAACCACTTTTTTTCACGACCCCTCCCCAATCCCAATGTGTTCATCTTATGCCATTTTAGTGAAGTGAATGGAGTAGTGCAGCAATCTGGCAAAGACCAGAGCCACATAAGGTGGACAACATGTTTAAGAATAGGGAAAGGATTTCAACTTTTTGGCAGTTTTGAGAGAAGGCATTTTGCAGTGCCTGGTGAAATTATGTACCAAGGCTGTAGTACAGGTGACAGGAAAGTAGATCGTGAGCTTCCTTGATAAGTTGAATAAATAAGGAAAAAAAATCAGTAGAGGATGAATTGAAGCTTTTTTTTCATTTTAGAAATTAAAAATTTGTGGGATTTTTTAAAATAATTTTTAATACAACTAAGAACCAACTATTTCATTTCATTTCATGTTTGTAATATTTAATATTCTTCAACCAGCTTGTAAAATTTGATGTTAGACATAGACCACAATTTAAACATTCCCAAAAGGAAAGTGGAAAGCTATCAATCAAAAGAGAAAAATAAATGCTAAAAAATTACCAGAGTTTAATTCTTTCCTCACTCCTTATTTTGGATAAGGTGAACATAAACTTGCAGATGGTTTCACGCCTTAAAACTTTCCATTCTCACTGAATCTTTAACTGATGTAAAAATATGTGCCCATCTCGTGTCATTATAGTTTACAATGGTACTTTGCCCACTAACTTAAGCCAAATAGACCCTTTTGCCAGTATCAGATTTCTGTACAATCATTTCTTTGAAGTGTGGTTCTTTGGCTTTGTTGTAGGTACCCAAAATCTGGCACCAGAATAGTCATTGGAACAAAGAGACTTTTGCTATCTCTAAGAAAATTCCTTTCGATTTGGCTGGGGTATAAACCTCTGAAAATCAGAATTAACATGTGCTCAGTAGAGCATCATCAGGGGCTGATAGGATCTTTTTGAGCATTGTATCCTCACTAAAGCTGCTCCAGTACCAAAGGCTTTGGTACAGGCCAGATTCACAGAAAATGAAAATGATGCCAAACTCCACTACGTTTCCTATGTCTGTGCACAGCTAAATATTCAGAAAGGGCATTCTGTCCCTCTAGCTGTTGTCCAGACATCCTCTTGGTTAAGAAAATGGCCTTGTGCTAGTCTTATAATTACAATTAAGGAATTGGGAAGATCCAGCCTAGTGCTGCCTCGTTTCACTGATAAAGTAAAAATGTGATGAAGTTATCCATGAAAAAGGCAGGAAAAGGAGCAGGGTTCTGTCATGTCAAGATTTCTCCAAGCAATTCCACTGCCTTTCTGCATAAAAATTTTGGATCTCTGACCTTGCCTGTGTTGACTCTAATTGTGAATGTGACTCACTTCCCAATAATGTCATGGTTTTGCAAAGCAGGGCAAGCAAAGACTGTATCACTGTACTTAATTCTGATAATTTTTACACCATCTCTATTAGAATCTTATGCTTTTTTTATTTAAATAATTTGTAAAATAGGATTTCTTTATCTGCAATTTCTTTGAAGGTGGTAACATATATCCACTTACAACAAGAATACAAATTTTAGCCTGGCAGTGATAATCAGCTACAGTATGTTAAATTCAGTGAGGAATATCAATTTTATATCCTTCTCTGTTAAGAACAATGGAATTTAGTGACTTAGTATTTAGTTTGCTATTCCTTAAAAGGAGAATAATGGTATTAAAACAAACAAATCTAAACAGACCAAAAACCACATTAGAGATAGACTTTTTAGCATTTAATTTCCTATAAACAGCAACTATATAGTTCTGTTTAAAGTGACACCTAGTTCTCCAGGCACATTTCTCTGGATACATTTCAGCTGCGGAATTCTGAAGTGTTCCTCCGTCACAGACTTTCCAGTTTTATGAACGCTGACATTTAAGACAAGCTCCTTGCTCTGGATAATTAGGCCTCCTTTGCGGGAATTCAAACACCTGGCTCACTTCTCTCTCTGGACCATGATTTGCCCTTCTGTCCTTTGCAAATTTATTCTCCTTGTTGTAACATTTAAAGTACCTTAAATTTGTATTCGTGGGGATGGATCCTCATGTGGTGAAACGAAGCCTCACTTGATGGATTGCTGGGAGCTACTTCAGTATCCAGCAGAATTAATCTGGTTGAAAATGTTCTTTTTCCATTCTCTTGCTTAACTCACATCTGCAGAGAAATTCAGAATGTGTTTCATATGCTGGCTGCTCATCTGAAGACAAATCCCTGTTTTGAAATTTCTACTAATTCACTTACAGTGTATTCCTCCTTTAAAGCCTGCTGAAGTATGAGAGCATTGATGGTGGCAGTAGTGCTGCAGAGAGATACTGTGGGTCCAAGCAAGTTATCTTGTCACTGTCTGGGACCAGGTTCAAAAGTACCAAATATCTGTTTGTGAGGAGGGAAAATTCAGTCAGAAGATGAAAAGACAGGGGTGCTTTGGAAGACAGGAGGAGGCTCTGCTGGCAGTGCTTAAGATGAATAGTATAATATGCTCTAATGAATGTCAAAAAGAAAAGTTACACTTGATTCATGCTCAGTATAAAATATTCCAGTGAAATAATTATTTTAACCAAAGACGTGTCAAGAACCATGTTATTTCTCTGACAGTGACTGCAATAGAAAATCTCTGGGAAAAAGGCCAAAAATAGGTGAATGCTTGTTCTTTATATTAGGTTATTTGACCATTTACCCTGGGGATTTGTGAGTTAGTATTGTATCTGGAGTGCAGCAATATTTCCTACATTTCTTATTGTAGTAATCTTTGTACTACATTATTTCCAGGTTGCATCTTTTCAACACTTATTGGCTTATTTTAACATTTATTTTGCAAGGAAATACTACTGAACTGCTCCTGGGATTTATCTTTTTTAAAACTTTTTCTGTTCAAGTTAGAAACTACATTTAGCTTAGGGCATAGTCTTGTTTGGTTTTTTGTTCCTGTATTTTTTTTCTGTTTTTTTCTTAATTTCCTCTATATGACCCCTGTAAACAACAGTCAGGCTATCAGGAGATTTTTTTCTGTTTCTTCAAATAACTAACTGAGACATAGCTTTTACATGACTATGAACAAGTTTCAATTTATTATGGCAACATGTCCTTCTTAAAAGTATTTAAAATTTCTATTTAAGAAAATACCTTGAAAAATTAAGCAAGCTCCTGCTCTCTGTGCAGGTGTCCTTGTAGTTTCTGTAAACATAAAAAACCACTGTCTGCTGTGTTTACTATGAGCATATAGTAAATGTCTAGTTTTGTGGGGTTTTTTTCTCTTTTCTTCATTTGAAGCTGGTGTTTGAATCAAAATCCACTTAAGACGGCAAATACCATTATCACACTGTGCGACAATACACCTTAGTACTATAATTGAGATTAACTTTCAATCACTACAATTTGTGAATCAGCAATTTTGAGAGGCTTCACCAGTTTTTCCATGTGGAAGCAATCTACCCCCTGCTCACAAAATGATGCTTTTCTTTGGGAAAATGGATGACAGTGGAGTGGTTCTTTAGAAAACTATTGAGACAGAACAGATGAAGCCAAATATAAATGAATGAATTTATACCTGAGATAAATGTTATCCTTATTCTTGAGGCTTCATAACCAACGTATTTCTTTTGATTTCAGATTACGAGGCAAAATATGTATCTAAAACTACTTTATACTTAGACAAAAGAACATTTTTATAAAGTAAGAATTCTTGATAATGTAGGATCAAAAAATGAGGTGTAAAATCCTATGTCTTCTTTTGGCCTAGTTGCATTTTAGCAGGTTAATAGAACTGTCTAAGGATTTTAGTACTGATTTCAAAGCAAGTAAAGCTACAATCGAATGTGAAGGCACAGATTAAAAATGAGGAAAAGATAGACAGATACATAATCTACTTTTTTACATAAAATCAGATTTAGGTGAAGTTCCAGACCTAAAACTGATTCAGTCTTTTTAGTGCTGAGTTAGTGGTTAAATCTGCACCTGAAAAGAGATGTTTGCCCCTCTGAATCCTGCAAGAGGTCTCACCTAGTCAGAATAGACATCACATGTATGTAAAAGTTTAGTCTCTCTAGAAGACATAGTGTCCAAACTCAATTTTTTTCTTTCTAGGCAGTGGTCTAATCACCAATTTATATTTTGTTTCCTGTCCTCATGGGAGAGAGGAAGGGGATGCTTTCTGTTCTCACCTGCTAAGTCTTTGGTTAGCCGAAGAACAGGAAAGATTTATTAGATCAAAAGTTACAAAGCTCTTTTATGGTGGTGAGGAGTGAAGATCTAGACTTAAATTTATTCTGTTATTTTACAGTGTCTTCCATATCTTGAGCATATTCTAAATATTGCCAATATGAAAGGAGCTGGAAATGCTACCACTTCCTCCTCCCATGTAATGCTGGAAAAAGGAGTAAATGCACATTTTTGATGCAAATTTCTTATAAACTTTTATTGCAGCAATTGAATTATGGACCTAAATCGGAGACCAGCTTCTCCTTACAACTTGAAATTAGATACTTGTAGCTCAGATGTGGATGAAGAGGAGTAGCAATGGTAACATAAAACTTCAGTTTTATTTTCCCTTTTGTTTGTCTCTAGAGTAAATAAAAAAAAAAATTCCTAATACCTGTTCAAATTTCAAGAGAAAACCATAAAAATTCCAAATAAATTGGCTTACATAAATTTGCCTAAAGAATCACCTGTGAAATAATCTGAATCAATTGAATCTCAAACTACTTTTTAAAAATTAGAAAATTATTAACTCTTGTAATAGTACTTAAAGAGAATGTAGACAGCCAAGAAAGATTATCCTGACACACAAAGTTATGAAACATAATTTGATGTGTGTAAACAAAATAAGGAGTGGCCAAATTATAATTAATGTTAGACAGAATGGCTTGAAGTTTTCCTATAGGATGAGGTATTTTATGATTCATAAAAGAAAATGTGTTAATCCAGTATTTGATTTTTACATTCAACTTAATAGTACGGGATGTGAAAATTCATAAGTTTACACATATATACGTAGGGAATTGATTATGTGGATTAGGTACTTGACAGATATCATCATGCAGCTCTTGGGGGGCATGTACAGAATCCTATCAAATAGGGTTCACAAACATCAGAGCTTGTTTGTTTTGTGATATTTTTGTCAGTGATCCAGATGATGCTACACAATCCTGCTGGTGATGGTCAGAGATAATAAAGAACCAAGGGATAAGAGAAAGTATAAAGCCAGGGAAATCTGAGTCACTTGGAGAGAAGACCAAATGTAAGGAAACATCCATAATTTAGCCAAATGCACCTCGCTCAGTTAATCTAGGAGGACGGGAGAGTCTGTTTAGGGAGCTCCTATAGTTCTCTGATGGATATGTGGGTAATCTTGGATAATTGCCTCAGTGTGAGCTCCCAACAATTCTTAATAGTCCACAGCTGACCACATGAAAGGCATTGCTGCATGAGACAATGGCTCACAATTCTTTAGTATCTAGAGAGTGGAAACATGCATTTTTCTAGGAGCTATTATTTGATTCACCTTTGAGAAGAAACTGTTTTCCCTGTTTGTAGTTGTTGACATGCTCATATGTGTGTTCTAAACCCTTCTAACTTTAAGTGGGGAATGTGAGGTAGTTTTATTATGAAGTTTGACTACAATTAGCTTCTCAGAATGTGTAAATAAAGGACAGTTAAAAAAACTTTGTCTCCTGCAGTTCTCTAAATGGTTACAGTTATAGTGATGTTGTTTTAAACAGACAATCATAATAGACAGAGTAAAGGCACAGATTCTACAGTATTTTGCCAAGGACTTTATGGCAGAAGGGAATCTTTTGTATTTTCAAGTTCAAGTTCCTGAATAATACAGGCAGCCATGATATGCAAATTATTTCAGACACCTTACTCAAAAAAAATGCTATGAAATTCCTGTATTTGCAAAAAAAGACCAAACATCACAAAATTAACAAATACTCCTTCATGGTAAGATTTGTTTAGCTGTGATCCAGGCTTTATCTGAATAACTACTAACTTTTAAACTGTCCCTTCTAGTTCATAAATCCTTGGTTTATGCAATTTAATGGCATGTAGTCTTGCCAAAGCTTGTATTTATTGTCTGTTTTGAAAAATTTGTCATGACGAATGCTAGCTTTTTCTGAGACGCCAAGTGTCCCTTCCTTCATTGTCTATTCTCCTGACTGCAGAGATGATAGTTTTCAATACAGAATAAAGCTTTAGTAATTCTATGTTGATTAAGTAAACGCTGGTTTTTGACATACTCCTACTGAGAGAGACCTTGTACTAGAGAGGTCTTATGAATTCAAAGTGTTACTTTTGGAATAAAATGGGTATCAGGGTATCAGACATAAATAATTAACTCTGTTAAGTAGGGAAAATAACTGTATGATGCCCTTGGTTCTTTTCAGTCTTTAAATAGTGGTAAAGATGCAGAACATGCAAGGCATTCAAATCTTGAGTGACTTCTTAAAATCCCCTTCCTTAGCTATTGTGCTCATCATCTACTGAAATTTAGTGTACTTAATATATTGAAAATGCTGGTTGCTTATTATTCCTACCTTTTTTTATTTTTTTTAACTCATGTTTTCTACGTAATTTCTTTCATGCGATTTTAAAAACCTTCCTGTGCATGTAGGAGTATCAGCATCAGGGTGTTTCACCTCTGTTTGGCCAGACAAAAGCACCTGTACTTACACAGAGTCAACTGGTGTCAACAAGCTCCAGTTAGTTGGAAATCAGGGATTAATTTGACTGGTGTTCAAAAGAGCGTCAACACATGAAAGTAATTTCTGGACTTGTGATCCTCTAATTTTTGTGCCCATCTAATTATAATCTGTGGGTTATCTTGTTAACATCCTTCTTTCCCTGGCTTTACTGTTTGTTCTGAGTGACTTTTTTCATCGCGACACTCTTTAAACATCCCTCTGTAATGAGCCTGTACATCCAGCTGCAATCAATCTTCGGTTAGATATTCACAGAATGAGGAACCTTGATGCTATAGGCTGACAAATAAATCCCTTTTCCCACTGAAAGCAGAACACTTGAAGGAAAAAAACTCCGAAACAGTAATGGTACGAACACTAATTCCTACCGATTTCTAAGATGTCTAATTCCCTTTAATTTGTTTGGCTCAAATGATTACTTCCCCATGTGTCTTAAAGGGACTGTTCTATCAGGTAGTATTGACTGGAGTGGCTGTGCGTCTAACTAGGTTATTTACAGAAAGTTCTCTTTAACGTGATTATTGTTAAGAGGCAAATTTAGATTAGGATTTGTGTGTGTGTTGTCAGTATCTTAGGTATCTGTCTTGGAAGCTGAGCATGGTCCATGAGGTTTTCCAGACAGATCAGCTTGCTAAGATATCCCTCTAGACTGGAAGAAAAGATGTCTACTTACTGCTTTAAGCTTTGAAGTGGTTTAGCATAATCAACACACTTTTAGCAGCAATAATTTGTAGGTGCTGTATTTTATTCTAGATGTAGACTAAATCCTGGTCTATCTATCTGTCATACTGTTCATACTTACGGTGAGAAGTGGGGGAGAAGAAACATGACTTTTCTGTGGATAATGAACATGATTTGAAAAAGTTCCTAGCAAATTAAATTATGAAAGACAAGCAGGTTTTCCAACACATGTGAGTGCTTACATTCTGAAAGGAAAAGCCTTGGCAGAACAGAGTGAGATTTTAGCTGACTGTATTTAAAATGTATCCTTGACCTAGTCCATGAGTTGATAACATGATTCCATGATTTATGTAAGTATTCTTGCAATGAAGAGAAATTGGAAAAACGTGGAAAGAGGCCGACGTGGGACTTGAAAGATAGACCTGTTCTTCTTTCTTCTTATTCTTCAAACAATAGTTCAGCTTCTGCATTCTGCAGATCAGAACAGTTAGATATCAGAGAAAAAAGTAAAGTTTATAGGGGTAATATTCAAATCGTAATATATATCAAATTATTGCATAGCTGTTTTAATGAAGGATGAGCAATCTGAGAATGAGTTGGTTACATTCACATATAATCTGAAATAGGTTACTGTAGGAATTGTTGTATGCTGTCCATCAGCTCCATTTCAATGCACGTTGTAGTTGTTGTACTGTGTATTTCACTTTTGATAAGTCTTTTGCTTGTGAGGAAAACATAATTTTATGACTCCAAAGCAGGATCTTCCTTATCCTCTCACTTGCTGTAATTACATCCCCTTCCTAGTCCTAGGTGGCAGATTGCTTAGGTGGGAGCCAGCCTGGCACAGGTGGCAGCTTGGACTTTTATCAAAAAGGGAAGAAGAACCATTGTCTGCTCATATCTGATTCATTAAGTGACATTTTTTTGACAAAGCTGGTAAATTCATGCCCATTTGTGTGGATCTTTGCCAAAACAAGCTTACACTTTTGTAAAGTTGGCAAATTCTCTTTTCTCTAAACGTGTTCGACATTCTTCAAACTGTCATACTGCTGACTGGTGGTAAGAGAGTATGCAGTTGTGCTGAGGTACTAAATATGTGCATACAAAACCATTTTCACCACAAACTTTGCCCCATCCGATGTTCAGAAAGTATTTTTATTGATAGATGACATATATTTGTTATAAACATTTTCTATGAGAATTTTTAACATGATCTTAGTTTAAAAAGAATTTTTTAAAAATTGTTGATAGAATGTCTTGCATCTCCGTGTAGAAATTTTAGTGCAGAATTCCATGGTATTCAGAAAACTATATTCCAGACCATAAAGCAGACTAAGTTTTCTTTATGTGTCCTTAGAATAAAGATGAGATCAATCTCCATGTGGTCCTCAGGCCTGACTTCTACTCTTTTCAAAAGCAGAGCTATGTGAGATAAGCTCGATAAGCAAAGGCCTGTTTCATGTTGAGTGTGACAAGGCACTGGTAGTTTTCTCAAAAATGAAGGTGTTTTGGAACTTTTAATTACTGAGTAATCAGTAGATTCAAAGAAAGACTGTCTGGAAAAAGAAGCACATTTTTGACAAAACTGCCCAATAGATTCTCTTGTAAAAGTCTGCCTCAGGATTTTTGAAAGGTAACTTAGCAAAGATGCTGGAAAGAACGAAGTTGAAAACACTGAAAAAATTTAAGGGAAGAAAAAAGTAGATTGAGGATATGACCATCCAATAAAACAGTGTTGGGATCTTTGTGGACATGAATGAAGGATATAGAAGTCATCTGAGAAGACAGGCATATCTTCCATCTATGAGCCTTTCCAGAGTTCCAGTTCAGAGCTCCACTGCTATGAGGACAGAGGCCACAAAACTAAACCATAGCTTAGACACAATATAGTATAAAGAAATGCTGAAAAAATCAGAAAAAAGAACAAGACATTGGCTGTACTGAGGTAAGTTTTTGCTGTCTAAGGAGGGAAGGTAAAACAATTTTCTTTAACTGCATTTGCAGCTCAGCAATGATACCAAGAAAAAAAAATGTGGGATGCCTCCACTGACAGTCAAGCTTTTCCTTACACCAAAATATGAACCTGGAACTCATAAACCAGCAGAAAACATCTCAGAAAGGAATAGTTTATATTTTTGGTTGGTGCACCAATCTAAGCAATGGGAAGGAGGAATTAAAACATTGAGGTACTAACAGTGGAAGGAGAAGCACTGATCAGCAAGAAAATAAAGTAGCCAATTTGTTTTATGTTGGATGATTAAAATCCCTCACAATCTCTTAAGGCAGCTGATTATTATAATAATGCAAGACCACAAGCTTATGTTTTTAAATTATATTGCATCTGCTTTTTATTGGACACACAAGAATAACGTTCACTTTGAAGCCATCTCTGAAGGTGAAGGTTTTATTACTTTTATGTTTCAAAATGTGTATTGTTATGGAAACATCATATTAATAATCAAATGGGTAATTTTACTTCCTCTCCTCCCTTCTGATCAAGGACCCATAAACCCATGCCTATTTGAAGTTGCTGTAGTTTTTAATATCTATCATAATCTTATTTCACTGACTCAGGCAAGTGTGTATATTTTTCATCTGTCAGTTTGCTACCATAAGTCAGTGCTATAATGACATCGAGATGTTAAAAAATCATTTGGCTTTCATGTTCTACAATTTAAAGCTGTAGATGAATAGAGTAAATCATGTATATCTCCTTTAAAATATTAATCTGTTCTTTAGGTCCAAACCAAACTTTTATCCTAACAGAGGTGCATGAGCACCTAATAGTTTTCCGTGCGTTAGCAAATTTAGACTTGCATTTTTTAACATCTATCCGCTAAATGCATATTTTTCTCACTTTGCAATGTGTGTTTCTGTCTGCCTAAAATAGGGGGAAAAAAAGGAGGAAAAGAAAGCCATAATTAGAGATCAGTGATCATCATGCATCCTTAACTTATGTTGCTGCATCTTTTTCCTTCTTTTGATAAGTGGTGAGCCTTTACACAAAAAACCTTTATCATGGGCCCACTTTTTCCTAGTTATGGCAGAGCTTTAATTTCCTCCACATAAGTACTTCATTCTTGCCTTTTAATTTACAAATACCCTCTTCTGTTGTTTGGGCATACTGCATTTTTTCCCCCATTATTTTCAAATAGTCTCAGAAAGACTCTGTGGCCTATACACTTGGAGGAACCTATTTCATGCTTTGAAGAAGCATCTGTTGTGTATAATTTGTTTACTGAGTATGGCAAGTGGGGTGGTTACCTGATTCTAGAAGATAAAATCCACCTGAGAAACATTTCAGTATTGGGGGGATTTTCTGTATTTTGGATTGGAACAACAATCCATTATTGTTGATATTCTTTCCCAGATGTAGTAAAAATTCGTAAAAATTTGAGGTGTGTGTGTAGTGTATCAACTGCTTGGTAACCATGACAATGATTTGGTTCACAACAGAAATCACAAATACTGAAATTAGCTAAACAGTTCTTAAATTGGCAATTAAATAGCTAATGAGTGAGTGTAAATGAGTCAGGTATTCAATCTTCTCTCCTAAGCTCTCTTCATCTTTTTTGTGTTGCATTTGCACACTGGATCAATCTGATGCTTCTGAAAAGGGGAGCAATATGGTAGAAAGGAAGAAATTGGAAGTGGAGCAAAAGAGGGAAATCTTGTTTTGTGACTCATCTTCTTTAACAATGAAAGCATCAGAGTCAAGAATGATCTGCTAAAACAATTTGTTGTGCATGTGAAGTCAATGACAGGTTCTGCACAGGGTAATTTATAACACTGTTCCATGTAAATTCCATGTGTTAATAATTTAATAGCAGGATTTTCAGCAAAAACTTTTAATTACCTTTTCCATTCCATTGGGACATCATTAAAATAGGCATTTTGCAGTGCTGAAGACTAAAACCAAGTTCTAAAAAGCTCATCCTCTGTCACAGTAGAAATGGACAGAATCTAACCCCTTCAAATTGACAAGGACTGAAAGTCAAGGCTACTTATGACCAGAAGGTGTCAGAACAGTAGATAAAAGTATCCACTTCCTAAGTGCTACTGAATTATTTCTATTTGGTGTCACAAAGATACTGGATTTTAGCTTGGATTTCAGAGGATAAAAGGACCCTGAGTTCTTTTTGTGTCCTTTAACAGCACATCATGAGGAACTGATGAAATTCACTGTGCAGCAGCATGTAATGTAACTCCCCTGTACATAGAGATGGTTCTACATTTGTCAGTTTGTTTGGCTTCCCTGAAGCCAAAGTTCCCTTTAAAACATGCTATAACTTTGCAGCAATCCAGTGAGCTGATATTTAAAAGAGCCTTTAGCAGCACATGACAAAGCAGTAATGAAATATGGGTTTTTATCAGAATCATCGAGGCTCATAATTTTCTTAGAAGTTTATCCTCCCCTGCATCCCTTCTCCAATCTTAAGAGGTTTTCTTTCAGGCACCTGAAGTTTCTTGGAGATGTTAGAAGTCACTGTAATGTCATTTTTGTGTGGTTATATGAAACTGCTTGTACCAGAGTCAGTATTCTGTTTCTTCACCAAGAATCTAGAACATAAACAGTTCCCTTTCTGACAGGCAAACCAATACTCTCCATTTCTTAAAACTGTAGTCTTTCCTTCCTGCCTTCCTTATTTATCCTCACACTCCTTCTGTTACATAGTGCTTTTTATGTCTTTGCATTTTTCATCTTTCTTTTTTTTTTTTTCTTTCCCCAAATGGCTTGTTATAAAACATATGCAGTCAGTGATTTATGGTCTAATGTGAGGAATTATCTTATTGAACTCTTCCACCCTGACCTTCAACTCTGACTCCTTGAAGGTGTCCTCACCAAGTATTCTCTTACCCACAAGAAGTGACAGTTCTGTTAAATCTTTGAGAATAGTTCCTCTGCACGTAGCATGCATTTCAATCTGTAAGATTGTTACTCAGTTACTTTAGGTTATGACCAATAAATTGCAAACAAAATAAGCCCCAAGGAATCTGCATAATATAAAATCAGGGATCAGCCAGATTTTCCAAGGGTGAAAATGCAATTCCACAAAATGCTGGTGTTGTTGAATGTGAAGCTTTGGCAACACAATACATGTAGACAAACTTTATGTATTTTAAGCTCTTTGTGAAGTTTACCACTGCTCCATGTGCAGCGAAGTGCACCCTCAAGTAAGGGCACTGAGCCTATATTTAATTCCTATTTTTTTTTAAGTGTTTTTGTGGTGTGTTTTGATGGGTTTCCTTTTTCATGTGGATCTTCAAGCTGCTCCTCAGTTACAGTACAAATGCTAATAACACATGGATTTCACTTAGAAGTTTTAAAGGGAAAAATGTGTAAACATTGCTGAATATTTTGAGATAGACCACATGGGAAAACCTTGGCATGTTATACAGAAAGATAGCTAAGGTGAAGGGATAAACATTGGTTCTATTATACTCTCTTAGAAATTAAAAAAAAAAAAAAAGAAATGAAGAGGGATTTTTTTTTTTTAAGAGGTTGCCATTGATCTTTTGAAATATGTGGTATTTGAAGATCAAATGCCACATCTGCTTTTGGATGCAAGATTACTTGAAAAATCTACAAAGCACGTTCTGGTCATCATTACATTTATCCTTGACTTTTGCACTGTTAAGATGTTAAAAAGAGATTAATTCCTGTATTGCATGCAGTGTTCAAAGATACATATTTTCAAGAAATATCAATATAAAAAAATTGTATGTTGTCTGTTATGTGGGTTCAGATTAATTCTCTCCTTTCACTGCCTTGTGAAAAGCCTAGTCACTGTGAAAGGAGACACAGAATTTCTGGAAATAAGGAGCAGAGTCTGTGTCACTCCTTTGCCAGGTGGTAGAGCAGCTTGCTGCAGCAGTTAAAAGTCAGAGCCATATGGCTCTGATCCACTGCAACGCTACAATGGAATGGAAAGTCTGGAAAACAGAAAAAGATGAATGAAAGAGTGAAGAAATAGTCAGTTACTTTGACGAATGTGACAAGGGCTGCTCTGAAAAACAAAATAGTCTCAATCTGTAGCGTTTGATAAGTATCGACTTTGAAAAGAATAAACATACGATCTCTTCCAGCTCCACATTTGGGCACATGAACCCCTATGCCTGTGTGACTTCTCATCAAGATGGATATATAAGCTTAGAGGTTTACATGGCCAGTCTTGGAGAACAGGGAATAACCCAGCATGGAGAGCATGGAGGCTGTGGTTGGAGTCTGTGCTTGGCAGATCTAATCATGGATAAGAGAAATAATGGACGAGCTAATCAACTTGTACATGCTGGATGGATTGGAGGGCAAGCAGAAGAATTATGCTGACCACACCAAATAAAGGTCTAGCCCAAATTCAGCAGATATATTTAAATTTTGTAGATAGATATAGTTTAGTATTGATATCTTCTTCTCCAACTCCCCAAAAAATTTACAGTTAATAATTAACAGAAGAATATCTCTGTGCTATCTCGCACCATTAGAACAGTTTTATGAAAGTTTTGGCAAATAGCTTAAGATTATTTTGCTTCCTGGATTTATTTTATAAAGGAGATAATCTCCTAGACAAAATGGCTAGAATATTATATTTAAGGCTAAAATATTATAGAAAGAAAACTCGAAAAATTGTCAAACATGCAGCCTGGTGAGATGGGAAATTTGTCCCTGATTTGAGATGAACAGAACTGGATGTCCTGGATCCCCAAGGAAGACCAAAGAGCTTTTAAAATCAGGAAGTCAGCTGTTCCTATAAAAATAAGTAAGATTTCAAATTTAAAATTGGCCAGATTAGAGTAAAATGGGCTCATATACTCCTCTCCTTTGACCCACTGTGTCTTCTTTTGGGTCCTGGTGATGCCTAAAGAAGCTACCTGGAACAGAGTGTTAAAGGAATAAAGTAGGTATTTATTTAAAGGCCTCCAAAGGATACACCTTGGGCAGTACAAGAGCCTGGCTGTGGCTACATTCAAGATGGATGTAAGAGGGACGACCGGTCATGAGTCTTCACTTTTATAAGTTTTGGTCCATTTACATATTGGGGTAATTGTCCAGTTACAGGTTCAGGTTATGAAGTCCCATTCTCCCAGTTTGCTCCCCTCAGTTTGCTGTTTGCACTTTTGGGGCCTGAAGCTCTAAGGGTGTCCTTGGTTCTCAGGCTGGAAAAGGATTGTTTTGTCTGACTGAACTGTGAAGAAAACTTGCTAACACTTTATACGTTGTCCTCTGACTCTCAAGTTCTCCACATCACAACCTCCTCAAAGCCCCCTAAAAATCCTATAAGTGACTTAGCATATTTGCTATCAAATTGTTTTTCTTCTGAACTCACATACATTATGCAGCATTGACTGTGGAAGGTTTTGCTATTGCAGAGGTATTGAAAGCAAAAGGCTCATGGCTATGTTTGGAGCAACAGGCAAGTCTTTTAAGTGAAACTATTCAGAGCTGTTGCCGCAAAAATTAACAGGAAGAGGGATTTTTGATCTTAGAGAAATATATTTTTCAAAGACCTGGCAACAATATCAAACATTCACAGTTCCTAGATAACAAAAGTATTGGTCTCTATTGGATATTATCATAGTTCCACAGTCATACCAAGTTTGGAATTTTACATCAATGAAGTTCCCCAGCTCCTGAAGAATTCTCCTTCTTCACAAGCAAAAAAACCCCAAACAACAAAAAGCAATGTTAAGGAGTGTATAGAATGAAATAGTTAACAGGTAAAAAAAGACCAGCATTCCCATATGTTGTATTCCTATGTGGTAGATTTTTAAAGTTTTAATCTAGAATTTTGAATAAATAATTTTTAAAAATTAGTTAAGAATTACACCAATTGTGATTTTTACAAGATATTAATCTTGCCAGTATTCTTTCATTGATGTATCATTCATTTGACAATTTTAACTACAGTTGTGTTTTATGCTTTTGTTCAAAGCATATACTGGATTAAGTAGGCTAATTTTAATTAAAGAAAATTTAAATCAAACCTCTTCTATCCAATTGTAAAAATTCTGATTCGACAGGTTCCTCACTTTCAATTTTCTATTTGCATGATATGATTGCAAGAAAAAAGTAGGGTTTTCTGTCACAAAAACACCACAACCAATTTTTTTTCAATAATCCATCATGTAGCTACTGGGCCAACGTGAGAAAATTTGGATTTTTTTAGGTAAAAAGGTATTGGAAAGGAATGCAATAACCTGTCAATTATATAATCATTACATTGACCCTGTTGAAAATCTCAGATGGAGGAGTAATTTTTGCTCAAATAAGAACTTAATTAAAATTCAAAGGCCTGCATTTTAGAGAAAAAAAATAGCCACTAGAAAGTGTTTTGTGAAACAAGTTATTCAAAATCCAAAAGCTGGGGAATATCTTAGCCTCTGACTTTGCTAGTGCTCATCTCTAGGGACTGATCATTGAGCAAAAAGGTTGCAATAAACACTCCAGTTCTATCAACTCAGGTACTCTATTAAAATTATACATGGTGCCCAAACAGATTTTTTTTTTTTTATGAATAGTTCTTTTTATCAAAAATCATTTTTAGGCTGCTTGCATGTCTGGAATTAACATGTAGTAATGTAAATTTTACATTTATATTTTCTATTAAGTGTACCCAAAACTTTCCCAGTTTTGTCTGTGTTACAAGAGCCGAGCTTGTGAGTCTCTGTACAAAGATCAAATGAGAAAGTGTGCCTTGAAATGGCCTTAATGTGCTTTGCCTTAGCCACATTTATCTTGATATTGCGATTATTATGCAATGCTTAATCCTTTCAGTGCAGTGCAACAATTCAGTAGCCAAATGAAAGGGAAGTGGGATGTGTTATCCCGTTGCTATTGTTAGAGAGGTAACATTCGCCTCAACTGTTACACAGATGATTATTGTTGAAATAAATGACCTGTGTCTAATGTTTTACTATTCAACATAGCATAAACTGATGGAATGTGAAGGGCACCACAATGAAATTAGTGTGTTATCCAAAATATAATTCAAGAGTAAGTTCATCCGCTTAATATTGCATTGAAAACATTTTATGGAACATAAGAGAAGGAATATTTGCCTCACACTTGGATTTATACAAGTCCTTTCTCTTTCTCCTGAGGTCAGCTGCCTGACTAAATAAATGTACTTTTATAAAGCAAGGTGGCAGCAAGAAACTTCTGACAGAAAAAAAATGGTCTAGTATGCTCATTTTTCATGAGAGCAGCAAAAAGATGAGATGCAAACCATGACCACACTCTGCCTTGGTTCCTTCTTTCTGCACATTGTTTGTACCCATCCTCAACCATAGCACTCGTTAGTCTCAGTTAGAATCAAAATTACCAGATTTTCTGAAACTCATCAGTGCTTTGTACTGAAGCATTTTAGCTCTGGCATGGAAGAAAACCTCATGATTAATATAACTTTCAATAACTCTTTCATCCTCTGTAAGATTTAAATCAAGAGTGTCTGGGGATGCATTTGTAGAGGGGAGATTGAATCATCTTCTGCGTCCATCTAATGGTAGTAGTCTCCTTTTAAATAAAATAATTTTGATCTCTCCTGGTCTTGCCAGAAACAGAAGTCTCTGATGGTGTCATTTACTCTAGCAAGAATGTAGATTTTCTTTTAGCTGTGGACATCAGCCTATAGGAATTGCTTTCCTTGATATATTTACCTTTTTTAAAAATAGTGTAGAAGCAAAAAGCATCTAGGAAACATCCTGAGAATAAGATCTCTCTACCTGTGACTGTTAGAGTGGAACTAAGCAGTTTCTAAAATAAAAATCAATAAGAAAGCTGTCAGGCAGTGGCAACTTATTTACAGGAAAAAAAATTGTCATTCATAAGTTCTTTTGTCTTAACTTGATTCATACAGCTGGATTTTTGCTTTAATCTATTTTAGGAAACTAAATCTCCTACAAGAATTTTGGGGGATTTTGCTTTTAAATGTCTTCAATACAGGTACAAGTTTTTATACATATCAAGGATTTTCTAAAAAATCCAATTTTCTAATGATATTTAAATCTTTAAGGTTTTGGCTTGGGTTTGGGTGTTTTTTTTGTGTTTTTGAGTTTACCACATGAAGCTAAAAGTATCTTATCCACTCTGTTATATACCTGACCTCTTTTAACTGTTTTGTCATGCTTTGCCCTTACCTGAAGCTGGTGCATCTGGGATCCCATCTTGAGACTTAGAGACTAATAGCTCTTAAATGATTCTGAAAATCTTCTTTTAAATTATAAGACCTTGTCTAGACTAGGATTACTGTTATAAATGTGTTTGTTGGCTAATTCTGATGAGTCCTTTCATATCAGTCTAGATAAGGTGGCTGTGTCTTTGGTAATTTTTTCCTGCATTTTTTGTAAGTGTTGTGGGTTTGATCCTCCTTTTTTGTTTATGTGTGTGTGCATGTGTTTGTATGAAAATCAATATATGACAATTCTATTCATTCATTCATGTATCACTTATTTTGCACAAATATGTAAACTAGGTGCAAGGGAGTGAGTAATTAAATCCCTTGAGTGTGTGTGTATATGTGTAGAACATAACTATTTGATCTCAGAATAAAAGACAAATAGAATAGACATTCTGAGGGAAATTTGGCACTTCAATCCTGTTTTAATAGAAAAGAAACCATTATTAGAATAATAAAAAATAATAATGTTTGTATTATGATATGAATAAGCCATATTTCCAAAGTCCTTATAGGGAACTTGGATTCCTAAAGAATTATCAAACTCTGGTTCAACTTGACAAACAAAGAAAGAAGGACAGGAAGAAGAGAGAACTAATGAATGTCTGGGCAGAAGTCTCTGTACCTTAATACATGCACACAAGATTAGTCTGTGCTGCTAGAGCATTTTATGCTACACAGTAACAATTAAGCATAGAAATGTTTGAACACTGCGAGCTGTGTAATGAGATAATTTCTTGTCTGGGAAGAGACTGTGGGCATGCAGGAAGCTGGCTGTCACACCTTCATTTCCACTGCATTTTCATATAGCATATAGCTATTATTGCTATTGTTATTATTATTATAATTACAATTATTGACACTTCCAGACCACTGAGACCCTCGGTGGATATGTTTCACGCCCCACCAAGGCTGCCGTGGCAGAGCAGAGCTTTGTGCTGTCCTGGTTACTGTGCTCCAAAGGGCACAATCCAGGGCAGGGAGCCATCTAGCCCTGCCAGCTTTGTGCCACTGGAGGAAATATCAGACTGCTGCAACAAAAGGTCTGGCCCAAGGCAAGGAATTTGTCTCTAGGGCACATGAGAGTCCATTCATTATTACCTGTAGTTTTAACCAAAAAAGTTTTCTACAGATCTCCTAAAATGGGAGAATACACTTTTTTTTTTTTATCCTGACTAAGGAGTACACCTTATGCTGACATACGCAGAGGTAGAAAGCAGACTAATGCAATAAAAAAATTTAGCTAAAAACTGATTTGAAATTTAAAAAAGTACAAAGGCTTTCACTGCACTTTCTTTTCTGTATTTATTTTGTAGTCAAAGAGAAGTTGCCAGGGAACACACTCTGCCAGGACCCTACATGAATCCACTCTGACTCGTTTCAGGAGCAAACACAAAACCTTCTATAAGGCCTTGCTACTGCAAGCACTGTCACTTCAACCTGCAAAGTTCAAGCAGTTTTCCCCCTCTTTCTCCAACAAATAAGTAAATTTAATTTAAAAAAAAAAATCTCTAACAAAAGCTTGCCTGAAGTAAAGCTCTTATATTTAAATTGTGAAAAGCCAGACTAAAAGCCAGTATGTGTTTCAGCTGTTCCTTTTATACGGAAGGTGTCTGGCTACTGCTGGGATGATGACACTGGGAATTTTTGTTTGGTGTTTGTACTCTTTATGAGCCATTCTTTTCTACTGACCTAATTTGTTTATGTAGAAGCTCTTATTCTGCCAGGACAGAATATGAGTTCTGAAATTGTCCACTATGGTTATATGCAAAAACCAAATTTTCCAAAGTCTGATATAGGAGTTGGATATCTTTGTTTTTTTTCTGATAAATCACAATTAATTTGTGTTAGTGATGGATGATAACATAATGAGGATATTGAGATTGGGTATAACACTCCAGTGACCGAATTACTTTCAGAATTTTATCTTGTATAAACAGCTTGAATTCTAGTCCTTGGATTTAGGGTATTCTTAAAAAGACACATATTTTTGCATGTGTCTAACAATACTAACTCCACCACAGCTTTTCAGTGCTCTACAAGTAGGCAGAAATGACAAAAGTTGGTTATCCAGGAAACAGACTAATTCAGCATTGCTTTTATCAGTTTACTTTTGACAGAGATCCTTTAAAAATGCTTGAATTCCTCTCTGTTGGATGTCTGTCAGAAAAGAAAGGAAGTTATTATAAAGCAAATCCCTCAAGCTGAGATTAATTTTTCCTGCTTTTTGAATCAGGTGTAATCCTATAATTCTGCCCAAACTGGTATTATGATAGTAATAATGCAAAATACTCACAATATATCACAATTAATTTTTTAGAATTTGATAATGAATGACAACTTCAATGATTTTATCGCAAGGAACATCTCAGCCTGTTGCAAGATTAACCCAGGAAGCAGTGACAAGTCCTACCCAGCTGGCATTGTCTCCCCGTGTCGCAGAATGTGCTCATCACTCTTTGCATGATCCCAAAGACAATGAGCAGAGCCCTGCAGTGGCCATTGATGCTCTTCAGGGGGGTATTAATCAAACAAGTCCAGTAGGTTCAGGGTCATTCCTGCTGTGCAGATCATGGTACGTGCCTCAAGATTCAATTTGACCACTGCTTCATTGAGATTGATTTAATTATAATATTCTCTTTGAATAGCTGTAGAGTCTCTTCCAGACAGGCTTGGAGCTACAAAGTAACCCAAAAAATTTAATCAAGGAATCTCCCTACACTGTCTGCCTACGGTTGAACTATTTAATAAGGAAGAGAAAGCTGAGAACTGGAGGGAAGACCGCAAACTGAGTGGGATGAATCTGATGGGTTCCAGAAAGGTTTCATAACCAAACCCTTTAGTATGTCTTTGCTGCAGTGATAGCTGATTATAGAGCAAAGACCAATGAAGTTCTGAGTGTTACCAAAGAGGAGCATCATGCCACCACAGCTGATTGTCTGAGTATCCACTGTAACCTGAAAAGTTTTGGAGCAGGCTGGGAGCAGCTGTTGCTCTGCAGATACAACCTGAAACTAGAAGCTATGACTGGCCACCTGTGTGATAAGAGTTGGGTGTACACCATGTCCTCCCACTCTGTTCCTATCCTCTGCCAGACAGGTATCAACTGCAAAGAAAACCTGGGGGACAAGAAAAGTTCATCCAGATCAAGGTGCCAAGATGGGAATCCTCAGCCCAGGCCTCACCAAATCTGTTTTTTAGGAGCAGCTGATAAACTCTGTGAAGATACCATGACTAGTCAAGCCTGTGCTCTGATGGAGCACAAATAAAGGATATTTGTTGGTCATGCTTGGCTTTTCCCACTTAAATGCTGTGCGTATCTAAAAAGGGTATAAAAAAAGGAAACATCTTGACAAAAAATGGCAAGTTCTGTAGGCAATGACCATAAACAGATATTTACTCTTTTGCTTTCTTTGTTTGTTTAAATACACTGTATCTTCCCACTGCTGCCATGACCAATCTCTTTCTTTAAATATTCCTCACTTTTTTAATAAACATTTATTTTTCATTCAGTGTTCACACTTTCTTAGTACCTGCATAGTCTGAAATACCTGCCTTTGTGCAAGAATGTAGCTGAAAATTGGAACATTGCTGCATTTTTATATCTAATTGAAAATAAATACATAAAGCTGCCAGTTGTGCTGTGTCTTTTGCCTGATGAAAGGTCATTCTTAATCTTTTTCATAGTTAATAGAATGCACTATTGTGATTATACTGAAATCTGAATGCCTTTGGAAAGTTTGAAAACTAAACAATTTTGTGCGAGATAACAGAGAAAAATAATTTCCTTTGAAGAATGACCTTTCAAAAGTGACTAGTCCCTATCTTTTCAGTGATGCTAACATGTCAGCTTCACATTGTGTACAAACCTCCCTGTCTCTGCCATATGCAAATATCCTCACTAAAACAGTAAAACAATGCTACATATCGTAATATTTATTTTTTTCACAAATGTTCATCAGATAATAGCTTTTAAGCATCTTTGAATACAGAGCACTGTAGGGGCTGTCAGCTTAGCCAGTTGATTTTGTTTACAAAATGTCAGCATTTCCTTTTTTCTGAAAAGGACATATGATAGTGTCTCCACAAGAAGGGAACCTCAGGCCAACTCTCAGCTTACACCATCAGCAGTGACCTCTATTGTCTTACTCACAGCAACAGCAATAACAAAAGCTAATTGTCACATACATGGGGACAAAAAAAAGCTACAAGGATGTCAAGATTAATGAAATTTTTACAAGGAACTAAATAAATTTTATTTTTAGAATGCAGCCTGTTTCTCAGAACTATTTGTGTATGAGAAAAGATAGGAAAAAAATCAGAGTTTCCTATTCAGAAATGCATTTATGTACCTATTGAGTAAAACAGTTAAAATCAGGTGCTGCTACTGGGCCATTTATGCCATTGGAATGTATGTTCAAACTGTTGACAGGAATTACATGACAAGGTCCAATAAATTTATGCCACATTCTGACTATATTTCCATCTTTCTAGCTTTCATTTTCTATTTTACCCTAGAGATAATATATTTTTTGTTGTCCATCACAGAGCTGTACATAGAAATCTCTGCTTTTTGGACTTGTGTAACCATGAAGTGTAAATAGAAACAATGCAGCCACAACGGAAGAAAAATGCATATTGAGCCATTGAAACACAAGCATTGGCAAGGTCTTTGTACTGAAATTATTTCATTAATTAAAAAAAAAAATGCATGAATGCACATTCCATATCAAAACAGCACCGTACTGTGAGTCATGATTTGTATATTGCTTGACATTAGGTGGTCATGGTGTTACAGAACATACCCTCTGGAACCACACTGGTTTGAGATTCCACACACTTAAGATTTACATACAGAGAAATGAGTTTATATTTGTGATATTTTATCAAATTACAAGGCGTCAGGTGAGCTGTGGGATTGGTTTTGACTTTAATTATGACATGCAATAACCTACAACTTTTTTATTTGATGCATTATGATAATACAGAAGACGGGCTTCTTTCATCTCAGCAGCATCTCTTCAGTATTTGAAATCCTTCCTAAGATTTTGAAGTATAAGCCAAAAATAATTCTGTATCACATTCCTCATCCCTATTATGCTACTTAGTCATAAAGTGATGGAAGAATCCAGCTGCATGCTTTCTTGTTTGAGAAGATTATCTGTTTATTTGGGTTGCTTTTGTATACCAACTCTTTTTGTCAACTGCTCCTTCCAGCAGCAGCAGTTCCTTTCTTTTGTTGGTAGCTCGGAAGTATGAGTCATACTTTGGGAACTTCTGCATTATTTTAATACATTTAATTATATTATATGCGTGTCTAGCCATTGATATTTTGTTTCAATAACTTTCAAGTTCCTATCAAAACCCAAAAGAATAGTTGTCATAATATTTGACTTCCTGTGATTCTAGTCTCAACATCTTCAGGGACAAAGGTTCATCCTGATAATCTATTATAATTGGTCCCTTTGCACAATTAATAAGTCAAGTCTTATCAATCAGTGACTTTCTGTTTGTGTAACAAGTGCTGCAGATACTATGCAGAGAAAAACCTTCACTGTCACAGAAACTATCAAGCCAACTAAGGGAGATTTTTCCTGCTCACTTTTGAAGTAAGATCCCATTCACAGAGCTGTGTTTGACAGGGAATTGATTAGGTGAGCCATCAGTTGCTGTACATAAAGAATAGAATTGTTAGAGCTTATGAAAAACCTCTCACTACCACAGATCCAGGATGATTACTTTCAAGGTGAGAGTGCAGCAGTGGCTGCAGTTAAAATCCATTCTGAGGGAGGCAGGCCACTGCAATGGGTGTAGCGCTCAGCCTTGCTGGGGTACTTTGAGGAGGTCTAGGCTCAAGTTCACTGTCCAGCATGTGGAGGAGAAGTGGGCAGCTTTATTGTTCCCCTTGCCATCTGCAATGCAACACTGGCAGCACTGAGATGCTCTTCAGCTGGGCAAAGGAGAGGGGGAAACCACTGAACCTTGCAGGAGGGGCAGAGTTTTCCTCCCTCCTTTTCCACCACGAGGATGGATGGGCAGAAGTGGTTTATGCACACCAGTTACAGCTATTTTTCTTCCCTTCTAGTTTACTTCCAGGATAACTCATTCAAGAGCCAGCTAAGCCCGTCTCATTTGTTCTCTGTTGCTGAACAGCTGGTTGTCAGACACAGGAATTAACCTTTCTTAGGCAGCCCCTGAGAAAAGCCCCACAAAGGTAATAAGTCAAGGGAGGTTTGGAATGACTATAAATTAGGTGAGGAGAATCTTCCACGATGATTGAAGAAATGGTAAAACTGCAACTGTCTCTCCCTTCTGCCCTTGAGGTTTCATCTGAAGATGATGTATTTCTGATAGTTGTCACTGCTGAGGGTTTTCCAGTTCCAAAGAGACTTTTTTATGGCAGTAAAAGTGTGACCAGCAGTTCTTTGTCCCTCTGCTCTGCTCTCATGCATAGCCTGGCTGGAATACTGCATCCAGCTCTGAGATCCTTGGCACAGGAAGGATGTGGACCTGTTGGAATGAGTCCAGAGGAAGCTACAGAGAGGATCAGAGGGCTTGAGAATCTCTCCTATCAGGAAAGGCTGACACACTTTGGGCTGTTCATCCTGGAGAAGAGAAGGCTCAGAGGAACTTATGGCAGCATTCCAGTATCTGAAGTAGGCTTAAAAGGCAGCTGGAGAGGGACTTTTTGTAGGGTCCTGCAGTGGTAGGGAAAGGGGGGAATGGTTTTAAATGGAAAGTGTTTAGATCAGATATCAGGAAAAAGAGATTTACAGTGAGGGCAGTGAGGCACTGGCACAGGTTGTCCGGGGAAGCTGTGGCTGAGCCATCCCTGGAAGAATCCAAGGCTAGGTTGGATGGGGCTTTGAGCAATTTGGTCAAGTGGAAGGAGTCCTTGCCCATGACAGCAGGGTTGGGAGTGGATGATCTCTAAGGTTCTTTCCAACCCAAACCATTCTATGTTCCTGTGACTCTGCAGGCTGTCTGGAACTGGACTGTGACACTAAGTGTTAAATAGTTGAAGATAGCTTTAGGAACTGACATGGAACACAAATAAAACCAAAAGCATCGTGCAAAACCCAACAAATCCCATATCAAAATTTTCCAGTTTTTAATGTAAAGGACATTAAGCAGGACAGACACTTAGGAGTTCTTACCCCACAGTTTTGTTCTGGAATTCATGCTCTTTCCTTGGAGCATTCTGGCAATTATCACAGTGTCTATTTGCTCATATGTCAGATTATTAAATGAAAGAAACATCACTTTCAGGAGCTTGAAGTTAGTGAAAGAAAGAAGCAGGTCTTCCATGTGGTGGTAAATAAAATTAAGTTAAAAAAAAAGGTTATGGGATAATGCTTCACTTACAAAAACATACTGATATATGTATCTCTTTAATTATTGATTGCCGTCTGGGTTATGGAAGAAATCTAAATATGACAATGTCAAATAAAACGTGCTATTTGAACAGATATCACATTTTGATTTAGATTTGCAGGATCATTTTTTGGAATGTTTGGGTGTTTGCTTTTTTTTTTTTTTT